>ML781770.1:1244882-1262481 GCA_009831015.1 Picea engelmannii
TATTCTTTATTTAACCCTAATCACTAATGTAAAAATGAGTGAAATGATTGACAGGTGCAAATATGGATGATTATGGGCAGAATTTTTACTTGGTGTGGTGTGATTTTGTTTGGTTGTTATGGTTTTGACATAAAACCTCAAGCGCTTTTTATCCGTTCTTGCGCTTGCGAAAAACATAAGAACGTGATCGAGCGTTGTTTTATCTCTTTTCCGGGCTCGCCGTGGTTACACGAAAAAGGAACCCCCCTGGAGTTATCTTTAAGCTCTTTTCAGACTCTCTAAACATGAAAAGATTGCCGAGCGATCTTGCTATTTTCATGCTCGTTAAAGTATTTGAAGTTACGCGTCCTTCGAGTGATATTTTAACCCTTTTTCGGTCTCGTTGGACTATTGTACGAAAAAGGAACTGAGAGAGTTCTTTTTTGAGTGTTTTTCCAAACTCTATAATCTTGAAAAACCTTCGAGTTTACTATCTCTGGACTCATTAAACAAACATTGACAGACCCGTAATGGGACCGAACCACTCCTTCCTAGGGTTCGTTAAAAATAGTCCGAGGGACTCATCCGAAGGATGAGCTTATATCAACAAGCATATGTGATCCTCTTCAAGCTTGCGTAAAAATAAAGAGGTACTTGCCAGAAATGGTGGGGGAAAATTTGGGAAAGAGATATGTTTCATCTTTGTGTTAATTGGCAGTAAGTGTTGCTCTTGAACATGACACCCCCTATTCATCATTTGAAGCCGGTTTGGGAAATCCATTTTGTCTCTCACTCGATTTGATAACAAGGTCTTTCCATGTGTCGTCTTTGAGTCAATACTGCCAAATCATTGGTCGTGTCATTCATATGTTCAAGAGCAGTCCGTCTGAAACCTCTATTTGAGTCGGCCATCTGCAGTTATCCTTTCACTCCGTGTCGACCTTCCCTGTGTCCAAAGTCCAATTGCAACATACTCTGTTTCACTTTCAAAATCTGTTACTCATTTCGTGTCACTGATGGGGGATACATCAAGGCCCTCCTGTGACGAGTCTTATTTCGTCGACCTTAGCACATTATCCAGAATCAAGGCTTAGAAATTATTCAGTACCTTGGAGCTTGCATGCCTTAATGGCAAGTTTCCTCGCTTTCGACAATGGGTTTACATCATTGGCCCTTGATCGAAAGATTCCATCGGTTGTTCGACATCAACTCATTTATTCACAGTCGATGGATTGTACTGTAGTACCTTGGGAGTCATTGACATCAATGGTGATTTCCCTCGCACTTGTTAACGGTTACATCAATGACCGGTAATCAAGTGGTTTCTACCATGTTCGACTTCGACACATGTAATCACATGGTTAGATTCGTACTTTTGGCGATGAGATTGAAGACCCTGGATATTGTCTTTATGATCCAGGTTGCGATGGAGTATGTATAATTTGCGACACATAGATCCACCATGTATGTTTTGTGGCTATGTCGTCTTGATTGAAAATTTGTCGCACAGATCCACAGTGTATTCAGGTGGCTGTGCTATATAGTGATGGCATGGATCCACAATGTATGATTGGTGGCCATGACCTTGGTTTATGATGTCGTCAGTCTATGATCTGCGTATGGGAATGCCTACCTCAGGAATTGGGATACATAATATTCTGCTGATGCTTGGATGTTTGCAGGTCTCTGATTAGATGTGCTTTTGGTTCTTGACACACACATGCAACTTACAAAGTCTATCGACTGTCACTGATTCCACTCTCAGACTTTGGGGGGCATTATGTTATCCACAATTTTGGTCATCGTGATGATGTCATGGTAATGTTATGATGATGGAAAATCAAGCTCTTCACTACGAATACTTTCCTGAGAAAAGTTACATTTGTCTACTTCCAGAAATCATGTTTTTTGAAGAGGTTCATAGGCTGCCTATATATTGGCCTGCGAGAATGCTTGATTCTCATAGGCTGCATTAAGATGAAGTGCGAGGGGTTCGCACTGTGTATAACTGCCAAGGTGCGAACATCTTTATAATGAAGGAAAAAGATAAAATCTCGAACCTTCTAGAAGGGAATATTCTAAAAGGATGAGTTGGCTTTCGAATGGTTATTCAGGTGTTGGCATTCCAGATATCTTGGGATCATTTCCTATCCAAGTAACTAATCTATCTTCTCTTATATATGGAGGAGATTGCTCATGGAAAAGGTTAGAAGCAAACTAGCAAGAGATTGATTGGAGAATTAGTGCAAGACTGTATGGAGGACTGATGCTACAGCAGCTAGAGACAACTGCAAGGTCATCAAATTGGTTGATTTTCTTCATGCATGAGCAAGTGTGTGTGTCAGAGCTAGGAGCCATCGAAAGGAGATCTACAACATCAAGGCTCAGGTTGAAGTTTCACTTTCAATTAATTCAATACAGTAATATGTCTCTTTCCCATAAATATGATGTCACTTTATTACATAATTCCTTGATCATATGTATAGATTAGCTATTGAATATATTGATCTGCCTTCACTTCGATTGGTTTGTACTGTTGTGATCTGAACGGGACAAGAGCATCGGAGCAAAGATTGGAACAACAGAGATCTAAGGAAAGCGTTCATAAGGTATGTCCATAATCCTTACCTCTTAGTTCATTCAATAGTCTAGATCTAGGGAAAGTGTATTATTCTGTCATGTTTTGTTCTATATCCAGGTGGATCTAGGGAGATCGGTTTGTGTCCGCACTCACGGATTTATCCTGAAACAACAACAGCAAGCAAAATGTCAGTATGATTCAGATTTTGAGCAAGAAAGTTATGAGTGTGAAGCAGAATTGGAACAACAACGAGCATGTGAGTTTATTTTAGATTCAGATATGGATTCTTCAATATTTGCAGAGTACTCCAGAGACAGGTACGAGCCTGAAGTTTATGATCAGTTTGCAAACCAAATTGAGCCTATGGTAACCAATGATTGCATAGGCAATTATATGTTATTAACTGATCCTAATCCATATGATGAAAACCCTGTTTTGTTATGCTCTTGTGATCATTGTTCTGAAGAAGGAGATTTTAAGGTTTGTGAGGATTTGTCCACTTTTGAAATTTCATTTAGTTCTACTTTTCAACAAAAGGATAATCAACAATGTATACATGTTGTGATCGATCAAAGTTGTGAATCTGATGTTCAAAAGTTAAAATAAGATCCTTTTAGTTTTGATATAACTTGCAAAGATTTCATTGTTGGAGAGAGTGACCACAATTTTTTTTATGGTACATATTTTCAGACTCATTTTTCTTTTGGTCATTACCAAGACACTGATGTAGAAGATCCAAAACATACCTCTTCTTTTTTCTCAGAAATTGCCAGCTGTAATAGACTATTATGTTAGAGTGATGGATTTAAGTCACAAGAACATGACAGAGGAGAAGACATATATGAGCAGTTGAAGATTTTGAGACAGTATGATTATGATATTGGTTCCAAAGATCCATTTGCAGCCTTACTAGAGTCTTATCTTTCAGGCTCTTTTCAGTTTTCAGATTTTATCATATCACTTGCATTTGACAAAAAATATGATCTCCTGAAAGAATTTTTATGGTCACTGTTATTCTTTCATTATTATTTTCAAATCAGTGACAGAAAAGGGATTTTTTCAAACAAAAAGTTAATTGAATGGTTGTTATGGAAGTTTGCCTTTACTTGACCAAGTTTAAAATTTGGTTAGAGTAGAGTAGGGTAGGAAATAAGCTCGCTGCCCGAGCATTTCTTTTCTTCTAGTTTGCAGCAGAAATGGCAGTCAGTTTGTATCAATAAAGGCAGATCTTGAGAATGGCAGTTTTTGAAAGTTTACAGAGGAAAATTGCACAGTGACTCCATAACCCAATGGACAAGGCAACTGGAACTACTAGGTTCTTGGAGCCTCGCAGGGAGGTCTCCATCCCAGTTAGAGCCAGATGTTATCACTCAATTTTTACCTTTAGATTTTCAAGTATAAAAATATATTATATATATATATTTAAGAATCTTATAAAAAATGTGGTGTGTGCAGAAGTGATCTAATTCTAAGCTTTCCTAGATATCAATTATCAATTATGTGACAAAACCCAAATTTATATAACAGACATAAAGCTAGGCCACAAGTCAAGCCTCAAGCTCAAATCACGAGTTAAATCACGGGCCCAACTCTTATGCTAAGTTGACATGTCAAGCCACAAGCACAAGTCAACATATAAGCCTGACATGTAAGCTGCTCGGTGCTCAGTGAAGTTACAAGTGCTTGATTTGCAGGCAAATGATACACGCACAGGTACCTTATGAGCAAGGATTGATATCAATGCCAAATCATCTGGTTATTGATATGCACACCTGTTGTAAGCCACACAACTACAATGTAATTCAACTGAGCTATATGGAGGTGAGCCACAAGAGATTTCTTATCTCTCTCAGATGTCAAGCTTTGCAAGAAAGTACATTGGATGTTTTAAAGCATATGATAGATGCCATGCTTCAAAACTAAGGATCGACACAATTCATACTCCAATATTATCGAGTTATTTAGTTCATCTAACCTGCAGCAAGGATGTCCCTTCGATGATTGGTATATCAACAATTACTGAGCCGTTTGGAATCCACTTCTTTCAGGATGGAGTTTTCTTATCCAGGCTTGATGTCATTACAAATGACGGGATCAACTCTAGCAAATAAAAAGGTCGGGCATCTGCACCTGCCACTGTTCTTTCTAAAATATGGGCACACAACTAGGAAAGACACAGAAAACAAAAGCATTTTTAGAATATTTGAAAGCAAAAGGAAGATGGATTCATCAAGGCCGTAAGGTAGGAAGGTTTTCTTTCTTCCTATGCATTTAGGAGGGAGGCACGATAAGCACAAAGGACCGTCTCTCACTCCAAGGTGTGAAGGTAGGCAGCTTGCAAAATACTGCGCTTTTGGTAGGTTGCGAGGGTTTTCCAAGAAGCTGTAAGCCGACGAATCCCAGAACTTTCGGCGGCTAATTCTCACCTGTCTCATACATGTAAGCCGCCGAAAATGCAGAGAGGGACAAAATGGTGATATATTCACCTGGATCAGATATTTTTGTTGCCAGATCAGCATTAAAATATTCCAGGTGTCAGTGAAAGTTTTAGAGAGCCTTGTTGTCACTTAGTAAAGTTTATGCAACTATTGAAGACCCTAGATGTTAGATAAAGTTTGATTCCTTTTATATAGGATCTGTTCTTATTACTTAGTAATTAGTTTGATATGATGTTATTTTCAGTTATTCGATCCTCTTTGATGGGATATAACTTTTAATGTAAAGGCTATTTAAACCAATTAAATCATAACACCAAAGTGGTGGAGGAAACGATCCGAGGAATGTGGTTCAATCTTGGAGACTTGTAACCATATTTCATGTATTGAAGACATTGATGAATACATATTGACACAAAATCTTCGTTCTTGTACTCTGTTCAATTTTCCATCTTCTATTTTCTCCATGTTTATGAGTAAGCTTGTATGCAGTGTTTTATGTATATTTGATGACAGATGACTGCCATCTCATCTCTTTATCGATACACTAAACTTGTATGCATTGGTTTTTCTAATGACATATGACTGTCACCTCATCTCTTCGTTGATAGACTTAGCTCATGAAATTTCCTTTTTATTATAATCATTCATTCACATTGGTAGCTATATATGTGTTTCTACTGATATGATTAACTTTCTTTATATGTACACATCTTAATTAAATTTTCTGAACAATATAGCTGAAGGCCTTTTGTCTTTGAGTGGATCCATATGTATCTTGAGTGAAAGTGAGCTTATTAAGTCATTCGACTTGATCCCATTTCCCATACTTTATTGAACATTTAATTTACCAGGCTCATTCCCTTCACAGTCAGGGAAAGACTCCTGGAGTGATAACAAATTGGCACCATTGTCGGGGAATGGAAGTGAAGCTAGTTTCCTGGGTAGAAAGACATAGATCTAACTTTTGATGGCAGACAAAAGGAGGACACAAAATTGACTGTATCATCTTCCTGGAGACTCCAAGATTAAAGACTCCATTGGGGAGGATCCCATTGACAGAGATGAAAAGGCTAAATTTCAAATCCAGGTATCAGTTCATTATCCTGCTTCATGCACTGTTATATTTATTTATCAGCTCTTTCATGTTGTTCCCTTCGCATGTAAAGAGAACCATTTTCTATTTTGTATATTCATAAAATCATCATTCTTCCTGTATATATCCAACCTTAAAAGAAGAAAGCTTGTAGCCTGCTTGTATTGAAGAACTAGATTTAGTAGCTTCACCTCAGCCCATTCATAAAGATAAGTTTTGCATTCCATTTCCTCTTGAATCTGATAATCCTTCTGACTTTGCGGAGGCTGAAATTAATTCCAAACCCTCTCACATCTCAACATCTTTTGGCATTACTACTAAACCTTGTCATCAACCTGTTAAATTTCATGATCAACCCACTGCCTTTCAAAAATAAAATCAAGATGAAGATGTTCAAGCCCTTGAGGCTGCCCTATCTCCTTCATCCTTACCCTCTTGACTGCTTCAAATATCTTCCCCAGTTTTCTGGAGAGAACCAAATTTCAGCTGAGAGGCACTTGCAATCCTTTGAGGATTTTATTGATCGGTTAGAGATTGTTCATGAAGACGTGATCATGATATTTTTCTCTAAGTCTTTGATCAGAGATGCTTCCATATGGTTTAAGGGCCTAAGAGCTGACTCATTTGGTTGTTGGATCGAGTTCTCTAAAGATTTTTCGAAGCATTGGGGTAGGAGTAAATCTTTAGATTCATATCTTGCTAATTTTTATGCTTTGAAGAGAGAGAAAGGTGAACCTTTGCCTGTCTTCAATAGAATATTTTACAACATCTATCATGACATGCCTTTGGAAATCCGGCCCACAGAAACTACCACCATGATATATTATGTTATGAGTTTACATTCAAAGCTTGCCCTTCTCTTATTATAAAAGAAGTCCTCATAATTAAGCAACTTGTTTGAAAATTCTCTAGAGGTGGAGGAGCTTCTAGGAGCATCTGCGAGCGAGTTGATTTTCAAAATATACATATACAACAACAAGCAGAATGCCATTATGTTTCAGATTTTGAGCAGGAAATTTATGAGTGTGAAGCAAAATTGGAACAACAACGAGCATGTGAGTTTATTTTATATTAAGATTTGGATTCTTCAATATTTGCAGAGTACTCCAGAGATAGGTATGAGCCTGAAGTTTATGATCAGTTTGAAAACCAAATTGAGCTTATGGTAACCAATGATTGCATAGGCAATTATATGTTCTTCACTGATCCTAATCCATATGATGAAAACCCTGTTTTGTTATCCTCTTGTGATCATTGTTCTGAAGAAGAAGATTTTAAGGTTTGTGAGGATTTGCCCACTTTTGAAATTTCATTTAGTTCTACTTTTCAACAAAAGGATAATCAACAATGTATACATGTTGTGATCGATCAAAGTTGTGAATCTGATGTTCAAAAGTTAAAATAAGATCGTTTTAGTTTTGATATATCTTGCAAAGATTTCATTGTTGGAGAGAGTGACCACAAATTTTTTTATGGTACATATTTTTAGACTCATTTTTCTTTTGGTCATTACCAAGACACTGATGTAGAAGATCCAGAACATACCTCTTATTTTTTCTCAGAAATTCCCAACTACAATAGGCTATTACATCAGAGTGATGGATTTTAGTCACAGGAACATGATAGAGGAGAAGACATATATGAGCAGTCGAAGGTTTTGAGACAGTATGATTATGATCTTGGTTCCAAAGATCCATTTGCAGCCTTACTAGAGTCTTATCTTTCAGGCTCTTTTCAATTTTCAAATTTTATCATATCACTTGCATTTGATAGAAAATATGATCTCTTGAAAGAATTTTTATGGTCACTGTTATTCTTTCATTATTATTTTCAAATCAGTAACAAAAAAGGGATTTTTTTAGACAAAAAGTTACTTGAATGGCTATTATGGAAGTCTGCCTTTACTTGACCAAGTTGAAAATTTGGTTAGAGTAGAGTAGGGTAGGAAATAAGCTCGCTGCTCGAGCATTTCTTTTCTTCCAGTTTGCAGCAGAAATGCCAGTCAATTTGTATCAATAAAGGCAGATCTTGAGAATGGCAGTTTTTGAAAGTTTATAGAGGAAAGTTGCACAATGACTCCATAACCCAATGGACAAGGCAACTGGAACTACTAGGTTCTTGGAGCCTCGTAGGGAGGTCTCCATCCCAGTTAGAGCCAGATGTTATCACTCAATTTTTACCTTTAGATTTTCAAGTATAAAAATATATTTTATATATATTTTTAAGAATCTTATCAAAATTGTGGTGTGTGCTGATCTAATTCTAAGCTTTTCTAGATATCAAATATCAATTATGTGACAAACCCCAAATTTATATAACATACATAAAGCTAAGCCACAAGTCAAGCCTCAAGCTCAAATAACGAGTTAAATCACGGGCCCAACTCTTATGCTAAGTCGACATGTCAAGCCACGAGCACAAGTCAACATATAAGCCTGACATGTAAGCTGCTCGGTGCTCAGTGAAGTTACAAGTGCTTGAATTGCAAGCAAACGATACACGCACAGGTACCCTATGAAAAAGGATTGATATCAATGCCAAATCGTCTGGTTGTTGATATGCATACCTTCTGTAAGCCACACAACTACAATGTAATTCAAGTCAACTATATGGAGGAGAGCCACAAGAGATTTCTTATCTCTCTAAGATGTCAATCTTTGTAAGAAAGTACGCTGGATGTTTTAAAGCATCTGATAGATGCCATGCTTCAAAACTAAGGATCGCCACAGTTCATACTTCAATATTTTCGAGTTATTTAGTTCATCTAACTTGTAGCAAGGGTGTCCCTTCGATGATTGGTATATCAGCAATTACTAAGCCGTTTGGAATCCACTTCTTTCATGATGGAGTTTTCTTATCCAGGCTTGATGTCATTACAAACAACAAGATCAACTCTAGCAAAGAAAAAGGTCAGGCATCTACACTTGCCACTGTTCTTTCTAAAATATGGGCACACAACTAGGAAAGACACAGAAAACAAAATCATTTTTAGAATCTTTGAAAGCAAAAGGAAGATGGATTCATCAAGGTCGTAAGGCAGGAAGGTTTTCTTTCTTCCTGTGCATTTAGGAGGGAGGCAAGATAATCACAAAGGACTGTCTCTCGCTTTGAGGTGTGAAGGTAAACAGCTTGCAAAAGACTGCGGTTTCGGCAACTTGCGCGGGTTTTCCAAGAAGCTGTAAGCCGTCGAATACCAGAACTTTCGACGACTAATTCTCACCTGTCTCATACCTATAAGCCGTCGAAAGTGCAGAGAGGGATAGAATGATGATATATTTGCCCAGATCAGATATTTTTGTTGCCAGATCATTAGTAAAATATTCCATATGTCAGTGAAAGTTCTAGAGAGCCTTGTTGTCACTCAGTAAAGTCTATGCAACTGTCGAAGACCCTAGATGTTAGATAAAGTTTGATTCCTTTTATATAGGATCTGTTTTTATTACTTATTAATTATTTTGATATGATGCTATTTTTAGTTATTCGATCCTCTTTGATAGGATCTAGCTTTTAATGTAAAGGCTATTTAAACCAATTAAATCATAACACCAAAGTGGAGGAGGAAACAGTCTGAGGACTGTGGTTCAATCTTGGAGACTTGTAACCATATTTCATGTATTGAAGACATTGATGGATACATCTTGACACAAAAGCTTCTTTCCTATACTCTGTTCAATTTTCCATCTTCTATTTTCTCCATGTTTATGAGTAAGCTTGTATGCAGTGTTTTATGTATATTTGATGACAGATGACTGTCATCTCATCTCTTTATCGATGTACTAAACTTGTATGCATTGTTTTTTCGAATGACATATGACTGTCACCTCATCTCTTCGTTGATAGACTTAGCTCATGACATTTCCTGTTTATTATAATCAGTCATTCACATTGGCAGCTGTATATGTGTTTCTACTGATATGATTAACTTTCTTTACATGTACACATCTTAATTAAATTTTCTGAACAATATAGTTGAAAGCCTTTTGTCTTTGAGTGGATCCATATGTATCTTGAGTGAAAGTGAGCTTATTAAGTCATCCGACTTTATCCCATTTCCCATATTTTATTGAACATTTAAGTTACCAGGCTCATTCCCTTCACAATCAGGAAAAGACTCTTGGGGTGATAACAAATTGGCCTCGTTGTCGGGGAACGAAAGTGAAGATAGTTTCCTTGGGAAGAACGACATAGATCCGACTTTTGATGGCAGACAAAAGGAGGAAATGGAATTGACTGTATCATCTTCCTGGAGACTCCATGATTAAAGACTCCACTGGGGAGGATCTCGTTGACAGAGATGAAAAGGATAAATTTCAAATCCAGGTATCAGTTCATTAGTCTGCTTCATGAACTGTTATATTTCTTTATCAGCTCTTTCATGTTGTTCCCTTCGCATGTAAAGATAACCATTTTTTGTTTTGTATATTCAGAAAATCATCATTCTTCCTGTATATATACAACGTTAAAAGAAGAAAGCTTGCAGCCTGCTTGTATTGCAGAACTAGATTCAGTAGCTTCACCTCTGCCCGTTCATAAAGATAAGTTTTGCATTCCATTTCCTCTTGAATCTGATAATCCTTCTGACTTTGCGGAGGTTGAAATTAATTCCTAACCCTCTCAGATCTCAACATCTTTTTTCATTACTACTAAACCTTGTCATCAACCTGTTAAATTTCATGATCAACCCACTACCTTTCAAATTAAAATCAGAATGAAGATGTTCAAGCCCTTGAGGCTGCCCTATCTCCTTCATCCTTACCCTATTGACTGCTTCAAATATCTTCCCCGGTTTTCTGGAGAGAACCAAATTTCAGCTGAGAGGCACTTGCAATCCTTTGAGGATTTTATTGATCAGTTCGAGATTGTTCATGAAGACGTGATCATGAGATTTTTCTCTAAGTCTCTAATCATAGATGCTGCCATATGGTTTAAGGGTCTAAGAGTTGACTCATTTGATTCTTAGATCGTGTTCTCTAAAGATTTTTCAAAGCATTGGGGTAAGAGTAAATCTTTAGATTCATATCTTGCTGATTTTTATGCTTTGAAGAGAGAGCAAGGTGAAGCTTTGCTTGTCTTCAATAGAAGATTTTACAACATCTATCATGACATGCCTTTGGAAATCCAGCCCACAGAAATTGTGGCCATGATATATTATTTTATGAGTCTACATTGAAAGCTTTCCCTTCTCTTGTTAGAAAGGAAGTCCTCATCATTAAGCAGCTTGTTTGAAAATGCTCTAGAGGTGGAGGAAAACATCCGTGCTTCCAGGAGCATCCGAGAGCGGGTTGATTTTGAAAATCTACATATACAGCAACAAGCAGAATATCAGTATGATTGAGATTTTGAGCAGGAAAGTTATGAGTGTGAAGCAGAATTGGAACAACAATGAGCATGTGAGTTTATTTTAGATTCAGATCTGGATTCTTCAATATTTGCAGAGTACTCAAGAGACAAGTATGAGCCTGAAGTTTATAATTAGTTTGCAAACCAAATTGAGCCTATGGTAACCAATGATTGCATAGGCAATTATATGTTCTTAATTGATCCTAATCCATATGATGAAAACCCTGTTTTGTTATCCTCTTGTGATCATTGTTTTGAAGAAGGAGATTTTAAGGTTTGTGAGGATTTGTACTAAAACGACTGAGGCTGATAGGTAGAGGATGTAGTCGCGATCATAGTCAGGAGGACTAATAAAATTGGCATTGGATATCCCTACTTTTAAATCATCAATAGCGATTTGAGCATGTTCATCCCATCGAAAGGGGATATCATGATGCAGTAAGCGAAGGAAACAATGCACGCGAGTGGCGTAATCTGGGACAAAGCGTAGAAAGAAGTTGGCTTTGACTTGTAGGCTCCGTAGTTGGCGAAAATTCTTAGGTGGTGTAATTTCTGTGATAGCTTGGACCTTGAAGGGGTCCACAGTGATGCCGTGTTGGGAGACGCTGAACCCAAGGAGGCGTCCGACAATGATGTAAAATACACAATTGAGAGAGTTCAAGCGGATATTGTACTGGCGACATTGTTGAAAGACGACTCGTAAGTCATCTAGATGTTGAGTTCGTTTCTTGGAGCGAGCGGTGAGGTCATCCAAGTAAGCGAGAAAGATGCGAGCGAGATAATGGAAAACGTAAGTCATGGCTTGCTAGAACATCGCACCTACATTTTTGAGTCCAAAAGGCATAACACGATAAAAAAAAGTGCCCCATGGGGTGGTAAATGCGGTTTTGTACTGATATGTTGGATGGATTTGGATTTGATTGTAGCTAGGGAAACCATCCATGAAGGACATAGCCTCATGGCCTGCACAGTCATTGATAATTTGGTTGATGAAAGGCGTTGGGAAGTTGTCTTTGGGACAAGCATGATTGAGATTGCGAAAGTCTCTACAGACACGAATAGTGCCCTGTTTATTGTTAACGGGGGCAGGGTTGGAGACCCATGACGTGTATTCGATGGGGTAGATGAACCCTACAACGCGTAATTTGTCAATTTCGGCTTTGATAGCCGCGACTTTGGATGGGGAAGTGGGAGTTTGTTTTGACGTACTGGGGTGACATCGGGCCATGTGTCGATGCGATGTTCAATGATAGAAGGATCGAGGCCGGGCATCTCCGTGTATGACCAGTCAAAATATCCCCGTACTCCTGAAAGAGAGCTTGGTAAGCTGTGAGTTCCTCAGGGGAGCATGTGGCGCCAATGGTGATTTCTTCTACGATTCCTGGTTTGATGGAAATGTCGAATTTGACAGTGGGAGAAATATTGGCCATGTTGCCTTCTTCAAAAGCATCAGGGGCAGAGATAGTGTTATTGAACCAATCTATGTGCCCTGACGGGATAAAATCCTTGGTTTCAATTGCACATATGGAGCCTTGGATAGGAGGGTAAAAGGCTTCCTGTGAGAGAAAAATCGCTCAGTGATGGAGCACATTCCATGGGCAATCGAGGTAGTTAGTTCCTCCAGGATAGCTTCGTCGCAGTGGAAAATGCGAGAATATTGGGGATCTGGGGAAGTAACATTGGTGGCTGTCACTGTGTAATTATCTTTAGATGGTGTGATGGTGTGCTTGACATAAAACATACTTTGAATAGAGGCTAGGATGACTGTAATAAGTGTCATTGACTCGTAGGCATTGATGGCCTAACAAATTCATAGGTCTTCGGTTAGTATAAAAAAACTACAATAGTCGCATAGTAAGACCCACCGTAACATGAGAATGTGTTGAAGTCAAATGTTATGGGGGTCAATGACAACAAAGAGAAATGATAGCTCTCTCTGTGCCATCTGAGACTCCTCATTGGAAAGGTAATGAGATTCAAGATACTGTCGCCCTTCTGGAAACTTTGCTGATGTCGACAAAGAGGGAGACGCGACTCCAAGAAGCAAAAGGGATTCATGAAATCCACTGGATAAGATCAAGAACTGATAAGGAACATGGTGAAGTCAAGATACGGTGAGACTCAAGACTGCCCTTGGTTGGGGGTATTTGTGAAGGATGGGTGGCAGCAACCGTGAAACTGGATCTAGCGTTAGGGGGATGACTAGACATGGTTTAAATTGTTCCATAGGCATGAAAAAATGGACAAACTCAGAGATCAGGGGTACATGGACTGTGGGATATTGGGGTTTTATGGACGATGTCAACATAAGTAGAAGATAGTGGATGCCCCAACCAAGGGCGATATGGGTTGCATTGCCAGGAAAAAATAAGCTCGCCAAGGGTGACAAAAAAAAGATATGTAAATGCTAGAAACAAAGGATTTTTACAACAATCAAATGAATAAAGAATAATTTGGGCTGAGTGTACAGATATAGAAATGGGTGCCCCAGTGCAAGATGGCTTGGCCTATGAGGGCACAAGTTGCTTGGAGAACTGGTGGAGGGTGGGGGCCCCATGGGTGGGTTTCTATATGAGGTAAATGAATGGAGGGAAATTTGTAGATGGGAAAACTGATTGTGGATGAAATGGAGAGTTAATGATACTGTGGGGGTGCAGTCAAAATAAAGCAGTGATGAGATAACCTGGGAGTCCATTGGGAAAGCTAGCAAAATGAGGAGAAGGAGTATGTGGCTGATTCTTGGAAATGTGTAAGACTATTTGGACTCCCATCCCTAAGGGGTGAAAGCGACATGAGTGTCAAAGTGCCAAGTGGGACTATGAATGGGACAACTCATGTGGGGGAGAATTCTACTGGGTGAAAGTACAACATTGCAACGGAGGTGATAGTACTAGAAAGACAAATGTGAGGATCTTATAGGAAAATGTCAGAGGGTGTGACTAGGAGATGCAATTGGTATTCAGAGTGAATGATTACATGCCAGTGTTGATCATATGCCTGAAGGGGTTGCGCTAGTTTGTGATGACCAAGTACCTTCACACATTAAAACCGAATACTCGATGTGAACAATATCCGAAGATAAAGAACATATAACAACTATTTGATAATTTTGAACATGAGCATGCATCCCTAGGCGTGATGTGAGAAAAATTCTCCCTCAGGGCTGGGTGTTGATGGTGGCCTAGGGAATGCGACTGTGTAGAAGGCAGGATCCTGATCCCATGGCTGAAGATGGATAAAAAACCAGAGACTCTGAGCTCCTGTAACTGAGCGTGGAAGTTTGGAAAAGGGACTATATATCACTGTGGGGCCCACAATGCTACTTCATTTGTACCTGCTGCCATAGTGAGTTGATGAGAGGTTTTTAGAAGAGATTTGGAGATTACGGGAGTTCGAGCCGACCGATCCAAGATTTGCGAGAGCCAGGTTAGTGGTCTCATCCTCCTTCATAGTAGATAGGTTCTATTTTTGGGACAGGGTCGGGTAATAGCTCGATGGCAGTGCGCAACGTGGGAATTTCACACTCGATGGGGAGGGTGGCTTCAATACCATGGACGAGATGAAACAGTGTAAAACTGTTGGCAGTTTTGACTGCCGTGCGATAAGCCTATAGTGCTGAAAACAACATATGATGCCAGTTGGTCTTATGTTTGTTGACAGTGCGTTGCAACATGGTTTTGAGGACTTTGTTAACAGCCTCAACCTGTCCATTGGACTGAGGGTAGTATGGGGAGGCAAAATCATGGGAGAAGCCTAACCTTGAGGAGATTTTGACGAAGATCTCATTCTCAAAGTGTTTACTGTGATCAGAGACTAATTGGAGAGGGACTTCGAAGCGGGTAATGACGTGGTTGAAGAAAAAATGCACTACTGTGTTAGCGATGTTGTTGAAGGTGGGCATGGCTTCGGCCCATTTGGTAAAGTAATCTACTACTACGATAATGTACTTGTTTCCATTTCTATATGGATGATTGCAGGTCATAAAGTCTATGCCCCATTTGCAGAAGGGGCCGATAGTGATGACTAGGTGTATAAGAGTGGGTGGCGCTCGTGCTTTGTTTTCATAAAGCTGGAATTTGTTGCATCGCTTGACAACGTCGATGCAGTCATGAAACAATGTGGCCCAGAAGTATCTAGATCGAATTATTTTTTGGGTGGTGGACATACCTGAGAGGTGGCCACCGCAAGCGCCACTATGGAAATCATTCAAGACTCTGTCGACTTCGTCGATGGTCAAACATCGACGGAGTATGGTGTCGACCCCACGTCAATACAAAATTTCACCGATGAGGAGGTAGCGAGGGGCCTAGTGGCAAATGCACTGATGATCGTCTCGTGAGAGATGAGTTCCAAAATTCTGTGTCTGAAGGTAGACGAGGAGGTCACAATACCAGGGGTCATCTGAGGGGATGTAAAAGAGGTGTTTGTCGGGAAAATCCGTGTTAACAGGTGAACTTGTAGTGTCTGAGGGGAATGCCGTGAGGAGTTCAGTGAGAACAAGTGATTTCTTGCTTTTTGGAGTTGAAAACTATAGGTCGTGTTCCTAAAGAATGACGATCCACCAAGCAAACTTACCTTTAATTTTTCGTCGACTAAGCAAGTACTGCATGGGGTTGGAATCTGCCACGACTTTGGTAGTGCGAAGCAAGATATAATGACTCAGTTTGTACTGTAAGGGAGAGTTTCTCTTCATGTTTGTACTTCATGGGTGGTCCTAAAAGGTTTTTACTGATGTAGTAAATAACATGCTCGCGGTTATCATCCCCTAGTTGGACGAGAACTCTTGCTACTGAAATGACTGAGTCCGATAGGTAGAGGATGTAGTCGCGATCATAGTCAAGAGGACTAATCAAAGGGGCATTGGATAGTGCTGCTTTTAAATCATCAAAATCAGTTTGAGCATGTTCATCCCATCGAAAGGGGATATCATGATGCAGTAAGCGAAGGAAACCATGCGCGCGAGTGGCGTAATCTGGGACAAAGCATCGAAGAAAGTTGGCTTTGCCTTGTAGGATCCGTAGTTGGCGCAAATTCCTAGGTGGTGGAATTTCTATGATGGCTTGGACCTTGAAGGGTCCACAGTGATGCCATGTTGGGAGATGATGAACCCAAGGAGGCGTCCGATGGTGACGCAAAATACACACTTGAGGGGGTTCAAGCGGATATTGTACTGGCGACATCGTTGAAAGACGACTCGTAAGTCATCTAGATGTTGAGCTCATTTCTTGGAGTGAGTGGTGATGTAACATCCCCAACCACCCATGCCAGGCCACGCTATGCTAGAGAACTCTTTTATTCTCTCTCCGAGGAAGATACCGTAACATACCCAACATCCAACTGAGCTATGCCACATAAATTTTTCGAACTGCATGCAATTAAATTAAAACATATGCACACATAAATCATGTGGAAGCTTTACATATAAAACATAAACAGACAAATACATATGTAAATGCACAGATTCACACCAGAATAACAGTAAACATATACATGCAACATATACAAGAATTACCCATAAAAATACAGACAGTTATAACCATGCATAAGATAAACTATAGAAATAAGCACGTAAATAAAAATGAAGCATGTAAATTTATCACACAATTAACACTTATCTTTGTAAGAATATCACCAAATGTGTGCAGACCGTCCATGAACCTCCTAGCCGTAGACCACATTGTTCATCACTCTCAACAGTGAGTCACCCCCGAGCTGGGACTAAACTCCACCTGGGTAAAGAGATTCCTAACCTGGCTAAAGGCTCATAGACAATAGGAAAGACTCCGTCTCAGGTGCCAACTCAAACTAACAGCCTACAACCCCTCATTCCCCACATGCTTGTCCTACCCAGGAAGTGTGCCCCTTATCTACTCAACAGTCCTTCGGCTTCCCCACTTCCTTTTCGGGCTTCAGCAATAGGCCGTACAGGAAGTCTCAGAGAACTGTAGCTACAGTTTAGCATCTTCAGGAAATCAATTCCCAACAATTCTCTCACCCAGAGAATTTCTCACGGGCCTGAAAACTAATGCAGGCACCACCTGCTATGTCGAAGCAGATCTTCGATTCCGCCATTTACTGTACTGGAATCTTTCTTGCATATGGTCTTCATCATTCTTTGCCAGGGCTAAATTTAGCTAACTGTCACTAACATTTGCTCTTTCGTTTTAC
>ML781770.1:1264215-1275998 GCA_009831015.1 Picea engelmannii
CCCAAATTGACACTTGTCATGTTGGGAGCTACTTTGGCCCACTTGTCCCCAACTTTAGAACTTAGGATAAAATAATTATCCATACTTTATGATTTAAGAAATATTAATATAATATTCCTTTTTAGCTTAAGCTCCCTAGCTTAGCCCTTTCCTTAACTTTTAGGCCCCTCCCTTTCCCTAACCAGTGGAGTTTAGTTTCCCATCTCTTTTATCGTGGCCGGTCTGCGCGCAATGATGTATTTATATTAATTATGAGACATGTACAAAAATAGGCGCACTGGCCTTTAACATCTAGGCTCTCCGGCCTAATCAAAACATAAGCATCCTAGCTTATAATAACTGGCTCACCAGCCTATAAAAAATATCATATACACAAAGGCTCGCTGGCCTCACAATCACGTGCACTCAAGTTGTTGCGCGTGGTATCCAAGAATGTGCACACTTCATCATTTTACTGCTCAGTACATGCGCGCACTATGCCATGAAATGTGCATACAAAATGATATCAAAACAACTCACCAACTTAAGTACATTTTCATTTACATTACAATTGGGTTCGGCCTAGGGATATTACAATCCCCTCCCCTTATTTATGCACTGTCCTTAGTGCATCATGTACCCATATACAACAAAATTTCAAAAATCCTCAAAAAGATGTGGGTATTCTGCCCGCATTGCATCCTCATGCTCCCAAGTAGCATCCTCAGGATCGTACCAGGTCCATTGGACCTTTACAAGCCCTATGGCTCAATTCCGGAGCTGTTTGATTTTTTGGTCCAGAATGCACACCGGATGCACTTGAAAAGCGCCTTCTTGCTCCACGCGAATCACATTCCAATCAATAACATGATTAGCATCAGGTATATATTTCTTTAGCAATGATACATGGAATACATTATGAGCAGACATAGATGCAGGAAATGCAATCATATAAGCAACTGGACCAATCCTCTATAGGATTTTAAACGACCCACAATAGCGAGATGCCAACTTTGAATAGTTTCCGAACTTTAGGGAACTTCTGTTGGCTTTCACTTTCAAAAATACATGTTCACCCACTTTAAATTCCCTGTGAGTTATGCCCTTATCAACATAGCTTTTCTGTTTGTTTTGGGTAGCATTTAAATTTTGTTTTATTTTAATCATTTGCTCCTCCATTTCCCCTGAGCAAATTAGGCCCAACCACTTCTCTGTCTGCTGGGTTATCCCCACTTACTGGTGTGTTGCACTTTCTACCATAAAGTGCCTCAAATGGACTCATCTTTAGAGATGCTTGGTACCCATTGTTGTAAGAAAACTCTACCAAGTGTAGGTAGTCTTCCCATTTTGATGGTTTATCCATCACATACATCCTCAACATATCTTCAATCACTTGATTCACCCTCTCTGTTTGTCCATCTGATTCTGGATGATAGGTTGTACTAAAATTTAAATTTGTGCCAAATCCATTAAATAAACCTTTCCAAAATTTTGAGGTAAATTTTGGATCTCTGTTAGACACAACTGTCTTGGGTATTCCATGTAATCTAGCAATTTATTTCATATAAACATCAACAATGTTTGCTGCCTTGTGAGTGAGCTTAATTGGAACAAAATGGAAAGCTTTAGTAAGCTTATCCACCACTACCATGATAGAATCATGTTGCTTGTTTGTTCTGGGAAGTTTAGTGATGAAATCCATTGTGACAACTTCCCATTTCCACTTAGGAATGGGTAGTGGCTGTAGCAAACCAGCTGGGTGTCTATGGTCAGCCTTTACTTTTTGACATTCCAAACATCTGGCAATAAAATCAACAACCTCTTTCTTCATGCCTGGCCAATAATATTGGCTCTTGACAGCTGCAATAGTTTTTTGATATCCTGGGTGCCCAGTATAAGGCACATTATGCATTTATCTCAATATCATATTTTTCAATTCATTAGAATTTGGTACATAAACTCTGCCCCTGTACATGAGAATTTCATCATTATTTAGCTTGTATTTCTCAATTTTCTGCTGCAAAATACCTTGCTGTAATTTTGTCACTAATTCCTTGTAATGCAAATCTAATTTGGCAGCCTATGTAATTCTGTCTTTCAAATCTGATTGGTACATGCTAATGGTTGTAGCATGCAATTCATGCACTCTTCTGCTGAGTGCATCAACCACTTTGTTCTCTTTCCCCTTGATATGCTTTATATCAAAGTCATATTCACTTAGAGATTTTAACCATATAGTTTGCCTAGAATTTAGAGTTGGTTGATCAAATAAATATTTCAGACCGTTATGGTCTATTTTTAGCTCAAACCTTTTCCCCATGAGGTAGTGTCTCCATTTCCTTAAGGCATGCACTATGGCTGCCAACTCCAAATCATGAGTGGCATAGTGTCTTTCATGCTCCTTTAACTTCCTTGATTCATAACATATAACAAACCCATTTTGACTAAGGACTCCACCAAGTCCCTCTTTACATGCATCTATGCATACAATGAAGTATTCATTTGGGTTTGCAATCCTTAGTATTGGAGCACTTGCTAGTAACTGTTCCAAGTGTTGGAAACTCTTTTCACAATCCAATTTCCACTGAAACTTCACACCCTTTCTTTGCAAGGAAGTGATTAGGTGTGCAATCTTTGAGAATCCTTCAATGAATCTCCTGTAGTAGCCTACAAGACCCATGAATGATCTCACCTCTGTCACATTCTTTGGCACTGACCATTCTCTAATGGCTTCTATCTTCTCAGGATCCACTGCTATCCCATCCTTTGAAATGATGTGCCCCAAATAATAAATTTTCTTTTGATAAAATGAGCACTTGCTCAACTTGGAATACATCTGATGCTCCCTTAATACATGCAACACCATTCTCAAATGATGCTCATGCTCTTCTTCTGACTTAGAGTATATAAGAATTTCATCCAAAAAGATAATGACAAACTTGTCTAAATATTCTCGGAAAACACCATTCATTAAGAACATGAAAACCATTGGTGCATTTGACAACCCAAATGTCACCACTGTGAACTCATAATGACCATACCTTGTTATGAAGGCGGTCTTGCTGATATCTTCCTCTTTAATCCTTACCTGATGGTATCCTGACCTGAGATATATCTTTGAAAGATCTTTGCATCCTTCAATTGATCAAAAAGATCATCAATCCTTGGTAGAGGATACTTGTTCTTAACAGTCACTTTATTCAACTGTCTGAAATCAATGCACATTATTAATGTTCCATTTTTTTTCTTCAAAAACAAGACTGGGGCATCCCAAGGTGACACACTTGGGCATATATACCCCTTCTTCAGAAGCTCTTCAAGTTGCATTTGCAACTCCTTCAACTCTGGTGTACTCATTCTGTAAGGAGTCTTTGACACTGGAGCTGCTCCAGGCATCAAATTTATAGAGAAATCAATATCTCTCTTTGGGGGTAGTCCTGGTACCTCCTTGAACACATCTTCAAAATCTTCCAGAATTGCATGATCTTCCAAACTTGGCACCTTATCTTTAGGTGTCTCCTCCATATGAGTTGCAAATATTTGACACCCTTTTCTGTAACATTTCTTCAGCTGCAATGCTGAAATTTCTCTGATGGTTACTGCCCTGGGAATTCCCTGCACTTTCCTTAGTTTCCCTTCCTCATCTAAGAAAGTAAATGCTGTGTTATGACAGTCTAAGATAGCATGATGCTAGACCAACCAGTCCAGCCCAATTAGACAATCATAGGAACCTAAAGGCAAGATGTTCAAATCTTCCTTGGTGTTCAACCCATTCATGTCCATAAGCCATGACTTAATTATCTCATTAACTATTATTTTGGCTCCTGTAGCCAGCTGCACCAACCAATATTTCCCATGCTTGCTTCTTGGCAAATGCAAACTTTCCACCATCTTAGGATCTATATAACTATGACTAGCTCCTTAATCAAACTTTCCATGCTTGCTTCTTGACAAATGCAAACTTTCCACCATCTTAGGATCTATATAACTATGACTAGCTCCTTAATCAATTAAAATAGCAATGGTTTGGTTGTTAATCATACATTCCACTTCAATCATGTGTGATTGATACTTTGCTTGCTTGTTATCCAAGGCTGCATAGATCCTTGGTACATTTCTACCCATGTCCTCCACTGTTTCAGCTTGCTGTACATTGTGAACAGTCCTTCCTTTTTCACCTATGTGAGGACAATCTTTGAACACATGATCTCCTTTACAACCCCAACATTGAATAGGTGGTTGCCTTGGCCTTTGACTCCCTGCCTCAACCATTCTGGGTTCTCTAGGAGTTTTCTGTCCATGTGGATTATTTTTGAAGAATGGTGGCTTAGATCCCTTCTTCCTTTGATCCACCTTGAACTTCTTTTTGTCTTCCCAAGATTTTTGGAAAGTTGGCCTTGCTTTTTGCTGATCATATAGGCATTTAGCTCACCTTTTGGTCTCCTCCAATGTCTTTGGATCATCATACTGTATTTTGTCACTGATGAATGATGGCAATCCACTCAAATATCTTTGAATGTTAACTGTCTCATCCTTGATGAAAGAGACATACTTCAGCAGTTCTAGAAACCTTCTCTCATATTAATCTATGGTCATACTCCCAAGCTTGAGTTCAAAAAATTCTTTCATTTTCTTGTCATAGTATCTCTTAGTCAAGTATTTCTTCTCAAAACACTTCTTGAATTCTCTCCAAGTAACGATTTTCTCTTTAATGTGCTGCACCTGCACATGTTGATCCCACCACATGGATGCCTTTCCCTTGAGTTGATAGATGGAAATTCTACCTTCTGCATGAGAAGAATAATTATGCAATTGAAAATACTTTCTCATTCCCAACAACCATGTTTCTGCATCCTCATCCTTCTTATGCTCACCATCAAATGTAGGAGGTTTGATGTTGTTCATTTCTCCTCGCAGTTCATCCACCCCGGACCTCTTATGCTTTCTGACAGGGGATGACCTTGAGATGTTGTGTTCCCTCTTATTGGAGTGCTTTGGGGAGTGATGGTGATGTTTTCTAACACTTCTTTCTTTTCTTTTCTCATCATGAGACCTGTGGATTCCCGATTTGCTTGAGCCACTCTCCTTATCCAATTTCTTTTCTATTCTGTTCAAACTCTCCAATAACTTCATGTTGAAGTCATACTGCTGTTCCTTGGCTCTCATAATCCTTTCATTATCAGCTTTATGGCTTTGGAAATCCTTCTGCATATTTTTAATGGTCTCTGCCATATTCATGTTTTCATTCCTTTCATCTCCATGTCCATTGGAGTTTGTTCCTTCAATGCCCAAATGGACATCCATTGCTCTACTCTCATCTTGATGAATGTAATTCCCCTGTGCCTCTCCCATTCCTATGGAATCTGCACTGATCTTGATCTGATCTAGTTGTTATTAACTCTGCAAAATGTGCAGCCAACAAAACTTTGTTAGGCTAACTGTTTCAATAATTCATGAAAATAGAACCATTCTAGTTCAATATATATAAGAAATATTTCTTCCAATTTCCTGAAAAATTGACTGCCTTGATCAATTTTCTAGGTGGATAATTAGATTCCATTGTTCAATACCTTTCCAATGCCTGCTCCCATGCTCAATTCCGAGGCTTCAGTAGAAAGTTATGTCTATTTGAAATTTGCCCAATAATTTTTCTGTTTGTTTTTCAACTTGGCGCAACTCTGCGCTGTAAATATGCAATTTTGCATCTACTCCTTTGGATTTTTCATAGGAACTCAATTGGGTTTCTTCATATACATATTATGGACATTCTGTCCATGTTTCACCTCATTCTCGGTTCTGGGCTGCTATTTACAGCCTGTTGAAGTTCTAGGCCAATTTGTGTTTTTGGTCTGGAATGTTACATGTAACTTATTTTCCATATTAAACACCTTTAACATGCCCAGAAATTTAATTCAGATCTGAGAATGTCTTCTATGGTTCAATATCTTTCCATTGACTGCTCCTACACCTCAATATGATTTCAGAGCAGGAAGTTATGGCCCTTTGAAGTTAGATGGGTCTTAAAATTTACCCTCTACTGTTTCTGCTGTAACTTTCTCATAAAAGCTCTGTTTGACGAACAATTTACACCATTAGAAAGATCTATCTGAGATCCTTCATTTTAGCTGTAGAGACAAGTAGTACATCTCTATCTCTTGGTTTTTTAGTTGCTAAAAATGCTCTTAAGGGCCTAAAAAACGCGCTGCAAAAAGATGACGCTAAAATGATATAAACTGTCGCAAAAAATTGCTTGTTTTCTGCTATTGTTCACCCTTCAAACGACTTTGCGCACACAAATTTCAACCTGTACACCCATATTTACCATGTGCAACAACAACACAAGGTAAATCGTGCTTCACGCATTTTAAAACCACTGTGTATCACTTCTCTGTCGCGCTAATAACTTGCGCGCACTACTTTCGTTTCGCGCGCCAATATCGATCGCGCACTGTTTTTGTACCACACGCTGATATTCCGCGTGCATTTTACTCTGTGCGCTTCACCATGCCAGATTTTAGTACACCCCACCGAGCACCAATACTTTGCGTGCACCATTCACTAAATTATCGTGTGACAACATATACCCACATTGCACGCACAACTACCATACTCCACTGCACTATGCCAATACACCACACGTGCCATTATTATGAATGTCCACACCGTGCACACTTCTTATGCATATGCACACTGCGTAATGCCAAATTTAGTGCGTGCATCAGCACACCAACATTTTTCTGCACGGCGCCAAAATTTAGCGCGTGCACCAGAAAACCACTATTTTTTTGCGCGGTACCAAAATTTAACGCGCACACCCGTACACTAACATTTTTCTGCGCGATACCAAAATTTAGCGTGCACACCTGCACGCTAACATCTTTCCGTGCGGCACCGAAATTTAGGGCGCACACCTACACACTAACATTTTTCCGCGTGGCACCGAAATTTAGCGCGCACACCTGCACACTAACATTTTTCCACGCGGCACCGAAATTTAGCGTGCGCACCAGCACGCCAATATCTTGCCGCACAGTGCCGAATTTTACCAATCACCAGCTTTTACTGTGCATCATGCATTTTTAGTGTGCCCACCTGTGCACATTCATTTTATGCGCAACCATTCCTCGTGAATTCCGCTGCAGAAATTGGGGCTTTTTCTTAGCTTTTTCCCCATTTCTTCCATGGACATTCTGCAACTATGAAATTCGTTCAATTTTTGCCCGATAACACCAATTCAACCTCTGCAATTACAAATCTCCGTGGGTTGACATTTCTGGAACGAATTCACCCAAAATCAATTAACGAATTGGGAATTTTAATTACGAATTCCGCTCCATCTGTCATGGCTTCACTGTAACTTCAAATTCGACCCATTCCAGATTTTAATTTGCTAAAACAAAGATTAAATCAAGATGGCATGGCCAAATTTTTCCATTTTCTCACGAATTTAACAACATAAATTAGGGCTTTTCCCTAGTTCCACCCAGTTGCTGTTACTTTTTACCATGGACGCTCTACAAACTGAAATTTGGCCAGTTCGAAATAAATCTTCTGTGAATATTCGCTTCAATCGAACTCGTTTGGCCCATTCAGGCTCAGTGTTAAAAACTGAAGCTATGATACCAATTTGTAACGTCCTCGACCACCCATGCCGGGGCACGCTATGCCAGAGAACTCTTTTATTCTCTCTCCGCGGAACATACCGTAACATACCCAACATCCAACTGAGCTATGCCACATGAATTTTTCGAACTGCATGCAATTAAATTAAAACATATGCACACAGAACTCATGCAGAAGCTTTACATATAAAACGTAAATAGACAAATACATAATAACTAGATGACAAATACAAATACATAACCAGCCTATAAAACATATCATATACACAAAGGCTCGTTGGCCTCACAATCACGCGCACTCAAGTTGCTGTGCGCGGTATCCAGGAATGTGCACACTTCCTCATTTTACTGTGCAGTACATGTGCGCACTATGCCATGAAATGTGCATACAAAATGATATCAAAACAACTCACCAGCTTAAGTACATATTCATTTACATTACAATTGGGTTTGGCCTAGGGATATTATAGGTGAGGTCGTCCAAGTAAGCGAGAATGATGCAATCGAGATCATGGAAAACGTAAGTCATGGCCCGCTGGAGCGTCGCACCTACATTTTTGAGTCCAAAAGGCATAACACGATAAGCAAAAGTTCCCCATGGGGTGGTAAATGTGGTTTTGTACTGATTTGCTGGATGGATTTGGATTTGATTGTAGGCAGAGAAACCATCCATGGAGGACAAAGCCTCATGGCCTACACAGTCATTGATAATTTGGTCGATGAAAGGCATTGGGAAGTTGTCTTTGGGACAAGCATGATTGAGATCGCGAAAGTCTGTGCAGATGCAAATAGTGCCCTGTTTTTTGTTAACGGGGACGTGGTTGGAGACCCATGAAGTGTATGCGATGGGGTAGATGAACACTGCAATGCACAATTTGTCAATTTCGGCTTTGATAGCCATGACTTTGGATGGGGAAGTGGGTGTTGCTTTTGACGTACTAGGGAGACATTAGGCCATGTGTCGATGTGATGTTCGACGTTAGAAGGATCGAGGCCAGGCATCTCTGTGTATGACTAGGCAAAAATATCCTGGTATTCCTGAAAGAGGGCTTGGTAAGCTGTGAGTTCCTCAGGGGAGCATGCGACGCCAATGGTGATTTCTTCTATGATTCTTGGTTTGATGGAAATGTCGATTTTGAAAGTGGGGGAAATATTGGCCATGGTGCCTTCTTCAAAAGCATTAGGGGAAGGGATAGGGTTATTGAACCAATCTATGTGCCATGACGGGATAAAATCCTTGGTTTTGATTTCACATATGGAGCCTTGGCTAGGAGGGTCAAAGGATTCCTGTGAGAGAAAAAGTGCTTGGTGATGGAGCGCATTCCATGGGCAATCGGGGGTAGTTAGTTTCCTCCAGAATATCTTCGTCGCAGTGGGAAATGCAGGAAAATAGGGGATCTGGAGAAGTAACATTGGTGGCTGTCACTGTGTAATTATCTTCAGGTGGTGAATATGTAGAGGGGGTATCACAACGATGGTGCGATGGTGTGCTTGACATAAACATAATGTCTAGACATTATGGGCTATAAACTATGGTCGGGGGTAAGATTTCCTGAGGGAAATGAACCAAAGAATTGGGGGGATTTGGGGGTAAGTCCCCCGATAGTCTATCCATGAACCATGGAGGGGTGGGAAGTGACTCAGGTTCAGGGGAGGGGATATGAACAATATCTGGAGAAGGAATAGGGGGAATTACTTGTATTACATGAAGTGAGGTGGTTGTAGGATTTTGAATAAGGGCCATTTGACGATGCTTGTATTCAATGATCGTAGGACATTGGTACGTGAAATGGTCTAGTGATTCACAAAGAGAGAAAGGGAACCTCATCCATTCGTTGACTGATGTCGTGACATAATGGATGTCAGTGATGTGGGTACCTGATGACGTGGGCAGAGAGGGGTCTTGTTGAAAGTTTTGGCGTACTGTCATTAGTGTCTGTCGAAATTGAGGTAGGGTGGGGCAATGATGAGTGTAGTGGTCATACTCTGAACAAATGGCACATGTGAATTTGGTTCACATCCCTTTACTGCCTATAGTAGGGGACGCGGTGGTAGTACTAGGTGTTCTTGGTGAAGCGACGAGCGATGTGGCTGCTCAAGGGAGTTGGATCAAATTGCGTAACTCGGGGAGAGAGGGAAATATATTTGTGGGGTGTCCCTCTCTCTCGTAGAGTGCGAAAGAAGGTTGAAATCGGGGAGGAATTGGAGCAGTGGGATCTTTCTTCTTCCATCTACCCCCAGTTGTTGTGGTGGTGTTGACAAGTGGGGGTGAGGGAGGTGTGGTCGGAGTTAGTACTGGAATGTGCATCGCGATACCCTCTGTTTGGGGAGGGAGGGATGGTTGAGGAACCATCGTGGGTGGGTGTAGATACCATACCGGAATGGCGAGCACCATGTTGGGAAGGGTAAGCATTGCGGCTACCTGGAAAGCTTGTACTCCTGATGGGGGGTAGAAGAACTTAATTTGAGTAATGGCTTGGGGGATCGTCTCCCAATCTAGGATTTGACCTTGGGGGAGGGTGAAATCAGGGATAAGTGGTGTCGTAGGGTTCTTAGGGGGTTCCTGAGGTAGGATTTCTTCTACGAGTGGGATGTCAGGAAGTGGAGAAGCCTTTGTGGGAGGAATGGTATCTCCAGTTTCGGTTCCATTGGAAGATATGACACACACTTGTGTTGAGGGGTGTATGAGCGGTGGTGCTCTGTGGTATGCCCCTAGCAAAGATGGGTCTTTGAAAATTCTCGGGCCCATCTCCATGAGTGGGTATGCGTCAGAACTAGTGCGGACAAGAGGTAGGATGTTATCGATGTTGGAGGAGCGGTTAGGCTCGTAATGTGAAACTTGGTCGATGGTGATGATTTTCCCGTTGTGAGGGAACATCATCGTTCGAAACACAAAAGAGGCCACTGAATTCATAGCGTACATATGGCTATGCTGAAACAAGATGTATTAATCAAGTGGGGAATCGATAACCTCAATGTTGATAAGGATAGTTTTTCCCCTGAGTTCAATGGGGACATTTTGGAAGAGCTCTTCAGGAGAAGATGGTCGTCCTTCATAAGCTCTCAAAGTGATGGTGGATGGTATGAGCTCAGGGAATCCAAGTTTCTGCCATACATTTTTGGACATGATGCATGTGGATGCACCTTAATCAATGATACATCGATGAACCATGATGTTCTGAATTTTGACTGGTATCTGGAAAGCTACCAAAGTGGGGAGACGAGGTTCTCCACAATATAGATCAAATGTGATGAGTCTAGTATCAGCAGGGTCGACTTCCCCCAAGGCAAAAAGAAAGGATTTTCGTTGAGTGGGACAGGTTTGGAGGACCTCCAATACCGACATGGCTACAAGAGATTGTGCCAAGTTATTGACCAGACTGTAATTGTGTGCCGCCCTAGCCTGAGGTTTGTTGACATTTCGTCGTAATGGGTTGCGGGGAATACGAATGGGGGGTTTAGTGTTAGGGTATGAGATCATCAAGGGTTGTCCGATGGTAGCTAGAGCTCCATCCGAAGTGGTGGGAGTAGATTCAGATGGCGTGCTATATTGATGATTGCGTGTTTGCAGAAGAATTTTTTCTTCGCCAGTGAGGAGGATATTGCGATCTGCCAGATTTTTGGGGAGTGGATACTGTCCCATTTGTGGTGGGGCAGGATGCATCTCTTGTTGTGTATTCATCACACCTTGATGTGGAATAGGGTTTTGCAACATAGCCGGTGTGGTTGTTGCAAATATTGTTGTGGGGCCTGCTGAGGGGCGGGTGACGCTGGAGGACGTGGCACATTCATGGAATCTTTCATCTGTTTGAAGTCGACAATTTGGGGGAAATGGTGAGTATAATGACCGTGCTCACTACACAGAGTACAAGGGAAGTTTGTCCGAAGGTTGTTGTTGTTGTTCCTCCCTTAGCATTTATTGTTATTTCCCCCTTGGGGGTTTTGGTTACCTTGGTTTCGGTTGCCCCCAGCAGGTTGGTTTTGTTAGGGATTATTTCCCCTTGGCACTGTGTTATTATTGTTTCAGTTTTTTCCTTACTTTTTGGCATTATTCGGCTGATGGGATGGATTTTCCGTATTCAGTTGTTCAAAATTTAGAAATTGTTGAATGGGAGAGGGATGAACAAAGTTAACCCCAACATGTGGTTGTGCTTGTGGAGGACCAGGAAATGGAAAATATAG
>ML781770.1:1296692-1310451 GCA_009831015.1 Picea engelmannii
CTGTCAATGCAATTCTGCGTTGGGTCTTCACTTGTTTTAATGCCTGAGTTATATCAACCTTTGTGTTTTTTATCATGTGTGCCTCGTCACAAATGAGTAAATCGGGACCACTCTGCAAAGCCTCACAAATATCATCTGCGACAACCCTTTCTTTCACATATTTTCCTAAAGATAAGTTTCGAAATGCTGCATAGCCTATCATTCCCATCACGCCTGCGATTAGACCAACATGACCCTTCTTGTTCTTGCCGTCGATCTTGTTATGACTATTTCCTCTGGAGCTTCTGCAGCTACTTTCACCATTTGTGTACTGATCTCGGTCGCGTCTCGCTGAGGTTCCTGTAGTATGGAGCCGAATAACAGAATCTGGAAATACCGTCAAGCATCCTGTGCGAAAATGACGAATTCCATGTCAGAGGACGATGGCGTTATACTGTGCTCTGTTGTAGACTTTCATACTAAGTGTATCTCCGTTCCTCACATGCAACGTTGGGCCTGGAAACTGTCCATACATTATGCGTCTGCGCTGCCCAGAACATTTGTCACCACCTCCTGCACACTTTTAATAAGGGAACGCGTGTATGAATTTGGTCCTATTAAAATGGCATGATAATTTGATTTGGGACGTTGCTCATTGTTTGTAGTGTCTCGCCACCTCTTTCCCGAAACCCTAAAACTTTCGACTGAAACCGATCTTGCATGCCTTCATGCAACGCATCTCCTACATTTTTAATCGGAGGATTCTGACAAGCTATCATCACGATTCTGCTGTTTTGTCCGTCATCAACACTAGATGTATAGAATCCTCTCGAATGAACATTCACCACCAAATCAGAAATGTTGACTATACAGTGGCACTTGCTGAACATTCCTTTTATTCCAGAACACCGTGCACTCCCGGATCAGGTTATCAAACTCAACGACAGTAACTGGGAGATGCGTGTAATTCCTTTCATTAGACCTTTTGTGTGGTGCTTGCACTTTCAAATGAAGTGCCTCTGATACTACCTTTAACAAACATACACTGTCCAACTCATCGCAATAAATAACATCGTTGAGTTTGTGATAGCTCATATTTGGAAAACGTATTAACTGGCATAGCCTGTTGCTCAAAATTTCTCTCCTTTCTTCAACATTGGTATAATGCTTTGTGCCCCATTTTATAACAAAATCAAATAGTGCATCTTCTGATTCAACTTGCAAGTCATCACTTGACAACACCGTCTCAATGGCTACCAAAGGAAGATTGGTAAGATCTTCTGCAAACTTTTCAATATCACCAAATTGTTGCAAAATAAACTTCTTTGCCTTATCTATCAATGACTTCACAGAACCATTAGTAAGCAAATGCCGGGGGAGATCTATGTAAACCAATGCAATCTCCATTGACATTGATGAATCCTGCAAAGTAGTACTGGACCAGTCAACACATGATGTCACCATTAGCACCTCCAAAATCTCCTTTGTAGAACGTGCATGAAGTGTTACGCTGTACATATACTATAATAAATCCATGAATGCCGTTTCCTCCGAAGAACTTATCCGAAGAGTGATATTCCGTTCCTTCGATTCCCTCATGCCATTGGAGAAAAGTTTGTAAAATAATGCACTCTTTTCCGCCAATATTGCTGAGCTAACATGTAGACTTTCGACTCTTGCACCAATATTTGAGAGATCCATCGTCGTAGAAGAACCAACATGGCTACTTGTAATCTACAGAGGATGTTTGCAATCCATTATCGAATCTAGCATGTTGTCGTCGAACCCATCTCCTTGGGAATCTGGGATGGCTTGTATTTGCAGCACGCGGTCTGAAAAATTACTGTCATTGAAGGCAAAGAAGACGTCTGGTGCACGGAGTCCGCTAAGGTCCATCCCTGCAATTTAGAAGACGTACAACTCACTTAAATGGGTTCAACCTTCAAGTCAGTCTTCTCTATTATGTAGCGCTGAGTTAAATCGAAAATCTGTTACAACATTGGCTCCAACTAGGGACGATACTTTATCATAAAGTGCCGAGAACAGTAGACCAGGTGCCTATATCCATTGGGCAACCCTACGAAATCATCCTTATCACATCCTGAACGCTGTCACTTTACTTGTATCTTTGCGGAACGAAAAACTACTTATTCATCCATTGGGCTATGGAATCGTAATGCTTTATAACAAAACCATATTGGATTCAAAACTGAACTTAAAAACATATTGAAAACCATCGTTGTAATCTAGTGCTTGAAGTCAAGCTTATTTATATACATCACATACTTTAACTACTGAAAGATTTCCAAAATCAAATGATACGAAAATGCCAGTGAAGCCAATCCAATAATTGTCTTCTCATTTGATTTTTTTTTACACTTTCTTCGACCAGGATGAAAAAGGAAATTGACAATCCCCATATGACCTGTTGGTGATCATGGATTTGCAAACCTTTCATCAATTCTTCTGACCAAACATTCATGACATAGCATATTCCTCCATTAAATGAATCCAAAAGATCAACAAAAGGGTCTTGGAAAAATATATCGTCCTGAGGTTTTAAAACACCCAAAACTACTCTATGTTTTGATTTATGATGCTCAGGATCATTGAACATGAAAACCATATCTTTTTCATGAAACAAAGAAGAGTCTAAAGTCTGATCTTCTGGCAAGAAATCATCATACATAGATTCACTAACTTCCTGTACAGTTCCATGAAATACATGACTGTCACCATTTAAAAATAGATTTACATTTTCAGAAATGGAAGAAGTTTGACACTCATATCCAGGACTGTGTGAAAGCTATAAATCTGTGTGTGTAGGGGCTGCAACATAGTTGTGCAGGGGCAGACCCTTCTCTTCCCTAGTTAAAGGAGAACGTGGTCTCTGTATTTTCTGAATAAAACAACAATCATTCCTTTCTATCTCTTTTGCAAGTTGACCGTGATGCCGAATATCTTCTTCTTGAGTAAATTCACAAGATCCAACATCTTTATGAGCCAACTCCTCCTCATACTGCTAATCTTCATCAACTTGAGAAATTTCTATTTTTTCTTCCTCCTCCTCAAGAGGACTTGTATCACAACAATCTTCAAAAAGGATTTCAGCCGAATATATCCCCTTACAATGTTGATGAAAAAGTGTGTGAAAACATTTCAATGAAGGAATACTGGAATGGGGTAAAGATTTATACCAGAGTCTAGCATCTTTTTCCAATGAAAACATAAATAATTTTATGAGGACATCTTCATGATGTACATTTAATTCCTCCATGAGCTTGTGGAATTCAAACAAATGTTGACTAGGATTGTCGTTCTCATATTCTCCAAATTTAGGAAGGATATCTTCCCAAATTTTAATGTCTGGAACAGTGTTTGGAAAGCCATAAACATTTGTAAAGTCCAGAGGGGCAAACTTTGCAGCAATTTGAGCAGCGAACGAATTCGACATTTGAGACCAGTGGAGTCGCCAACAAAATCATGTAGAGTCTACGAACCAAGGAGTCGCCAGGTGAATGATCACAGCCAATTGAATGCCTATCCCTTGTTCACCATAAATAGATAGATCTGAACTTTGTCGTATCCCAGGGAAGATAACTTCATCCTCCGTCCCCGGAAATGGCGCCAGAAAATGTTGTCGCAAGAGTTGACTCTAGGATGTGAAAGAGCCAAGCCTTAGCGCATTTTTAAAGAAATAAATCTTATTGAGTGATCGGTCATAGGAAGCTTCTAGAACTGGGTTGAAAATAGTCATTCCACTCATTTATAGATCAGAAATGAAAATGCATGACCTCGTTTGTCTAATTCATTTTAAAATCATTAGAATGGATAGAAGATAGGGGATGAACAAAACTGAAAGAAAAAGACAGGTATATGGTCTTCCTCTCAATAGAAGAAGTAACACAAAACTTCAAATATCTGAACACAGGTCTTGTCTCACTCATAGAAAGACAAAGGAAAGACTGTGAACAAATAAAACTTGTAAATAAGGCAAAACAATTAGGATGCAAGTCTTGTTCTACTCACAACAAAACAGAGGAAAAACTACACCTTAAGGAATGCTTTAAAATAGCTACAGCAGAGGTAGTACTGAATTATAGCCATTACAAGTTGAAATAATGAATATAAGGAAGAAAGAGCAGTGATGAAAACTTCAGAAACAATAATACAGGAAGAAAACAAAATTAGACAGTGACAAAGTATAGAATCTCTTGGCTCTTTGTTCTATATTTGCTGAAAAAGAATACATTACAAACCCAGCTTGCGAAAGGCTCCCGGGCTCTCTCCCTTTTTAATGTTCCATACATTTGTCTTTTAAAAGAAAAATAAAACTCTTATGTTTAGAGGAATACGAAATGGTTCGTCTTCTGGAACTCTGCGACTGCCAGGTGCATCTGCCCGCTTCGTTGAACCGTTATTAATCATTTGACATGTGGACAGGGGTTTCTGCGTGTAATCCATGCATTGGATTTTCTTTTAATGCTGGTTGTCATCCTGCCAGCATTGGGGATCTCCGCAACCTTCAGACGCTGGAGATCTGGAACAATTCCTTGAGCAGTCATTTGCCACAGCAACAAGAAATTCCACACCATCTTTAATAATTTCTTCCTGAATCTCAGGTTCTGCAACAACAAAGCGTTTCAGTAAAATATTACCAAATGCACGAGATACAACCAGCACACCTCTTACTCTCCATGTTCCAGCCCACCTAACATTGCCTCCAGCTTTCTCAATGCGCTGGCGTTCATCACTTCTATTTGGCTTGTGATCCTCAGAAAGAGGAATGGCTTCACCAGCTTTTAAAATCACTGCTCTTCTTTGGAAAGTCTTTCATCTTCATTCTCCTGGAGAAGAGTCTTGATCTGTATCATCATCGCTGAAGCTAGCATCCAAAATGAAATTCTCAACTGTATCATCGCCTTGTTGAGAGTCCCTGTCCTCTTTGGCTATTTGCAGTAACTCTGGATGATTCCAAATCTTCGCTAAAGAATGATATGCATTGAAGAAGCATTTCCTATGTGCCCCTTTTACGCATGCATTCTTGTCATTCTTCATAAACCCATGAACTTCTAAGAATATGATGTATAACTGCAGCCGTAATGGAGAAAGTTTTACAGATATCACATATACACGTTTCAGAGGAAGCTCATCCTTCATCACATTCATGCCCATACATTGTACAAAACCTTTTAACTATTCATATAAGACGTGTGATCTCTGATTCATTATTTTCACATCATCTGCAGTTGAATTAGCATGCTACCCATTTTCTATAGGATTTTGGAACCGGTTTCTGAACTCTGGTTGTTTTCCCATAAATCCTTCTCTTACAACGTCCACCATACAATAGTATTCCATCAAATTATTTTGTAAAGGAGAACCTGTCAATGCAATTCTGCGTTGGGTCTTCACTTGTTTTAATGCCTGAGTTATATCAACCTTTGTGTTTTTTATCATGTGTGCCTCGTCACAAATGAGTAAATCGGGACCACTCTGCAAAGCCTCACAAATATCATCTGCGACAGCCCTTTCTTTCACATATTTTCCTAAAGATAAGTTTCGAAATGCTGCATAGCCTATCATTCCCATCACGCCTGCGATCAGACCAACATGAACCTTCTTGTTCTTGCTGTCGATCTTGTTATGACTATTTCCTCTAGAGATGCTGCAACTACTTTCGCCATTTGTGTACTGATCTCGGTCGCGTCTCGCTGGGGTTCCTGTAGTATGGAGCCGAATAACAAAATCTGGAAATACTGTCAAGCATCCTGTGCGAAACTGACGAATTCCATGTCATAGGACAATGGCGTTATACTGTGCTCTGTTGTAGAATTTCATACTAAGTGTATCTCCATTCCTCACATGCAACATTGGGCCTGGAAACTGTCCATACATTATGCGTCTGCGCTGCCCAGAACATCTGTCACCACCTCCTGCACACTTTTAATAAGGGAATGTGTGTATGAATTCGGTCCTATTAAAACGACATGATAATTTGAATTGGGATGTTGCTCATTGTTTGTAGTGTCTCGCCACCTCTTTCCCGAAACCCTAAAACTTTGGACTGAAACAAATCTTGCATGCCTTCATGCAACACATCTCCTGCATTTTTAATCGGAGGATTCTGACAAGCTATCATCACGGTTCTGCTGTTTTGTTCGTCATCAACACTAGACGTATAGAATCCTCTCGAATGAACATTCACCACCAAATCAAAAATGTTGACTATACAGTGGCACTTGCTGAACAATCCTTTTATTCCAGAACACCGTGCACTCCCGGATCGGGTTATCAAACTCAACGACAGTAACTGGGAGATGCATGTAATTCCTTTCATTAGACCTTTTGTGTGGTGCTTGCACTTTCAAATGAAGTGCCTATGATACCGCCTTTAACAAACATACACTGTCCAACTCATTGCAAGAAATAACATCGCTGAGTTTGTGATAGCTCATATTTGGAAAACGTATTAACTGGCATAACCTGTTGCTCAAAATTTATCTCCTTTCTTCAACATTGGTATAACGCTTTGTGCCCCATTTTATAACAAAATCAAATAGTGCATCTTCTGATTCAACTTGCAAGTCATCACTTGACAACACCGTCTCAATGGCTACCAAAGGAAGATTGGTAAGATCTTTTGCAAACTTTTCAATATCACCAAATTGTTGCAAAAGAAACTTCTTTGCCTTATATATCAATGACTTCACAGAACCATTAGTAAGAAAATGCCGGGGGAGATCTATGTAAACCAATGCAGTCTCCATTGAGATTGGTGAATCCTGCAAAGTAGTATTGCACCAGTCAACACATGATGTCACCATTAGCACCTCCAAAAGCTCCTTTGTAGAACGTGCATGAAGTGTTACGCTGTACATATACTGTAATAAATCCATGAATGTCGTTTCCTCCGAAGAACTTATCCGAAGAGTGATATTCTGTTCCTTCGATTCCCTCATGCCATTGGAGAAAAGTTTGTAAAAGAATGCACTCTTTTGCGCCAATATTACTGAGCTAACATGTAGACTTTCGACTCTTGCACCAATATTCGAGCGATCCATCATCGTAGAAGAACCAACATGGCTACTTGCAATCTGCATAGGATGTTTGCAATCCATTATCGAATCTAGCATGTCGTCGTCGAACCCATCTCCTTGGGAATCTGGGATGGCTTGTATTTGCAACACGCGGTCTGAAAAATTACTGTCATTGAAGGCAAAGAAGAAGTCTGGTGCACGGAGTCCGCTAAGGTCCATCCCTGCAATTTAGAAGACGTACAACTTTCACTTAAATGGGTTCAACCTTCAAGTCAGTCTTCTCTATTATGTAGCGCTGAGTTAAATCGGAAATCTGTTACAACACAATGGAATAGTCCTTTCAACCCAAAAATGTATGAAAATGACAGAAAATGGAGATGAGACAACTCGGCTTCATGATCTCGATCTACAACAAGAGAAGGTCTTCAAACAGGCTCTGATACCATGTTCGACAACACAAGTATTCCAACAGAGAATGAATACCTTCAGTAACCATTCACATAACCGGATCAAAGATCAACACACTAATGTATTCACATGGTAAAACCCCTTTGGGGAAACATCCACGACCCTAGCCAATGCGACCACTTGGAGCAGTTTATTAATGCAAAAGAAAAAGATTACAGATAGATTTTACAATAGAGTTTCTCACAATCGATCAGCGGAAAATGACCCTCCATGCTCTTTAAATAGAGATCATGGACCAATCGGGTGTTAAGCCATAGATAAATGGCCGTTAAGATCGAGGAGAGTATGAATAGTCAGATCACTCTATGTCGGGAACATATCGTGACCGTCGGATTTCCTAACTACAAATGCATACTAATGCATACTAAAGAAACACACTAATAAACACACTTTTACCTAACGACACATTAGACCAAGTAGATCTTAACTAACTCTTAAATGTCTAAATATCCTAACACTTATCATGCTTTGTGCTTAGTTGAAAGATGTTGTTGGAATCAACTGTGTTTGTAGGATTCATGTATGATTCTAGCTGCCACACTCAGAACCTTGTTTCTGCTGCTTGGGTGATTTATTCTCCAAAAGGCCAGCTTGTGTCTTCAAGAGGTGCTTGCCTCGATTTGGTAACTAATAACATGGCCTAGTATAGTGCGGTAATTGAACTGCTAATGGAATCCATTTTGCATTGAATTCAACATTTAGTAGTTCACTTGGATTTACAATTAACGATGTCGTATTTGAATGGCGTGTACAGAGTTCGCGATCCTAAACTTCTCTAGAAATTTTTATGGTTGCAAATTCTTGAATGATCTTTTGAGTTTATTATTTATGTGCATGTTTGAAGTTTTNATGTAGAATTATTATCCAATAATGAGCAGTAAGAAATAAACAATCACACACATACACAGTACACCAGTGTTTTACGTGGAAACCCAAATCAGAAGAAAACCACAGAATGTTTTTTCTTATATGTCTTGAAGAATTACATTCATTGTAAGCACCAACTTCATTTGTTTTCCATCTGCAACTGGAAGGAGGCTCCAACCCCCTAGTTTCTCAGGCTACAACCTGAGGGAAGCTCCAACTCCCCAATTCTCTGGCTACAACTAGAAGGAGGCTACAATCCCTTATGTTCTCTGGCTATAACCAGAAGGTGGCTACAACCACCTGTCCTTGCCCCGTCCAACCGCCATGAAGTAGAAGTAGAATGATGGAACCACTTTCACACTATCACTATGATATATATCGCTGTAAACCTGTACCAATAAATCTGAACCATGCATCAACCTGTACCTCAAATTGTACCATAAACAAGTGCATCAACCATGCACCAACCTGTACCAAACAACTTGTAATCAACTTGTACCATAAACAAGTGCATCCAAACATGTACCAAGTATGTACCAATCATGTGTCAACTACTCATCAACTATGACTCATCAATCAACTATACACCTCAAGTATGTGCCGACTCATCAACTACTTGTCTCAACCATGTACTCAACATGTACCTCAACCAAAAGACCTCATAAATTTCATCATCCAAATCTGATTTGTAGCTCTATAATAGACCTGGTGTATATGATCACATTCCTGCAAACCTTCCTTAACTTTAACAACAAGAGACTAGTATTTTCATCAAATTTTCCTTTAGTCTCACATGCCTAGTTTTGGATTAGTCAACAACCCTAACTTGAAGTAATCATAACTTTGAACCTGTAATGTACAAAGATCTGAAAATGATACAAAATGTTCTTCAATGTGTTTTATGCAATTCCTCCAGGTGTAACTACTTGGAACCTCTCAAAAAATGAGTTATAGCAAAAATGGCATACCTTGCTGAATTCTGACTTATTCTAGAGAGTGACCTTGTAGAGCGTGCCCATCATGAAATATTCATTGAATTGATTTGAAACTGTTACAAAACATATTAAAGAATGTACCCTAACCAACAAATTTGGTCACACTGAATTTGGATCTGTTATGAAGAAGTTATGACTTTTTTACCCGAAATACCTGGTTTTGACTAGTTTCAGGACTAGCCACAAACCCTATTTTCCACGAAGTGTAACTCCCAAAATAAAACGACCCACAAGCTGAATTTTTTACCATAGATACTTGGATATAATTTCTCAATGGAATAGAAATTTCATGGTCTAAATAATTATAGAAATTTTTTTATAGCGAAACTGGTGAGATGACCTGTAAATAACATACCTTCGAAAACACCATCAAATTGAATTTATCCTTCCTTGCATTTCGGCCTTGTTTTCTTCACCTTGCCTCATAATTTCAGATTAGATATTCTTGGTTACCTCAAACACCTATAGATATTAAATATTTTCAAGTGTGATTAAAATGAGAGAGCCTTGCCTCTTATTTATACTCTCCAAGTAGCTTCCTTAAAAACATCTTCTAGGTCACTTGGCCCCTCTTTCCTTATTTTACGGTTAACCCACTTCTAATTTCTCCATTATATTTATTATTGAAATAATTTATTTTTTATTCACTTTGAATTATAATACACTCATTACTTCACTTTATTATTTACCTTTTAAAATCTCTTAAACCACTTTGACTACTTTGACCTTTTGGGGCTTCTAGATGACATATGAGGGTCCTCCAACTTCGTAAGGCCATAAATCTCAAACCGCGAGGAGTTATGTGACGTTCCACATACCACCAGAAATGGAATAACATGTAGTATCCATATAGAATAGTATTATATGAAAATATATCATAACTCATACCGTTATCCATCAAACAAACGTGGGTCCATTACCCAAACCTAGGGTCTCCAACTTCTCATGGCCATAACTCTCTAACCGTGAGGAGTTATGTGACATTATACATACCACCAGAAATGGCATGACAAGCACTATCCATCTAGGATAGTTTCCCTGACAAATTCACCGTCCTTCATCTCATTATTCCAAAATTAATCATGGTTTCTCTTTCTCCGCAAAGCGTCTTTCCGTGAGGGCTTTCACCATAAGGGGACCACTTTGGAGTTCATCCATATTTACTTCTTATCAACCATGGAAAAAAAATAATGAGTCATATTTACATCAAACAATCTTGGTTCCATTACCCAAACCTTTGTGCTACATGGATTTCTTCAAGGGTTGACATCAATGACAACCAACCTTAATCAACAATCTCCCCCTTTGGCATTGATGGCAACACTCTGATGCAATACTAAAATCATACCACTCATGCTCCCCCTAGAACCATGCCTCTATCCTCTACATCTGATAAATCTTCTCCCCCTAGAACCATGCCTCTATCCTCTGCATCTGATAAATATCTCCCCCTTTTTCATCAATGGCAAATGTATCTTTCCATCAAAGGCTTCTCCCCCTGACTGAACTATCCTCTTATGGTGCTTCCTCGTGTACATCTAAGACATATAAGATAAGCATTCAAAAAGCATTCATTTTGGAGTAGAAATAACTCCAAGTCTTTGGCAAAGATATTCAAAGGCTTCATGTGGAAGTGGTTTTGTAAAGATGTCTTCCACTTGTTCTTTTGTGCCCACATACTCAACTCTAATGTTCTTTTTTGCAACCTGTTCCCGTAGAAAATGATACTTGATTGGAATGTGCTTCATCTTGGAGTGCATCACCAGGTTTTTTGAGACACTGATGACACTTGTATTATCACAATATATTGGAATGGGCTCATCATACTCAACCTGTATATCTGTCAAAGTTTGTTTCATCCAAAGAACTTGTGTACAACATGCTGCTACTACAATATACTTTGCCTCGGCTGTAGATAGAGTTACTGATGATTGTTTATTGCTCAACCATAACACTAAACACTCACCCAAGTAGAACGCTATTCCACTGGTGCTTCGTCGGTCATCAATACAACCTGCCCAATCTGCATCTGTGTAGGCAATTACTGATAGATCCTTTCCTTTTGGATACCATAGCCCAAACTCTTCTGTTCCTTTGAGATATCTGAAAATCCTCTTCACTGCTAATACACATGATTCCTTTGGTGCTGCTTGAAATCGTGCCATCTGTCCAACTACTTGCATTACATCTAGTATGGATGCTGTCACATACAATAGGCTGCCAATCATTGACATGTATTACCTTTGATCTGTAGACTTTGAATCATCATCTTTGCTCAACTTGCAACTGGTTTGCATGGGAGTGACAACTGGTTTGCAATCTTCCATTCCAAACCTCTTTAGCATTTCTCTGAGATACTTGGTTTGAGAAATAAAAATTCCTTGGTTGCTTTGACATATCTGAAGTCCCAGAAAGAAGGATAGTTCTCCAAGTAGCGACATTTCAAATTCTTTCTACACATCTTTTGCAAATTTCTGGCTTAACCTTAATGTATAGGTTGTTGTCTGCACTTCCTTTTCTGAACCCTGCCTGCCGCAGATACTTATCCAGTCTAGAGTACCATGCTTTAGGAGCCTGTTTTAGACCATACAAGGCCTTCTTTAATTTACACACATAATATGTGTTCTCTGACAATTGAAATTCTTCTGGTTGTTCAATGTAGACTTTTTCTTCAAGTTCCCTATTCAGAAAAGCTGATTTTACGTCCATCTGATATACTTTAACATTTTTGGAGCATGCATAAGCTAAAAACAAACTGATTGCTTCCATTCTGGCAACTGGGGAAAATGTCTCTTCAAAGTCGATTCCTTCAATCTGTGCATATCTTTTACATACCAATCTAGCTTTGTTCCTTGTAACCTGTCCATCTTCATTCAATTTATTCCTGAAAACCCATTTTGTGCCGATCACATTCTTATTCTTTGGTCTTGGAACCAATTCCCAAGTGTCATTTTTCTTTATTTGATCCAATTCTTCATCCATGGCCTTATTCCAAAATTCATCCTTGTTGGCTTCTTCAAAACAGTTTGGTTCAATTGTAGATAAGAGTGCTAGGTGTGCTTGTTCTGGTGAACATATTTTTCTTCTTGTCTCAACTCCTGCATCTTTGTTTCCAATAATCTGATCTGAAGGATGATTCTTCTGTACTCGTTTGCTAGGTGTCTTTGGAGATACTTGCTGAACTTGCTCTTCTGTTTCTATAAGATTCTCTTCATCTTCATCTTCCTCTTCTAATTCTTTTTCATCTTCTTCTTCGAAAAGTTGTTCCATTGATTTTTTTTCTTCTTCCTTTGATTCTGGTCTGTCTGTTTCATCAATTATTACGTTGATGCTTTTCACAACTTTGTTTAATATTAGATTGTAACACTTGTATGCTTTCCTTGTACTTAAGTAACCAACAAGTATTCCTTTGTCCACATGAGAGTCAAACTTTCCCATTCTTCCATCTTCTCTTTTGATGTAGCATTTGCTTCCAAAATCTCTGAAGTGCTTCACATTTGCTGGTCTTCCTTTCCATAGCTCGTAGGGAGTTTTATCAGTGTTGTTTCTGAGCATTACTCTGTTTTGAATGTGAACTGTTGTATGCACTTCCTGTGTCCAAAACAATCTGTCAACTTTGAATCCATTATCATTGTTCGAGCCATTTCTTGTACTGTCCAGTTCTTTCTTTCAACAACTCCATTCCGTTGAGGTGTCCTAGCGACATAGAATTTCCTTTTTATTCCATGATTGCTGTAGTAGTCCATAAATTCCTTTGAGGTGAATTCTCCTCCATTATCCGATCTTAAGCATTTGATTCTTGAATCCATCTCATTTTCAACCATTTCCTTGTAGATCCTGAAGTTTTCAAAAGCTTCTGACTTGTTCTCGAGAAAGAAAACTGCAGTCATTCTTGTATAATCATCAACTAATAACATAAAGTATCTCTCACCTTTTAAGCCTTTTGTTGTAGTTGGTCCAACTAGATTAGTATGCACAATTTCTAGTGGTTTTGTTGTTGAATATTCCTTTGATTTGAACCTGGTCTTTGTTTGCTTTTCTTGTTGTCAATGCTTATATAAAGTGTTGGGTGGTTTCGTGATCTGGGGCATTTCTCTGACTACTTCTCTTTTGCTGACTTTGACAAGGTTATCAAAATGCACATGACCCATTCTTCTGTGCCATAAACAACTTTCATCTTCCTTTCCTAGACAACACTTTTCATTTCCAATTTCGCTTAACACATATATGTTGCTTGAAGTTCTTGCAGCTGTAGTGACCAATTTCTCTGAACCTTATTTTCTTATCTCACACTTTTGTGAATCGAAAGTAACTTTATGACCTTGGTCACACATTTGAATCACACTTAAAAGATTATGTTTCATATCTTCTACTAGTAGAACATTTTCTGCCTTTTCATTCTTGTTCCCA
>ML781770.1:1315441-1331111 GCA_009831015.1 Picea engelmannii
ATCCATATTTACTTCTTATCAACCATGAAAAAACAATAATGAGTCATATTTACATCAAACAATATTGGTTCCATTACCCAAACCTTTGTGCTATGGGGATTTCTTCAAGGGTTGACATCAATGACAACCAACCTTAATCAACAGTTTTAATCATTTATCTAATGTGTTAGCTAATTGTGTGTTAGATTGGCATCTGTCTCACTAATCAAACAAAGCATGCATGTACATATCTCATGGAAATCAAGTAAATCAATATTGTGAATATAAGTAAGGCCACAAAAGTCTGTATATATTATTATTTCATAAAAGTACAAAAATGCGAAGCATAGTTTACAAAACTAGGCATCCTAGCCTATGATAATACATATGTATAAGGCCGATTATAATAATAATATCTAGGCCTCTGGCCCTGTCCCAACATGGGTCTCACGGTAGAAAACTATGGCACTTGCCACCCATTATAATAGTCACACCTAAGCTCTTGGTACTCCAACCACCTAAAACTGAGTGCGCTCGGGAAGGTCCTTGATTTGTGCCATGGGAAGCCATTGAATCAAGCTCTCCAAGTTCCTCTATTTTGACTATAGTACCCTTTCAACATCTCCCCTGGGCTAGTCTTTGTCTCTACCCCTGCGCCTATGTCACGAAAATCCTTTAGGTCGAACCTGTCCAACATATGTGTCACCAAAATATTTTGTTAGTTATGCTTCACACCAAAAATACTTACCTCATGTTTAATCATAACATTTAAAAATCCTAAAAATTTAAATAATTTCAAAATTTAAAAACATTGGTACTTATTAATGTCGCCCCAACCAACATTTAGGGCGAAGTGGTAACTTTGAATATCTTTGGAATTTTAATTAGACATATGGGTAGTAATTGATGGCAATGGTTTGGTGATACCACAAATAAAAGAAATCCTCATTGAACCCGCCAGTCACTTTTCCACCCCAATGTCTGTGCATCAAGTCTGCCCATCGAGCCATCCCGAGCTCTCATATCTCGGGAAGGGGGAGTGTGGTGTGTGGACGCATAGTTGGAACCTGCTCCAAGAAGAAAGTGCATAAGATGATTTTGTAACCAAATTTCTTTTGTCATCCCATATTGCACTTTGTTAGGTGGGATTTCATGTTGTTTAAAAGCCTTATACACCAGTCAAATACCATGGGTCGTAGACACTCTACCTCACAATATAGTTGTGGTCATGAGGCTAGGTGATGCACTGCGGATCTGACCATTCGAGATATCACAAGTAAAATGAAATTGAGAATCAAACTCAAGAACTTATCTTTTGAGTTCCCATAGAGTAATAGGCATTTATGTTCATGGATAGTCAAAGTGCCTCTACCACGACCACCTCCTTTCAGGTTGACCAATGCACCACGCCCAAATAAGATTGCAATGAAGTAGATGATTTCCAATTCTATATTTAGAGACTCATAATCTATCATGAATGGATATTGATCTGGGTCTCAATACCCTATCAGTATTTGCAACCATATTTTTGAGCTCGCCTGTTTGGAATTTGGAAAAATTTGACCAAGCTGCAAGCACGAAGGGAATTCATAGCCTCCAAATCATTAACAACCAAGGAGTCTATTGAGGCAAGGAACGACTATATCCTCACTCAAGCATTTTTGAATCTCACTAGGCTAGGTAAGATAGGAAGGATTATCACCCTGGGCTTATAACCTGTTCGAAAACATCATTCAACCCTCAAGAAACAAGTTCTTGGGTCCGATGCTATTATCAAGTCTATATGCTTTGTTGTAAAATAATGTTTAAAAAATAGAAAAAGTGTTTGTAAATGAAGTTTGTAATAGTTAAGTGAATAAATACAAGATAACATACATTTGAAAACTCAGGACACAACAAGTCTCAAATTGAAAAGAAACCAGAAAATGATGTTACTGATATCTTTTCTGAGTTACAACCAAGCTTCTCTTTACAAACCACTGTGAGGGCTTGGACCAGAATTAGACTTAGAATATCAAGATGTAATTTTGAATTATACAAAGAAAATTAGTGTCTCAAAAAAAATTACCAAGATTGAAAATAAACTGGATCAATCCAAGCTACAAGCACATCATAGTCTTGACTCTTTTGAAGCATTTCAAAAGACTATGCTTCCTGGTCATTTCTTTTGCCACCTTTAGAGTAACTTATCAACAATATCTCTCTCTATTTTATCATGTCCATTCTTTGTCCTTGCTCTCTTCCTTTTATTCTTCAAAAGTAGTTCAAGTGGTTCAACTACCTTTTGTTACTAAAGTTAAATAACTTTAGTTAATATAGGACAACTTTATTTAAGATAAGGGTAAATAATAAAAAATAATATTTAATAGGTGGGGCCACTATATGTCTTTATTTTATTTTCAACATGCCCTTGTTTCTCTGCATTTTACTCAAAAATCATGCACATATCAATATACGAATATATAAAAAGCGGTTAATGTAATCATGCCATATCATCAAGACACTTACATCTCACAAGTCATAATAAAGGCATGATATAAAACTTTTTCAATAAAAATAATATCATGTCTATTGTTAAAAAATACATGCCTCAAATGTCAAATTGAAAATATCATCACATAACAAAATAAAGTCAAAATAATATTTTCTTTTTGAAGTAGACTCTCTCTGTTTACTTCCCACTGACATTGCTACCCCATGTTTAAGTAAATTTGCATCAATAGATTTCTTTTCCTCAACTCTTGAAATCTCAGGATGCATGTCATCAAATGCATTTTTTCTTACATCATCCTTAAGCTTGGGGTCTTGGTTTTATAAGAAAAAGTCTTAGATGAATTAGAACTAATAGAAATGATAGTCCGTTTTCCTTTACTTGGTCGAGGTTCAATGGCTAAAGCTTTATACTTTTTAAATAGTTGGACATAGTGTGCATGAGAAGTTGCAGAAGCAATAGGTTGAGCATGTTGTAAAGGAGGAGGAGGAGGAAGAGGCAATGACATAATGGGCCAATGGACTATACCAGAGGGAGGATTAGAAAGCACATTTTCCTAGACATCATTGACCGGTGGCATACGAGTTAGCTCCTAAAATTGATCTATTATTGAATGTGACTGAAGAGGAGGAGTAACATGTGATTGGGGTGGCTGGAAAGAAGGGTGGCCAATGAGGTTCAAGTAGCTAGTTTGAATTAGCTGATTGAATTCCTCAGAATTTGCATCGAAATGAATGGAGAACCTCATTCTTTTGTTTCTAGATCTTTTCCCAAATGCATAAGGCATTCTACCTCTGTTTCCTCGGTTTCCCCTTTTACCAGAGCGATTGTTTCCTCGACCGAAGAAACTCATCTAAATATCCATCAATGATCAAATTAGTATGTATACACAAGTTACAATATGTTAATAATCAAATACTATTTTTCTTTAAAAATAATTTAATAATGGATTTGAACTGACCAAGCAATCAAGCATGCCAAGGGAATATGAAAATGAATAAGGAAAACATGGAAGAAATCATAAGCTGCCCTTTGTATTCTTTCTATCCATAACATTCAAACTATGCATTTTCTCCCAACCTGTTTAATATAATTAGTCACTAATCTCTTTTAAACATGGGAAATGAATGGGATTAAATTATAAATGATTAAGGAACAATGAAAAGGGATTTGTAACTTATGAAAAATGTTTTAGATGATAGGAATGCATAAATAAATACATGTTCACAATCCATTTTTACCAATTATGTTCATAACTTATGTCCTTTTCCACTTTTAGCAAAGTTCATGATAGAACATTTATAAGTTACATTCCACAATCTCTTGCGTATGCCAAAATATCCCTTGGTTCCTTTAAATTTAAAAACATCGTTCATATATTAAGACCATCTAATCTGCCAATATATACCTTCTTTGGATTTTTTCTATGTACATAAACAAGGGGAGAAAATGCATGGAATAAAATGAAATATGGTTTGGGAATTTTCAGGAATAATTTATGAAAAATGATATATTATGTGAGGATTTGGTCCTGTTTGTGTAAAAGAAAAATACACTTTTAAATATACATATAAAAACTTCCACCTTTTTTCCAAACATTCATTACAATTTTATTAAATAGTCTGAACTTGTATCACTAACTTAACAGATTTAGTCACTATCTCTGTTAGCTACTGAATCTTATGAATGTCCTAGGTTTGTTATGAACTAAAATAATGAAATGGACAGAGTATAAGTCTGCTCAAAAGAGATGTGAATATTAGACCTTATTATCTATACTAAACAATATTTCAAAGAGATATCATGACCAACAAAGGCACATAGTGTATACAAAATGACCATAGAGTTGTAGCATGTCAAGTTATAGTCATATCATGACCTTTCAAAGAAGAACACTGTTAAGAGAGAATGCATATAGTGATATTGTTTATCTTAGACTTGTTATCACATGATTTGTACTTGTGCAAATCCCTCCACAAGATCCCCAAATCTTGTGTAACTATGGAAGAAACTACCACTGTCACCTAAGTAGAATCTTCCCTCGTTTTAGTGATGGAAGAGATCCACCACAAGGGATTCCTTGGTGACCCCTAGGAATCAAATATCAAGAATCAACCAAGCCCATCGCCCCATATATTGATCACCTGCCACCTAGGTCTAGATATAGGAAGGAAATGAGGAGCTGCAAGGTAATTGTTGTACCTGTTTGGAACAATGAACAATTTGCAACATACATTGGAAATTACCAAGCTAAAGCACGCAATAATGACTTCTTTAAGCACTAGACAAGTAAAACTACTATGGATGTTTCAAATTACAACTATAAACAATTATATGACAACAATAAAAGATTTGCAACAACAACAAGAAATAATGCTTACAACCATAACAATTGATCATGAAAAGTGAGCATTTAATCAATAGATTTTTATACAATTGCTAGAGGTAGTTTCTGAACAATTAAAGCCACTTTTAGATAGTTGTATGCAACGATATAATGTAATTTTTAGTGGTTGTAGCAAACTTTTATAACAATAATAAGAAACACTTAGGGTTAGTAAAGTTAGTAGGATGTTTGAGAGATAGTGAATATTTATTTTAGCAACTACTTTAGCCACAATAACACTCCTAGATCAATGTTGTTTGTCCTCTAGGGCCTATGGAGTCTCAAATGCATTAAACTTGAAGATTGATCTAGGTAAAACAAAAGAGGTATAGTCTAAACCCTAAGATTAAAGCACGTTTGGGCCTTAGGATTTATACTTGGAGGAAGAAGGTACATAGGGTGAAATCATGTCACAAGCATGTTTGGTCCCCAGGTGTTGTTTTCTCTTATTCTAGATTCACTTAGGTCAAGGATCAAATGTCTAGGGTTAAAACCCTAAAGTGCAAGCAATTTTGGGCCTTAAGATTCTAGCCATAGTAAGGAATTTTCACAAACATGGACAAATAACACTTTGTGAGGAAGAGAAGCACTTATGTCTTCCTCTGAGGGTTTCAACCAAATAATGAGACTTGCAACAAGAAATCAATTTAACCATTAACATCTACAAGACAAGATAAAATTGCAGAAAATTACTTAGTTCATCCTAACAATCAAGATAATCAAACCCTGATTGCAAAAAATATCCATCCAAATGAGCAAACCAACCACAAATGAACCTTGTTCACACATAGCACATAAGAGAAAAGAGGCAAAGACCTAAAAAGGGAAAAAATTTCAGAAGTGCAACCCACAATGTGTGAGGAAATTGTGATGATCCAAATGAAAGTGAGCATTGAAGTTTTTATATGAGGCTAAACTCAATGATTTTTCCACATCACATAACAAAATTTAATTAGAAGTGGGGTCGACCCTTTATTTAGCCTTTACAAAATGCTAAAATGAAAAAATACATCATAAGGGCCACATGTGTGGTGATGTCAAACCTTCATAGGCTAGGAGAGTGATCTAGATTTTATGAGTAGAATGAAATGAATATAGATTATTAAAATATGCTTAACACAAAACAACAAATATACAGTAAAACTGGTTTTCTATTCAATAAGGAAATAAGCTGAAACTGTAAAATGTAGCGGAAACAAGGTTGCTGGAATGGTGGCGGATTATCTCTGAGAAGAGATGTGACGACTGCACTCATTCATAAGAAGATGATTACAATGAGGCTCTAAGGCCTTTTTACAATAAACAGGAATCTCAAAAACCCTAGACATCCAAAAACCTAACACTAGGAGATGAAGCGCCAAAAGTCATGTGGGCCCCGTTTGGGTAAGTTAGTACATCAACTTCCCAGGGTCGTAACTTTTGCATACGATCTCCATTTTAGGCGCACGATATCCCATTGGAAAGGTCTATATGAGGATTACAATTTTTTCTGCAATCTACCAAAGAGCATTTTGGATTGTGGTGAGCCCTAAAAATGATGTTTAGGGCCTCAAAACGGCCCCACAAGTCAGGGACCCAAAAACTAGGAAAAAAACTGCCAAACTGAAAAACTGCCAAAATGAACTAGTTGGAATAGGTGGGAGGCCACCAACATCCATCTGGATCAATCCTCCCCCCTTAGGAAGAAATGGTCTCCATTTCATTGATTTCCCCCATCATATGAGGAAATTTCTGCTGAATTTGGCCTTGGGTGAGCCACTTGCCTTGGTGCAGGAGCTGCTCTTCTTTGACAATTCGATAAAGCTGGATCCTTTGCTATCCGGTGCCCTTGATCTATGTGTCCAAAATATGATTACTGGATTCCTGTTGCATGCAGTAAGGGTTGAGCTCTATTGGTGTCAACTGCTCCGCTATATCTGAGGTGTCGAATAGTGGTGGGAAATATGGCCAAGGAGAGCCATGTTGAAGACTGGGTGTAGGCCAAGGAAAGGGGGAATGTTGAGTGCAAAAGAATTGTCACCCACAACCTTGGTGATGGTGTATGGCCCATACCGGAGTGGGTGAAGCTTTTTATGGGGCTCTGTAAGGCGTTATTTCTGCAAGTGCAACCAAACTTTGTCGCCCACCTGAAACTTATGTGGCACCTGATGTTGATCATGGCGTTGCTTGTACTTGGAATTGGACTTCTGTAAAATATCCTGAACCTATTGGCGGATGTGATGGATCCACTCAATGAACCGAGTGGCTTTGTCAGCTTTTGGTGGAGCAGGGGATGAGTCAGCTGAGGTGGTCACCAGGGGTAGTGCAACATCCATGGGGCCCAATGGTTGGAATCCGAACCCCACCTGAAAGGGGTTGTGGCCAGTTGAGCTATGCAGAGATCGATTGTAGCTATGCTGTACATAGGGAAGACTCTCATCCCATGTGCGGGGGTGCTTGGAATTGTACATGCGCAAGATATGTACGAACATCTGATTGACGACCTCAGTGTGGCCATCTGTCTAGGGGTGGAAGGCAGTGGATTTGGTGAGCTTGGTATCCAACAGTGACTAGAGGCTCGACCAGAATGTGCTGAGGAAATGACTGTCCCGATCTGAGACAATGGTTTGTGGGATCCCAAAGTGTACCCAGATGCGTTCAAAGAAGATCTTGGCAGTGGCCTATGCAACGATGTTCTTCTTACAGGCGGCCATAATCGCCATCTTGGAAAAGCGATCAACAACCACAAAAACATAGTCATTGCCCCTCTTGGTGGATGGGAGGCCCACCATGTAGTCCATTGAGATGGATTCCCACGTCTTGTCAGGAGTAGGCAGAAGGTTGTACATGCCCTGTTTCTTAGTGGTCGGTTTGGCAATAGCGTAGGCGGTGCATGACCTGATATACTTTTCGACATCCTGTCGAAGTTTCAACGAGGAGAAATGTTTTTGCAACACTGCCACTGTCTTTTCGACACCAAAGTGTGCTTCCACCCGACTGTAGTGAGCTTCCCAAATCATCTTCGCGCGCTCGCTTGATGGAACACAAAGATGGCGTAGATGGCACAACAACCCGTCCTGAAGATGGAAATTAGTGACCACTGAGTTTTCTCCAAACATTTGGTAGGTGGTGGAGAAGTCATGGTCTATCTCATAGAGGTGGGGCCATCTAGAGGTGTCATGGCCACAAGAGTCTAGCACCGTGGTGAGTGTCGTGACTGGAGGTTGACTGAGGCAATCGACAACCCAGTTGGTACTTCTTATTTTATACTTGATGTTGAGGTGGAACTGTTGTAAGTATGTGGACCACTTATGATGGAGGTCATTCTGCAATTTACCTTGGGTCTTCATGAACTGTAGTGGCTTGTGATCAGTGTGGATGACTGTCTCCTTCCCCAGAATGTAATGTCTCCACTGGTGGCAGGCTTTCACAATGGAGTACATTTCTTTGTCGTAAGTAGGGTACTTACAGACAACATATGATAGTGTCTCACTATGATATGCCACAAGGTGGATCTGTTGAGTGATAAAGACGCCCACAACATAGTCTGAAGAATCTGTCTCGATCTCAAAGGGATGTTGCAGGTCTGATAATGAAAGTACTGGGGATGAGCACAAACGCTGCTTCGAGTCATTGAAGGCTTGTTGTTGGGACATGCCCCACACAAATTTTTCCTTACCGCCACCCCTGGTTACTTGGCTGAGGTCCTATGCGATATGAGAGAATCCCAACACGAACCTGCAATAGAAATTGGCGAGGCCCAAGAAGCTCCGAAGCTCAGTGAGTGTGGTTGGGGCTAGCCAATCATGGATGACATGGATCTTCGCTGGATCCACATGCACACCATGATGATCAACGATGTAGCCTAAGTAATGGACCATGTCCATGCCGAAGGAGCATTTTCACAAGTTTGCATATAGTTTGTGCTGCCGCAGGGTGTGCAGAACCTGCTGAATATGCTGCAAGTGTTCCGCCCAAGTCTTGTTGTAGATGAGGATGTCATCTAGATACACCACTACAAAATTATTGGTGAAAGGTCGCAGGATATCATCCATCATCCTCATAAAAGTTGCTGGAGCATTTGTCAAACCAAAGGGCATTACCAACCATTCAAAAAGACCTTCTTTTGACTTGAAGGCGGTCTTCCATACATCTGTCTGTTCTATTGGGACCTGGTGGTAGCCAAACTTTAGATCAATCTTACTGAAGTATTTGTCCCCTGTGAGCTGATCAAGGAGGTTGTTTATTTGGGGAATTAGGTACCGATTCCAGAATGTGATTTTATTCAAGGCCCGATAATCAATGCAGAGTTTCCAGGTCCCGTCTTTCTTCTGCACCAATACGATTGGGCTCCCACAAGGCGATGAGCTGGGATGGATGCGCCCCTTGTGGAGAAGTTCTTAGATATTCCTCTTGATCTCCACATTTTCTAACAGAGAGCGGCGGTAGACTGACCCATTGGGTAGCGGTGCCCCTAGGGTCAGATCGATGGGATGCTTGACCTGACGGTGCATAGGTACCCCTGTAGGAGAGGAGAAGATATCTGAGTATTATTCCATGACCTTATCCACTTTCTTCTGTTGTGTGGAGAGATCGGTTGTGGAAGCCCCAGATGTGGCTATGATATTTCGCTTACTCTGAGAGCGAATCACGAAGAAGACAAATTTCTCGGTCTGAGAGATGAACTTCCTGCATTTCTTGGCAGAGATCAAGGAAATAGCACTAGGAGGGACTACCTCAGGTATCCTGTACAATTTCCTGTTCAAAGTAATAATAACACTACGAGGCCTAGACTCATATACAACATGACATTTCCATAAATAAGGTTGGCCCAAAAGAACATTACAAACTTCAAGAGGAGAAACATCATACAATACCTCGTCTTTGAAGGGCTTGATGTCGTATGATAGTCGACACTGTTGGTTTATGCAAAGATCGCTTCCTTGGCAAAGCCATCCAATGGTATATGGTTGCAGGTGCGACATTGTAGGCAGGGCTAACCGCTTGATGACCTCTACTAAGATGAGGTTCTTTTGGCTACCGCTATCAACGATGAAGTGCAACAAGGTTCCTTTTACCCACATCTGCGAATGGAAAAGGTGCTCGCCTTCTTTTGGTTCATTTGGTTCACCAGGCTGGAGCTTGGTGGTAGCAATGGTGACATTGGGTTCCGCATCAATGATCTGTCTTCCCCTTTCTGGTTCTGACTCAGAGTCAGAACCCAGATCTGATTCAGAGTCTTTCACTTCGACCACCAATGACTTCTTTGAGCGGCAATCAACAATGTTATGCCAATGGTTCTTATGGAAGTCACACCACTTCCCAGTATCCTTCTTTGTCTTTCCGGTGTCCTTCTTTGCTTGCAGCTTGGATTGGTTCTCCTGATACTGTCCCTATTTGAGCCGTTCTTTGTTCTGTAGGTTGGGGTCGCCCCTTCCTGGTTTGTACTGCGAGGGGTTCCCATGCCTAAATTGTCGTGTCTTTTGCTTGAGCTTCTGCTCGATTTTGACGACATATCTATAGGCCGCGCCCAAGGATGAGATGTCCAGAAATTCCATTTCAGTCTGGATGTATCTATGCAGAGCACCGTGATACTTGAGAAATAGATGTCGCTCTAAATTTTTGATACCCAGCTTGGTGCGCAGGGTATGGAAGATAATTGTGAAATCTGACACTCCTTGGTCTCTTTCTTGCTGTAGTGTGGTCCATTTGGTATACAAGTCATCATAACTTCCGACAGGCTAGTATTGTTCCTTAATAACATCCTTGAAGGATTCTCAGGTGGCCGTGACTGTAAATAATGAGGGTTCCTCTGTTTCCTTTTGCTCACAGAAAGTTTCCCACCAATATTTGACACGGGGAACGATTTTGAGGAGCGCAAAAGTAATTTTTTCTCTATTTGAAAAGTTATGGATAGAAAAATACCCTTCTGGTAGATTCAACCACTTGTCTACAACATCTGTGTCTATATGACCTTCAAATAGAGGAATATCGAAGTTGATTTGTACCTTGAAGGGGAGGTGCCTCCACTCGAGGAAGATGTGTCGTCTGTTGGTAGCTGCCGAATGATTTGCGTGAAACTATCCATCATCTCGTTCCTTTGTTGCATGAGGGATTCCTTAAGCAACATTTTGAAAGGATATCCTGTCCCGTCATCTTTCTTTTCTCCTACCATGGGAGGTCGTTTGGACGTGTGAGAGCTTTTGTCCTCAAGAGAAACAAGCTCGAGACCCAATTCTTTGTACCTCGACCTCGTTGGGGACATGCATTAAGACAACAAGGAGCAGACTGCTCTGATACCACTGATCTGGATTTTATGAGCAGAACGAAATGAATACAGATTATTAAAATATGCTTAACACAGAACAATAGAGATACAATAAAACTGGTTTTTTATTCAATAAGGAAATAAGCTGAAACTGTAAAATGCAGCCAAAAACAAGCTTGCTGGAATGGTGGTGGCTTATCTCTGAGAAGAGATGTGACGGTTGTGCTCATTCGCAAGAAGATGATTACAATGAGGCTTTGAAGGCCCTTTTACAATAAACAGGAATTTCAAAAACCCTAGACATCCAAAAACCTGACCCTAGGAGATGAAGCGCCAAAAGTCACGTGGGCCCCGTTTGGGTAAGTTAGTCCATCAACTTCCTGGAGTCGTAACTTTTGCATACGATCTCCGTTTTAGGTGCACAATAGCCCACTGGAAAGGTATGTCTGAGGACTACACATTTTGCTGCAATCAATACAAGCAACCATCTGAAGTGGAACTCGTATCCCTGATCTTGAGCTTCGCGACAATCTTTCTCGAGCTCATTGACGAGGTAGCTCACCCAATTCATCTGCATTCCCTCCACGCATTTCCCTGCAAGGTTCACCATGAACCCGGTGACCTACGTGGGGCGATTCTTTCTTACGATCTTGCCAACTATGAGTTGGAAAGACAGGCGCATTGCGCCATCCTGGATAGAGGCTACCTTGTAGCCTCGCTTTCCCTTCTCGACTTCGCCGTATGCCTCCTTGATGCGTTGTGCCAGGGAGCGATCCAAGGTCTTCCCTGGGTAAAACTGCCGAGGTTCGGGTCCCTGCATGCTCAATCCTGTAATCAGGTAGATCAGCCCCAGATCCATAGTAATCCACTGGTTGAGCCACAGGTATCCGCCGTGGTAACATGACAAGAGGATTTTAATGCAAGCGTTAACCTCCTGGTGACGACCAAAATGTGGAATCTTCATCACATTTTGTATCTTGGACTGCGCCAACTCCTTAATCCAAGGCTGGGAGACGATGCGAGGCTTCTTCCCGGTTGTCTTCTAATGAAAATATGATTGGATGTTTGAGAGTATGTATTTATGTTTTAGAATGTATAATTAAAATCAAGGAAAATGAAAGAGAAAATAATGAGAAAATTTTATCAAATAATAAATAATAAATAAGTTGGGATATCCTTGAATTAAAAGTATTTCAAAACAATGTATATCTCAATTTATATATCATTTATTAATTAGTCTTTGTTTAACAGAGCATACATCGTTCATTAATCTTTGTTTAATAGAGTATATAACAATTAGTTTGTGGTTAAATTATTTGAATTTTTATTTAAAAATACAAAATTTTTAAATGTTTTTAGAAAATAATCATTAATTTTAATTTTTAGAAAATAATAAAATATTTTTCAATTTTTAAAAATAATTATTAATTTATTTTTTAATTTTAATTTTTAGAAAATAATAAAATATTTTTAATTTTTAAAAATAATTATTAATTTAATTTTTTTAAGGAAATAATAAAAAAAATATATTTTTTATTTTTAAAATTAGATAATGTTATTTTTTAATCGACTACAGAACTAAACTTGGAGGTGACAATTAGTAATTAAACTTTTAAAAAATATGTCAACTCTCTACTTATGGTATAAATAACAATAGTTTTTCTCATCTAAATCATGGTGCAATGTAATAATGAAATTTGGTGGTACCACATGAAGCATGGTGCAATGTGATAGTGAAATTTGGCTCATATTTGGGGTAGCTTTTTCAATATCATGTTTTTTGTTGGGAGTTTGGGGAATATTTCTGTGATCATGTCCAAGAGGATTTGTTTTCTAAGAGGTTTATCTTTTTTTTTTGGAATAGTACTAAAGTCTCTTTGTTTTTTTTAAGAGGTTTATCTTTTTCGGAATATCAAAAAAGTTTTTTATAGAAGAAAAGGTTCCAAGGATAAATTAGTTCTAATCTTTTGGCTATATACTTTTGTCACTATCACTAACTAAGGTAGGTTGAGGTCCTACTTAGCCCATGCTATTCTTGATACACTTATTTTTAATTAAGATACTTTTGACATTAGACAATTGTAATCACCTTATGCTAAGGAGGTAATTTTCTGGTTATTAAGCCTTCTTGTAGAATTAAAAGTTGTTATGTTAATCTTTCCTTTCAAAAGAGGCATTGGGGTTGGAGTGTGACACCTCCACCATTTCCATCTTTTAGGATGGGCACAGAGTTGATCTTCCTCGTGTATCATGGATATAATTCTTTTTTTCTTGAGAGTGGAGAGATTGTATATTATCCCTTAAATGTAATTTCACATTTTTTTTGTGTGTCTTTTTAATTCATGGAACAATCACACTTTTTTGAAAATATAGCTTAGAGATTTGGGATAGTGGACAATTTACAAATCTTAAATTTAAAAGTTGTAATAAATGTCCTTTGAAGTCAAGGAACAATTATCTTTTTTATATAGCTTGCTAACATAGAAGGCACTTATGTAGAATTGTTTCTTTAACTCACTAAGAGTCTTTAGTTATAAATGCCTTGAGGTATATGACAATGTAATTTAATACAATTTTAGATACAATTTACAATTTTCTAATGAAGAAGGTTAAAATTTAGATGATTTTGAATTTTTTTAAATCCATTTTTCATCATTATAATTGGGTTCTAAAATCTTTGTTAAAATTGAAATTTTAAATTGTTATTTTTTTTAATGCAAAAATATATTCAATATCCTCAAATATCTTTAATGTAAATATTAATATTTGTAATTCCATCAATCTAAAATTATTATTCAAATTTTAAATAAAAAATGTCAATTTTTCTTTTAATTATTTTGAATGATAAGAAAAAAATTAAATCTTTAAAGTAAAATTTTTTGATATCATATTTTAACTTAGAATAAGATTCTTTTATTATAAAATTAATTTATTTTTTTATTTTCAAAATATATAAAAAATATTTTTAAATTCTTTTTAATATCAAATAATTTTTTTAATAACTAACAAATATAACAAACACAAAACCAACATAAATAATATATTTCTAATTCCATAAAAAATAATAATAACTAACAAGTAGATAAAATCAATATAAATAATTTATTCCACGACTTCTTAACAATTAATAAAAAACTAAGAATAAGCTTTCCTTTTAAAAGATTTTATTTCTGAAATTCATTCAATTCTCCCATAAATAATAACTATTTCTCAATCAACAACTAAATTTATCATTATAATCTTTTTGTTAAACATAATCTCTATCCATTCTAGAATGCAATATAACCTATAATGACCCATCTCATAAGGTAAATCTCAAAACTAATATATTCCTCTTTAGTATTGAAAAACTCTAATGTAAATCTTTTTTGAAAAGTTTTTTCAATTTTCTTATTCCAAAAAAGGTCACAAGTTCAAATCCAGAAGAGGTAGGGTATGTATACATTCTTAAAATTTATACACCAAAGGAGTCTCATACACCAATTTGATGTATGGCTTGGTCGTAACCTTAAAAATAGATTATTATTATTATTATTAAAAATTTCCCAACAATATAAAACAAATAATTAGATCATTCAAAAAAATTGTGATCATAATAATCAATCTTGACAACAAAATTCATTCACCATTATTTTCCAAATATTTGATTTTCAAGTGAAACAACATAATCTTATTATTTTAATACTTAATTTGACTTTTTATTAAGTATTTTCTAAATTTATATTTTTTCAACAAAATCAAACAGTCTTATTTTTTAATACTTAATTTGAATTTTTATTAAGTATTTTCTAAGTTTATATTTTTTTAACAAAATTAAAATAAATATATTAAGTAATAAATGATTGATATGAATTAATATTTTTTTTAACAGTTTTGAACGGGAATAATATTTCTCTGTGGTTTTGAACAGGAATACTATTTCTCTGCGGTTTTGAAATTAATATTTCTCAGCAGTTTGGCACGGGCATACTAGTTCTCTGCGTTTTTGAAATTGAACGAGAATAATACTTTTTTTTTTTTTAATTTCTAAGATCTTTTTTTATTTTATTTCTAAGATTATATATATAGGGTTTTCAACCCCAATAATACTTTTTTTTTTTTGCAAGGAGATAATTTATTTCTAAGATTATATATCTAGGGTTTTGAACATGAATAATACTTCTCTGTTTATTTATTTTTTAGGAGATATTTTATTTCTAAGATTATATATCTAGGGTTTTGAATCTCTGTAATTTTTACCTTTTTTACCATGAATAATCTTTGTAGTTTCTCTGGACTTTTTCAAAAATTATTTTTGGCTTCTTCAAAGGGTTGAGCATTTGAACATCTGAAATGAGGTGAGTCACTTTTTAATTTGATTCAATTTTAAAGAGATTTACATATATATATTTTTTATTTTTTTTTATTTTAAGTTTTAGAAGTACAAGTTGATTTGAGAGATAAAATCAATCCATAATAATAATTGTTACATCTTTTTTCTCTTCTTTTCAATATGAGCACTCCACCACCTATTCCAAAAACTCATCCTAACAAGGGGAGGCCCCCCAAAATCACCCTAGAGATCCTT
>ML781771.1:0-14979 GCA_009831015.1 Picea engelmannii
TTTTCCACCATGGAGAGGGGTGACCAGGGAACAAATTAAGAAGAGCCCTTGCTCAAGTGCCATACTAATTAGATGAATATTATTCTCCACCTCTGGAATATCATCTTCATGGCGGCTGGTCCTGCTGTTAGCGCTACAGAGGGCATCTTCGTGCTTGTTAGAGCAAGAGATGGGCTGAGCATCATGCAGATCTTGGAGACGGGAAACACATAGGGTTACTTCCATACAGAGAACTTCTACGTATTGTGCAAAATAGAAGGCATATAAACCGTTGATCCAGGCAGATTTGAGGATTGCCATTCCATTGTAAAGCTCTTCATTCATTATATCACTCCTACTCTCACGCTCAGCTAACACACAGACTGGGAGTTCAACAATATAACAGATGGAACTCTTCTTGCTTGTAACAAGATAATCGATGCAGTGGTCAAACATTCGACGGTAAATTCTTAAAACCATACTCTGAATTTTGAAATATTGTCTTTGGTTGCTTGAAAGGTCAAAGAGAATTCGTACAAACGCCAATACAGAATTTTCATCTGACATCCGCAAATCAATCTCTTCCAGACCTCCCACGACATCAACGATCCTGGCCACTTCATTGCAAACCTCCTTGGCATCATCACATGAGTACTGGCCACTTTTTTGCGAACCATTTAGTAGGCATGAATTTAGTAGCTTCCTACTGGTTACTTGGAACAAGTATCCATATCCTTTGATTGAAGAAAAAATCTCTCTGTTTTCCACCCTGTATTGGCAATAAAGACGGACCAGATTCAATTTCTTCCACAGTGCTTTCCAATGCTCTAATTCCTCGTCGTCGAGTTTTCTATATCTATTTCTACGACCCCGTCTCTTCGTCTTCTTCTGAACACATCGATTAGCAGCTACAACCAATTCCTTCAAGAGATCTTCCATATCTCTCTCATTCAAGATTTGAGTGTAGTCGGGAATGACCTGAAGCCCTAGACTTAGGGTTACGCTGCTGTTGTTGAGAATGTATTCGCCCATCCGTTGTCTCAGCTCGGTCTGCGGGATGACATTGCGAATGTGGAAGGGCTGGCGAGTGTATGGGTTGATGGCATCCTGTTTGGTGTCCCAGATCGTCTCCAGTGTTCTGCGGTTGTAAAGAATCTGAGAAGGGTCATCCGAAATCCCAAGTCGAATTGGATCATAAGCGAAATCTTGGACCAAAATATCAACAAACTCCTCCGGAAGATTATCATCTAAACCCATTTTCTTCTCCTACTCTACTGTTTGATTTTTTGTCCAGGAAGCAATGCAACCTTTAAGGGAGTTTGATATCCCCTGAAACAATATATCAACAAACTCCTCCGGAAGATTATCATCTAAACCCATTTTCTTCTCCTACTCTACTGTTTGATTTTTTGTCCAGGAAGCAATGCAACCTTTAAGGGAGTTTGATATCCCCTGAAACAGAAGTTGTAGGAGGGAATCGGCTGAGTGAGTCCTTTGTCCCTGCAAACCAAAATTTATACAGAGTGAACTCGTAAACAGCATGTTGACAACTGACAGAGTCCAGGTTTTCTATTTTTAGTTAACGAAAAAATTCTAAACAGAGATGTCTTCTATTAGCTGGTTTGACATGCCACAAAAATAGGCCACGCTGGTTTGACATGCCACAAAAATAGGCCACTTAAAATTCGAGGAAGAGAGAGTGCTGCTTTTCTTTTCATAGTTAAGACAAAATTGAAACAACGAGTCGTGCATTTTTAGATAGTCTAAGAAAACATAGAAAATAATCAATCAAATAATAATTTAGAAATTTTATAAAAATAATAATAATTTAAATTTTTTATAAAAAAAAAATATTATTTTTTTAGTTAAAAATTGATAAAATTTATTGTAATTTAGTAGTTAATTAAGAATGAGAATAATTATTTTTTTATTATTTGTAAATATTAATTGATTTATTAAACAAATCAAATTACCTAAAATAAACTTGTTTGTGCTTTATGAAGAAGAATTTTTAGTCTTTTTATAAATGTTTTTGGATTTTGGGCAGTTAACTAATTTTTTATACTAAAAGAAGACTTATTCTTAATCAATCACAATCAAATTTAAATCTTCAAAACTAAAAAAGAATTTCAATGTCATGAAATTCCCAAGATATCCAATATCTCATCCACCTTATTTGACCCACTTAATTTTAAAAGCTAATTATTAATACTTACTTAAAAAAACTTAAATTTACATCAATTTTTTTTTGGTTAATATTAGATTAACTAATCTTCTTACCTTTACCCTAGATAAGTATTATAATTAATTACCTTTACCTTAAATTAATATTATAATTAATAATGTATTTATTATAATTAATATCAAAATATTATTATTATATTGATTATTTTACAATTAAAATTAAAATATTATTATTATTATATTAATTATTTTACAATTAAAATTAAAATATTATTATTATTATATTAATTATTTTATAATCAAAATTAAAGTATTTATTATAAATAATATGAAAATATTATATATCAAAATTAAAACAGGCAAGGGTATAGATCAATTGACAAATATAAGAAATATATAAAACAGATCTCAAGATCAATTCTCATATAACAATGTTACTTTATAATTCATATAATAATATGAATATTATTATATTAATTAAAATATTATATAAAATAAAAATTACAATTAATAAAAATAAACATTTCAGTTTATTAATATAAAATTATTATTATATTAATAAACCTAATTAAAAAATATTGAAATGATATTCAATATCCCCTCAAGTGTCCACCTTCTTTAACTCACTTAATTAAAAAATATTGAAATGATTAATACACATTCTGAAAAAAAAAAACCCCAAATTTACATCAATTATTTATTAATATTAGATCAAATCATTCTTGTAACTTTATCATAAGTGTAAGTTGTTATTATAATTAATAATTTATTTGTTATAATCAATATCAAAATATTCAATATCAAATTATTATTATTATTATATTGATTATTTTATCATTAAATTTGAAATATTTATTATAATTAATATTAAAATTTTATTATATTAATTATATAATAATGTGAATTTTATAATATCTATAATATTATATTATATTAATTAAAATATTATACAAAATAAAAATTGCAATTAATAAAAATTAACATTTTATTAATTATATAGAAAGTTTAACAATTTCTTCACCCAACCCTCTAAATTAATTAAATTGATAATTATATTGGTTACATCTAACAAATATGTATTATTAAATTACATTATTATTAAGAAATCCATATTTTATTTGTATTGTTTGTTCCATTTTAAATCCTATTTCCAAAAAAATCCGTCCAAAGTGTTATTAATGCATCTATATCTCATTATTACTAGATTAACCTATTTATTCTCATTCAACATATGCATACATTTAGGGTTATTATTAGATTAATTGATCGCCCTATCCCCATCTAAGAGTTTAAAATTGCATTTGTTGATATATAATTAATAATATATTAAATGATTTATTATTTAACTCATCCATAAATAAAAATAGCATTCATATGGATGAAAACATTTTAGATGCATTACTCTAGATCATTTAGTTGTGGATTATGAAGATAGTGCATCTACACCATTTTCATACTCAACAATATTAATAGGGGAATTAATAGAAAAAATGTGTTATACATTTTCTCTATTAATTATAATACATTTTCTTTATTAATTTTCCCTACTCATCCACATATATGAGGGTAGGAAATTGGTGGACTTTTGATATGCAATCCATGATCTAAAGAACATACTTGTCTTGTAACAAACATATATCCATTTCAACCCCGGATTTATAAGTGTCGAGAGCGATCAAATCTCTCGAGGTGCAAACCTTTTTTAGAATGCAAAACTTGAGGAAAGGTTAAAGGTTTGTACCTCGAGATATTTGATCCCTCTTGGTGCTTGATAGATCTGGGGTTAAGATGGATCTATGTTGGTAGTAAATATGATGTATGATATAAATAATAGAGTGTGCAATTTTTGTTTTTATTAATTGAGTCAACTTTAAATTTTTGAGATTTTTAAAATATTTGAAATCTAACATCACCCCAATGTGACAAATTCTCCCTATATTTGGGCTATAGAGTGCATCTCAGTGCAAAAATAGAGAACGTAATTGCATTCACAAAATATAGGTTCAAAGAAGCTCAATCTTAAGAACTCATTTCACACATAGGCTAGGTTTTTTTTTTTGTCAATAATCCATAACTAGTTATATTGTCATTGAAAAGATTACAAAAAGCATGTTGTTGGCCTTCCACTTGGGAAACTAGACCATCAACAATGCAATAGTTTGTCTAATGTTTTTCATGAAAGTTTTCTTGTAAATCTAGAGGACTGAAAGTAGCAATATCTAGAACCCTGAAAATGGCTTAAAATTGGTCTAATTATATGCCTAGCTAGATAATTGTTGGGTATGGCCTAGAGTCCATGGTCTAGAATCTATGTTATGAGATACAAAAATAAACTTCTCATGGAAAAAAAAACTAAGAATTAGAAGGCTCAACATCGTGTTGCACCTAGGTGGGAGGTGCTACCACAACTTCAAGGTCGATGCCAACGATCTTCCTTGCCAACAATTTCATCTTGTTGTCCAGGAGTTAAATCTATGCTTGCATCTCGTCCATCTGAAGAATTATATCTTCTTTATCATCCTTTATGTCTACAAGACAAGACCTTGTTCCAGGAGAAATTCCATCTACTAATAGAGTTCTATGGTTCGTAGATAATGGGATTTGCGGGAGCGAATACCTCCAGGGTTTGGAACCTAAGATCTAGTGTCAGCTCAAACCTTCTCATTCGTGACAAAATTCCTTAGGACTCGAACGTAAGCTTCCACTAAGTTTATTTCATATTGGATTTGAGGGGGCGTGTGCAGATGGTATGAGTCAACAAATTTTTTCGTCATTGCTATAAGACGGGATCTAGATTGACCCCTTGATGCAGAGGAGCTACCACGTCCATGACGGGAGTGACCTTCACGAGCCATGGGATCTACAGAGAGGGGGAAATCAGGAGGGAAGAGGGGATCATGAAGAGAATGGGTGTGAGAAAATTGTCCTAGGTGAGAGAGAATGTTAAGAAAGAGAGAAAAGTGGTCAAACCAAACCCATAGGCGGTATGGAATAACTGCAGTAACCATCGTGTGAGAGATATTTCAAGGAGAGTTATAATCGATCCAAATTTAAGGCCATATATAGGGGTGATGATTGAGGGCATTATGAGGCCAAGGTGACTAACACAGAGGGAGATATGACCATGAACACATCAAATTGACTGAGGATGTCGTCTAGAAGGAATTAAGAGAAGCAGATTGTTTGGAGGCGGGGATGTATGGGCCATAGTACCTATTCTTAAATGGTGCATCATGCAGAGGTGATGTGGGAGAGAGATGTGTCATCGGTGGTCGGCGAAGCTGAGATGTGGCTTCTTGGCTTGGGTGGGAGCCCTGAGGTTGGTTGCTTCCTGACCATCCGATATGGGGGGGTCATAAAGGCTAGGTTAAAGGAACAATGGATACACATTGTTTTGAACACTAAAATGTGTGAATTTTTTTCTTCACTAAAATGAATGCCTTCTTTATATCCCAAAATATAAAGGGATTTTTTTTGTGGTGTCTCATTCTTCACATCAATGCCTTATTCCTCACTATTAAGGAAAATAACAATTGAACTTTGGAGAGAAAAAATCCCCAAGCCTTATGGATTTCAAATTATCTAAAGAAATTGACATTGAATTCAGGTATTCTTGGTGAATTCACTATAAGTAGCACTAAGAAAACAATTTGAGGTACGTGGTGTTAACCTCTCTCTTTTTCACAAGTAATTTTTATTGACATATTTTTTTTTTTTTTGTTCATTGAGTTTTATGATTCATCCCATGGGCCAGAGTATCTATGCTTAAATTGTGCATCATGCAGAGGCGAGGTGGGAGACAGATGTGTCATCAGTGGTTGGCGAAGCTGACACATAGTTTCTTATCTTGGGTGGGAGCCCTGAGGCTAGTCGCTTCCCGACCACCCGATATGGGGGGAACATAAAGGCTAGGTTAAAGGAACAATGGATACAAATTGTTTTGAACACTAAAATGTGTGAATTCTTTTCTTCACTAAAATGAATGCCTTCTTTATATCCCAGAATATAAAGGGATTTTTTTGTGGTATCTTATTCTTCACATCAATGCCTTATTCCTCACTATTAAGGAAAATAACAATTGAACTTTAGAGAGAAAAAATCCTTCATCCTTATGGATTTCAAATTATCTAAAGAAATTGACATTGAATTCAAGTATTCTTGGTGAATTCACTATAAGTAGCACTGAACAAACAATTTTAGGTATGTGGTGTTAACCTCTCTCTTTTTCACAAGTAATTTTTATTGACATACTTTTTTTTTTATGTTCATTGAGATTTATGATTCATCCCATGGGCTAGAGTATCTATGCTTAAATGGTGTATCACACAGAGGCAAGGTGGGAGAGAGATGTGTCATAAGTGGTCAGCAAAGCTGATGCATGGTTGCTTGGCTTGGGTGGTAGCCCTGAGGTTGGTCGCTTCCCGACCACTCAATATGGGGGGGACATAAAGGCTAGGTTAAAGGAACAATGGATACAAATTGTTTTGAACACAAAAATGTGTGAATTCTTTTCTTCACTAAAATGAATTCCTTATTTATATCCAAAAATATAAAGAGATTTTTTTTTGTGGTATCTCATTCTTCACATCAATGTCTTATTCCTCACTATTAAGGAAAATAACAATTGAATTTTGGAGAGGAAAAATCCCTAAGCCTTATGGATTTCAAATTATCTAAATAAATTGACATTGAATTCATATATTCTTGGTGAATTCACTATAAGTAACACTAAGTAAATAATTTGAGGTACGTGGTGTTAACCTCTTTCTTTTTCACAAATAATTTGTATTGACATTTTTTTTATTTTTTTATGTTCATTGAGTTTTATGATTCATCCCATGCAATTGATCAATGTTTCTCACTTGTTGTTTGTTTATTAAGGATGATTCCTCTACATCCATTGATCAATCTTCTTCTATCTTCCAACTTTTTAATTTCTATGAACATAAATTAATAAAAATCATTTGATTTTTCATATTATATTTCCAAATTACATTAAAAATTGAAAATTATTGATTTTATTATATGCATATTATTTTACTCTATTTTAATGATTTGGAAAAATATTACTTATACATCACATAACCTGTCATGAAATAAACTAAAATAATATTAATCACGGTTTTGTAAAAACTAATGTCAAAAGTTGTGAAATGTATTCATATATAAGATTAAGACAAAAGCAAATAGCATGTTTGCTTTCTATAAAAGAATCTTAAAAATTTATTTAATATTTTTTCAATGGTTTATTGAAGTGAAATTATATGTATTTGAATAAAATTAATGATATAAATATATCTAAACCCCAAAATCCATGGAAACAAACAACTACGTTCACAAGTTTTTTTTTTAAGTTAATAAGATAAACTAAAAATAAATCATTCCATATGTATGCTAACTTGATCAATTTTTGGAGAAGACTTCGTTGAGTGTGGCGCCTTATATCCTTTGCTTCGTTAAGCGGAGTTAGGGATACGAGGGAGGAAATCGTTAGCTTAGGGTGGGTATCTCCCTGGCGTTAGCGCCTTATCTCCCTGGCATTAAGGGGCTGAAGTCGTTAGCTTGGTTTAGGTCCTTACCGGTATTCCCTCTCTATAGGTATAACTTTATTCGTTAAAGCCAATTTGATTACAATTATATATCAATTGAAGTCGATTCCATATTAAACTAAGTAGATTCTATATTAAACGAATTAAATTCTATATTCGAAAAAATAATAGCATAAGAATCAGGATAGAGAGGAAAAAGCAATAAGGCATTCCAAGGGTGGGCTAAGTAAAGGAAAGGTTCTTATCTTTACAAGACCAGGCCTTATCTCCGATATCGGTAAATGAGATGATATCACATAATTATCCGATATCGGTACGAGAATGTCTTTACAGGAGAGGCTTTAAAACAAATCAAGGGCCCACTATGAGAGAAAGATATTAAGGGAAATGATACAAAAATGTTCTTTTAGAAAAACAAATTGAGATTAAGTGATTTTGAGAATTTTTGTATTAATCATTTAATTGTGAAAATAGGAAATTAGTTTTGTGAGAGAATTCAATTCACAAATTAGATTTGTAATTTTAAGGAGAAATTAATTTCATAGTTTTAAGGAGGAAGTTAAGGTTTTTATGAGTTGGTTTAGACTCTTCCTTACTTTATCAGAAGTGGTTTCCTAGTCTCTAGGAGGAAGTTAAGGGTCTTCCAATTTGGTTGAGATGCTTTCTCATTTTTTTCCTTAGTGATTATTAGATCCTAAATTTGTGGATCTTGTCTCCTTGAATGATGGAGCAAGGGAAACTATTTAAACCCCTTCATTATGAGAGATATGATAGAGTTCGTTTAAGAGAAAAACAAGCAATCATGCTTGTGTTCTGTAAGCCCCATCATTGTAAGAGTTGAGCCCCCTCCATGGGGAAAGTGTAGTCCTTTCATGTCTGAAGAAATGTCACTCATGTGAGAGCCTTAAGACTGCTCTAAGTTTCAACCTTGTAAGGAGTATGTGCCACATTTTGTGAGAAGATTTCAACCCTTTCAAAGGAAGGATAATAAAGCAATTTGTACTCCAAGCAGATTCAACGACATAGCCATAAGGTCCTAGCGAACTCTGTTTAGAAATCAGTGATCTCGTGTCTCATCTTTTCTTATGCATGTTTTATTTACGCAATTATGACTATTAATGCATTAATTAATGGATATATGATACTAACAACATATTCACCAAGCTAATCTTCAATTTGGATTCAAGTCTTCATAAGTACATATTTTCACCTTTGAGGCAATCAAGTTCCATAGATCCTCAATTGTAAATATGACCTTCATTAAGTGGGAGGAATCAAGGTCATGCCAATATTTTGCAACTAGCATTTTAGCATCCAAAACCTCTAAGTTTCCTTCCAAGGCGTAGTATATTAAATATTTGTAATGGATGAGTTGTTGTATTTAGATAACTTTAGTTTTTTTCATAAACATTTCAGTTTAGAAATAATTATAAAAATACTCCAATTTGAAGACTGTATATATTCACCATCACTCTCTCATTATGGGGGATATGAAGAATAGGAAGAATAGAGAGAATCCTTTGTAATTTCAAAGTTTTCAAGTAATATACATATCCATCTTTCATTTTGTGTTATCATTTATCTGTTTAAAGTTTTCTTGTTTAGTGTTTTGTTATTGCTAAGACTTTTTAAATGAGGGCCCACTTCAAAATGTGCAAGGCCAATTTCATGTGAATATCCTTGTTCACATTCTCATTCCAGTTAATTGTTTATACAATTGTTAATAAACTCATTTTTTTAGGAATTCCAATCGGCTCAATCTAAGGTAGAGTTGATGAAAGAAACAATAAGTTGATTAGGAAAACAAGAATTAAGTCTCTTAGATAAAATGGAATTTATTGGCAACGAGAATAATTCATCTAGAAATAAATTGATAACAATACAAAGTCATATTTTCATAGCAATCAATTGAAACACAACAAAACTATTATTCTATCACGTAACAAGGAATAAATCCACTCTTAACAACTCAAAAAATTCCTTAGAAATCCAAATGGGAATAACAACTTTGAATGGGTCTTAGTTTCTTCATTTCAACGATCTTTGGTTACAATGCAACTATTCCCTTTGTGAATCGTCCTCTCCTTGGGAAAGAGACCCTATTGAGAATGAGATTGAAGGAGGAAGTACATAGAGCTTGGGGACAGGGGAAAGTCCAACATCCATGGCCTTTCACTTCCCATTATTGAGCCTTGTCACTTGATTCAAATTTCTTTATTACATTTAATTTTGTATTTCTCTCACATTGTCATTTTTGTCTTATTTGAATTTCACATTTACATTTCTTACATAATTTGTTGGTGTATTACATTTAATTTTGTACTTTTCTGTCACATTGTCATTTTTGTCTTATTGGAATTTGACATTTACATTGCTTAAATAATTTTTTGACCTTCATGAATTGTGGTTTTAGAGTCTTACACCCATTGGTAGGTTCCAATCCATTTCTAATGAGGAAGAGATAACATTTTGTGTTGGACTCATAAGAGTTTTCTTTTTGTTAGATGAAATACCTCGCATGAAACCCTCGAGTACTTCCCCACTTTGTGGATGTAAACAGGGTAAATTGCCGGCCCTTATTACGGGGCACAACCCCAAAGGGAAACCCCTGACTTCCTCTGGATAGCTTCACATCTAGCTTAGAACTACTTAAAGTTACCCTTGGGGCTCTTTGACTCATAAGAGTGATTCCTACTTGATTGAAATAAATATTTAAAAATAATAAAAAATTAATAAATAACAATCTATTCAAATAAAATTGGTAACCTCTTTAAATATATAATTATTATTTAAGTGATAAATTTAAAAAGTTAATATACAAAATAGAGTATTTATTTTGAGTGACTAGATTTAGATAAGTTTATTGTCATGATTTTATTGGGGAAAGGATTTTAAAATGAAAGAAAATATAATATTAAATTAAATTAATTTTTTTTTAATATAATAATAATTATTTTAATATGATGATGATTATCATTATTTGAAATAGCTGTTTTTTTTTAATAAAAATAAAAATTTTAATAATAAAAATAAATTTACTTTTTTAAGAAAAAAAATAATTATAAATAAATTTACAGGTTTATTTGAATGAGGATATTTTAAAAATCCAAAAAAGTCTTTTAGCATTTTAGCATCGAAAATTAACACTGTATATATTCACCATCACGCTCTCATTATGGGGATATGAAGGATAGGAAGAATAGAGAGAATCCTCTGTAATTTCGAAGTTTTTAAGTAATATACATATCCATCTTGCATTTTGTGTTATGAGTTATTTGTTTAAAATATTATTGTTGATTGTTTTGTTATTGATAAGAATTTTTAAAGGAGGGCCCATTTCAAACGGTACAAGGCTATTTTCATGTGAATAACCTTGTTTATATTTTCATTTTACTTAATTGTTTATACAATTGCTTATAAATTCAATTTTTTAGGAATTCCAATGGACTCAATATAAGGTAGATTTGAGGAAAAGGTAAGCTTATTAGGAAAATGAGAATTAAGTCTCCTACATAAAATGAAATTTATTGGCAACTAGAATAATTCATTTGTAAAAAAATTGATAACAATACAAAGTCATATTTTCATAGAAATCAATTGAAACATAACCAAACTATTATTCTATCACATAACAAAGAATAAATTTACTCTTGACAACTTAAAAATTATTTTAGAAATTCAAATGGGAATACCAACTTCGAATGGGGTTTAGTTTCTTCATTTCAACAATCTTTGGTTACAATGTAACTATTCCCTTTGTGCATGGTCCTCTCCTTGAAAAAGAGACCCCATTGAGAATGATATTGAAGGAGGAAGTAGAAAGAGGGGGAAGTCCAACATGAGCCTGGTCACTTCCCTTTACCGAGCCTTGTCACTTGATTCAAATTTCTTTATTACATTTAATTTTGTATTTCTCTCACATTGTCGTTTTTGTCTTATTCGAATTTCACATTTACATTGCTTACATAATTTGTTGATGTATTACATTTAATTTTGTACTTTTCTGTCACATTGTCATTTCTGTCTTATTGGAATTTGACATTTACATTGCTTACATAATTTTTTGACCTTCATGAATTGTGGTTTTAGAGTCTTACACCCATTGGTAGGTTCCGATCCATTTCTAGTGAGGAAGATATAACATTTTGTGTTGGATTCATAAGAGTTTTATTTATTTATTGATGGAATACTTGGCGCGAAACCCTAGAGTACTTCCCCACTTTGTCGGCCCTTATTACGGGGCGCAACCCCAAAGGGAAACCTATGACCTCCTCTGGATAGCTTCACACCTGGCTTAGAACCACTTGAGGTTACTCTTGGCGCTCTTAGACTGATAAAAGTTATCCATAATTGATTAAAATAAATATTTAAAATAATAAAAAATTAATAAATAACAATCTATTTAAATAAAATTGGTAACCTCTTTAAATATATAATTTCTATTTAAATGATAAATTTAAGAAGTTAATATACAAAATAGAGTATTTATTTTGAATTACTAGATTTATATAAATTTATTGTCATGATCTTATTAGGGAAAAGATTTTAAAATGAAAAAAATATAATATTAAATTAAAAAAAAATAATATGATCATTATTTTCATATCATGATGATTAACATTGTTTGAAATATTGATTTTTTTTTTAAATAAAATAAATTAATAACAAAAATAAATTAACTTAAAAAAAAAATCTAAATAAATTTACACATTTGTTTGAATCAAAATATTTTAAAAATCCAAAAAATTAAATCTTAATTTTTAATTAATTAACAAAATATTTTTAAAAGATAATATTTTAAAAATCCAAAAAGGTAAGTCTTAATTTTTAATTAATTAACACAATATTCTTAAAAAAAAATAAAAAAAATCAAATATTAGTTTATTGAGATAAACTCATTCAAGCCATCAAGAATTATAAACCTTACTAAAGTTGAGTAAGGCGCGTGAATCTACTAACCAAATGCTAAAGTTGAGTAAGGCGTGTGAATCTACTAACCAAATACTAAAGTTGAGTAAGGCGCATCTCTGAATCTACCAGATAACTAAAGTTGAGTAAAGCCCATCGGTGAATCTACGAAATAACCAAATACAAAAGTTAAAAATACAACTGTTATATCTATTTAAGGTTTATCTCACTCACTTTTGTTTGCATTTGATCTTCACCAACTAAGAAAAGTACAGTCTGTTATCTTTATTTTTTCTTTTCTCTAAATATTTAAAAACACACACAAATCTGTTTCTCAAGAAGATCCTCTACAAATATAAAATTCCACTCACCTTGTAATATAAAAATAAAAAATCCAATAACAAAATAAATTAAATTCTTAAAAATAAAACTAATTATTAATAAATTAAGATATATTTATGAGAATGAGGAAAAGCCATTTATTACTTAAACAACTCATTTTTTAAAAATCTAAAAAATATATGAATTTAATTAACTAACTCAATATTACTAAACAGATCAAATATTAAGTTTACATTACTTAAGTACACTCATTCAATCAAGCCATTAAAAATTATAAAGTTTACGGAGACTGAGTAAGCCCATGCACGAATCTATCAGATACCCAAAAATACAAAAGGTGAAAAATACAACTGGGATACTTATTTGATCTCACTCACTGCTGTTTTATTATTTGATCTTCACGTTTTCTTTATCTTTCTTTTCTCTAAATACTAAAAACACACCTATTTTATCTCACTCACTTCTGTTTGTTTATTTGATCTTCACGTTCTCTTTTATCTAAATACTAAAAACACACAGAGTTCTGTAAGTTAGCGTTTTTATCTCTACCAACTGAAAAAGCACTACCTCTATCAACCTATTTTTAAAAGATCTATTTTTGTCGGGATTACTGTTTATATATTTTTAAAACGAGGAAACTCACTGAAGGAATCCTCTGCAAATATAAAATTCGACTCACCCTTTAGACTCTCTCTCATAGATATAAAACCCTGGCATAGTTTCAACCTAAAGAAAACAAACAGCCGAAGACGAAAATGGATTTAGATGATAATGTTTCCAAAGAGAATGTTGATATCGCGGTGCAAGAATTTGAGAAAATGGGTTTAGATGATAATGTTCCAGAGGAGTATGTTGATATTGTAGTGCAAGAATTTGCTTATGATCCTGTTAGACTACCTTCTGCAGAAGACCCTTGTCAGGTTCTTTACAACCGCAGGACTTTGGAGACGATCTGGGACACCAAACAGGATGCCATTAATCCATACACCCGCCAGCCCTTCCATATCCGCAATGCAATCCCCCAGACCGAGCTGAAGCAACAGATGTGCGAATACATTCTCAACAACAGCAGCCTAACCCTACGTCTAGGGCTTCAGGTCATTCCGGACTACACTCAAATCTTAAACGAGACAGAGGTGAATTGGTTTTAGCTGGAAATCAATGTTTATTACAAATGACAAACACCAACACACAACAACTCCAGAATGCTAAAATGTGAATGGAATGTGGGTTCGGTGCTTTTAGGGTTTCGGGGTTTGCAAACCTTTGATACAAAACAACGCACAACTTCAATCGTCCAATTGCGAAATGCCTACAAACTTTGGGTCCCACTACTTCGGGTTCGGGGTTTTGGGACTAAATAACTCCACGCACAAGTAAATTCCGAAAGGCGAAATAACAAATTAAAATGATTTTCCAAATCATATAAGCTCCAACAAATAGGATAAATGTAAAATCGGATTCCCAATGGGTAAAAACAAGAAATTACTGCCGTTTGTTCAAAAAAGAAATTTTTATCAATAGATAAAATGAGTTTACAAACTCTAGTAAAATATAAACACAGAGCAGAGCTCCAAATACAAAGTAACCAATTTGATTCAAAAATGTTTTCAAAATATCTTTAGGATTTACAATTTTGACTCTGGTATTTAAACACAAAAAAATACCCCTTTGATCTTCTAAAGGATTTTAATCAAGGCGATGATGGTGTCTTGTGGCCTACAAAGATTAAGACGGCCACCGTTTAAGTTATGTAAAACAAAATTGTAATCAGTGGTTTAATCCTCGAGTCTTGAAGGGTCACCGATTCACTGTTTGCAAAGAGGCGGTGAAATGATTACTTCCTAACATACTCCCTCTTAATCATTTCAGAACAAAAAACAAACTAAAACTATGTAAAACAAAATTGTTGTAAACAATGCATTACACCTTGCAGACCCCAATATTTTTTCTATGAATTTTAAGCAGTTCATTTCCTAAAGGCTTCGTAAATATGTTTGCAAATTGTTTTTCAAAT
>ML781771.1:15079-39635 GCA_009831015.1 Picea engelmannii
AAAATTTGAAATCTGATCTACTTCTTCATTTTGATCATACAATTCTCTTAAGCTTCTAGTCTTCTGCCCTTTAAATCTATTTCTTAATGAAGCTAAAGTGGGATTTGATTCACTACTTACCTGTGAATCTGATTGATGTCCACCATATCTAGATGGTTCACCACGCTCATGAGTTCTTGGTGTTCTAAATTGAGATGGGCTAAAATCTAGTGCTAGCCTTGTTGGACTTCTTGCTGCAGGTGTATGTGCATGTGGAACCATCTGTCCATCATCTTCAGCCTGCTCAGCTCCATCATCATCTTCATGGGGTAACACAACTCCCTCTGAAATTGATTTGTCAATACTTCCATCCCAGGCTTCATCTTCTTTAAATTGAACATCTCTGCTAATTACATATTTCTGGTTGATGGGATTATAGATTTTGTATGCCCTAGACTCTTTACTGTATACAACAAAAATACATCTCTCACTTCTATCATCCAACTTTCTCCTCATTTCTGCAGGTACATGTGAAAATGCAACACATCCAAAAATTCTGAAATGAGAAACATTGTAAGACTTACCATCCTAGGCTTCATGAGGTACACGATCCCTCACGGTCTTGGTCGGACTTCTATTCAATATAAAAATAGAGAAAAGAACCGCATCTCCCTAATATTCATTTGAAAGATGCTTCTCTTTCAACATGCTTCAAGCCATATCCATGATGGTCCATTTCTTCCTTTCAGCCACTCCATTCTGCTGTGAAGAATATTGAGCAGTAAACTGCCTTTTAATTCCATGAAGACCACAAAATTCAATGAATTCATTCAATTTATACTAACCTCCTCTGTCGGACCTGAGGATCTTAATGCTTCGACCACTCTCATTCTCAACCATAGACTTAAATTTCTTAAAAACATCAAAAGTTTCAAACTTTTGTTTCAACAAATACAACCAAGTCTTCCTACTAAAATCATCAATGAAAGTCATAAAATAAACACAGTCATTCAAAGAAGGTGTTTGCATAGGACCACATAAATATGTGTGGACAATTTCCAAAGGAGATTTTTCTCTGTAGGAAACACCTGAAACAAATTTCTCTCTGTGATGTTTTTCAAGTATGCAGCTCTCACAAGAGCTTGCAAGTTGTTGAATACAAGGTAACCCCTTAACCATCTATTTCTTCTGTAACAAATCTAAGCCACCAAAATGTAAATGACATGTCTCAAATTCCATAACCAAGATTCATCTAAACTTCCATCTTTATAAGCATTCAAAGGACCACTCAAATCATTTTGCATAACAAGTGGAAACATTCTATTCTTGGTCATCTCTACTCTTGCAATCAATTGTTTGTTGGGTAATTTATCATAGATAGTACATAATTGTTGAAGAACACTCTGTACTTTTTCTCCAACAACTATCCAACACTGATAAGATTGCATTTTAAACCAGGCACAAAGTAAACATCATCGATATTTCTTCTCTGATTGTTCTTAGTGTAAACTAGAACTATACCTTTACCATTGACTGTAATCTTACAGTCATTTCCCAGTTTGACTTCAGACTGAATACTAGTATCAATGGAAGAAAATAAGTCTTTATTACCAGTCATGTGGTTACTGCAACCACTATCCAAAAACCAAATATCATTTTCACATTCCTGAGTGACGTTAAAGGTCAAAAACACAGGATTTTGATGATCCTCAGACTCATTCGTGATATGTGCAGAGTGCTTTCCAGCATCTGCATGTTTCTTCCAACATTTGTTAGCAAAATGCCCAAATTTCTTACAATAATAACATTGCACTTTAGTTTTATCATACCTCTGATTTTCTTGCTGCCAGGGTTTGCTGCTACTCCCTCTTAAATTAGGAGGATTCTACTGGGGCTTTTGCTCAGACTCTGATTCAGCTCTGTTGTCCCTTGGGCCAGAAAATCAACCTCCTCTTCCACGAGTATGAAACCTTCCTCTGCTTCTACCTCTGGTAACATGTAGTTGGGATTTGAAAGCATGCTCCATTGATCCTTCTTCATATCTAGATATCCTAGATTCATGAGCAACAAGAGAACTAGTTAACTCATCAATTTTCATTAGACTTAAATCTTTAAATTCCTCTATGGGAACAACAACAAGCTCAAACTTCTTGGGCAAACTTCTCAGCACTTTCTCAATAACTCTTTTATTCTCAACATCATCTCCATACTGCCTGAGCTGGTTCACAACACTCATTACTTGAGTCATGAAAGTATCAATACTTTCATTATCCTTCATCTTCAGATTTTCGAAATCCCTTCTCAAGTTCTGCAACTTGACTGTCTTCACCTTGGACACCCCTTGATAACAGGTTTCAAGAATGTCCCAAGCCATCTTCGAAGATGCAACAGTAGCAATCTTCATAAAAATGGATTTATTTAATCCTTGCTGGATTAATCCAAGAGATTTATTATCCTTCTTCCTGTTTTCCTTCAGTAAAATACGGGCAACATTAGATAGAGACAATTCTGTTGTAGCATCAACTGTCTCTGGATAGCCATCAATAACATAAGTCCACAAATCCCGAGAACGCAAAATTGTCCTCATCCGAATGTACCAGGAATCATATGACTTCTCGCTCAGAACAGGAACCTGAATCTGAGAAGAACTACTACCAGACACAACCATTTATAAAAATTGACAGAAATTAAATAAACCTGCACGCAGAAAAATATGAGAATAAATTTTTTGGCACTAACAGGTATAATCTGCAATGAACTAAGCAATTGCCGGATAGACTGCTAGCTTTGATACCAAATGTGAAAAATGGAGGTCAATCGGGGTTCGTGATTCGACGATTACAAATGCCAAACACCAACAAACAACAACTCCCTAATCGCGAAAATGCGAACGGAATGTGGGCCCGGTGCTTTTTGGGTTTCGAGGTTTGCAAACCCTTGATACAAAACAACACGCAACTTCAATCGCTGAATTGCAAAATGCATACAAACTTGGGGGCCCACTACTTCGGGTTTGTGGTTTTGGGACTAAATAACTCCACGCACAAGTAATCTCGGAAATGTGAAATAACAAATTAAAATGATTTTCTAAATCATATACGCTCCAACAAATAATTTTGGGATAAATGTAAAACCGGATCTCCTATCGATAAAAACAAGAAATTACTGCGTTTATTCAAAAACGAATTTTTATCAAGAGATAAAATGAGTTTACAAAGTTAATAAAATATAAAAGTAGAGCTGCAAATACAAAGTAACCAATTTGATTCAAAAATGTTTTCAAGATATTTTCGGATTTACAATTTCTCTGGTATTTAAACACAGAAAATTGCCTCTTCGATCTTCTAAAGGATTTTAATCAAGAAGGTGATGGTGTCTTGTGGCCTGCAAAGGAGGTTAAGGCAGCCACTGTTTAAGTTATGTAAATCAAAATTATAATCGGTCAAGACGGCCACCATTCACCGTTTGCAAAGAGGTGGTGAAATGATTACTTCCTAACAAGAAGGTTAAGTCAGCCACTGTTTAAGTTATGTAAAGCAAAATTATAATCGGTCAAGACGGCCATTCACCGTTTGCAAAGAGGTGGTGAAATGATTACTTCCTAACAAGAAGTTCAAGTCAAAAGTGGAACAGAGAGTGCCGGATAATGAGGATTTAGAGCATCAGAAAGTACTGTGGAAGAAATTGAATCTGGTCCGTCTTTACTGCCAATACAGGGCAAAAAACAGAGAGGTGTTTTCTTCAATCAAAGGATACGAATACTTGTTCCAAGTAATCAGTCGGGAGCTGCTCTATTCAAGCTGCCAATACTCCCGCTCTTCACATAATGATACGAAGGAGGTTTACAAAGAAGTGGCCAATATCGTTGATATCATGGGCGGTCTGAAAGAGAACGACTTGCAGATGGCACCTGAAAGCTCTGTATGGGGGTTTATGCTCATTCTCTTTGACCTTCTAAACAGTGAGTATTTGAAACTTCAGAGCATGGTCTTAAGAATTTACCGTGGAATGTTTGAGCACTGCATCGATTATCTTCGTATGGTCTAGCATATTTTCATCCGTCCGATAGTTAAAAACACTCTCTATGTGTTAGTTCAGCGAGGCAGTCCCAGGAATATAGCGAATGAAGACCTCTGCAACGCGATGGTAATCCTCAAAGCTGCGTCGATCAACAGTATCCGCGCCTCTGATTTTCCACGTTACGTTGACGTTCTCTATACTGTAGTAATGACATGTGTTTCCCGTTTCCAAGAGCTGCATGATTTTCGTGCTCAGCAAAGCTCTATCTCTAGCATCCACGAAGCTTATCAGGAAGATGCCAGCTTGAGCTCCAACGGGAGTACGCCAGGAAGATCAGGATCATGGAGAGGTGGAGAATAATATTCATATGATTAGTATGGCACTAGACCAAGGGCTTTTCTTAATTTATTCCCTACTCACCCTTCCTCATGGTGAAAAAGAACCTCATACCTATGAATCTACAAAGAAGCAGCTGCAAAGTTTGGATATTATAAAACAGATTGTCCTCATGGTGGAATTAGTCCTGGCAGGTAACAAATTATTTTAGTCATGTCACTTGGGTTTTGGATTAAAAATCATAATTGCACTCTATAAAGAGAAAGGAATCCTTAGACAGGAGATGAGAAAAGACGAGCATGTTCATGTCTTCAGAAATTTTCTGGGAAGCAAGGATGTGGATGAGTGGATGTGGATGAGTACGGTACAGAGGTTAAGCAGTTTCTTGAAGACATCGTGCATGGCCAAGAAGCTTAGGGACGTAGATTGATAATGGAAATAGTCGGTCCATTCATACTCATAATTCAGAATGATTGTTGTACTTCTTTTCCCAAGAAAATTGTCCATAATTCAGAATGATTGTTGTACTTCTTTTTCCATGAAAATTATCCTGTCAAGGGAGGATGGACAGACTGAATGCATGATTATCCATGCAATCTGAACAATGTAAATTTTGTTTTTTAATAAAACCATGCATTCTGAACAATGTAAATTTTGTTTTTTAATAAAAATTTAAGCTGCTTTTGGGAGGGAAAAAAATATCATGCATTTATCAAACACAAACTTTGTTGACCATTGTGTTCAAGGTTATTTATTTATAGGAGTGTTGTTCAAGTTATTTTGAGAGTTTTTTTTAGGGAATAAGCTAACTTGGGAATAATTTTTCTTTGGGAGTTTCTTTTTTAAGTTAAAAATTGAATCTGAATGGGGTTAATTTTTTTTTAGGGGTAAGTTGATTTTCTCATGGATCATGGATCAATATTGCATGCATTTGGTAACCTTACCTCCACCACTACCAGAAAAATAATTCTAGAGAAAAGATTGCTCTCAAGTTACTCCATTCATTTTCTTTGCACTGACAGTTTTAGAAATAAAATATAGATATCATGTTCTTACTAAGAGGTAATGTACCTAAAAAGATAGCTTAACACTAAGGGCTTTAGTATATTGACTAGCACAACCACTCAAAACCGTGGCTCATGAACGTCGAAAGATGCACGCACAGCCAAAAAATGAAATGCACAACTAGATAATGAGCATTTATAGCCAGCACAACCAGCGTGCTAAATAAAAAATTTAATCATTTAAACGTGGCAATCATATAGTGATACAATAATTTCTTAATGCAAGGAAGTTATAAAAAGGAAATCACATTCATTGATTTGAAAGGATAACTAAGAATATGCCAGCATCTTCAATTGTTAGCCATCAAATTAGAATTTTAGATTAAAAGGTGAGTAAGTTAAATTTATTTTAAATTTAAAAAAAAAAACCTTATCATATCATCTTTTAAAAAATTACATTAAAATTATAATTAAAATAAATTAAAACTCGTATTATTTTTGTTATAAAACAAAATGAAATTGCTGTGACTTGATTCATAAACTCACTGCATTCTGACAAGATTAATTATTAACACCGGAAGACAAAACCAAAACAATTATAAATAAACAAAATTAATTTAAAGAAAATTAAATTATACCAAAAAAAAGTTGCTATAATTTAGATTGTATCGATAAAATCTTGGAAACTGAGGTCAATTTGCTAAAATTTAGATTGTACCCATAAATCCTTGGAAATGAATATCAATTTCTTTCAAATTCAGATTGTAAACTTAATTTTAGTTATTGGATATTGATTTTATTTTCAAAGTGATTATTGCATTTTTAAAATAGCTATTTTGAATTTTAGATTGTACCGATAAAGCCTTGGAAACTGAGTAACTATTTCTTTCAAATTCCGATGGTAAAAGTAATCATAGTTATTGGATATTGATTTTATTTTCAAAATGATTATTGTATTTTTAAAATAGCAATTTTGAATTTGATTGTAAAGTTTTATTATTGGAGAGCTAAGTTACAAAGTCAATATTTTTATCACAAAATCAATTATTAGCTTTGTACTTAGGCTCTTGAATAACTTAAATCTACAATCAAATTAAGTTTTATCTTTCAAAACAATTTCATAAGTTGTTAAGGTTATTATTTTTTTCTCATTCTTTTTAAAAGTCTTTCTTTTTTGGACAACTAAATTAGAAGTCCTGAAAATTACAAGTCCATCGAAATTTGCATAGGGGTCGTATCCACAAGAGAAGAGAGACCTATTAATCGAGTAAAATGTAGTAGCAATTTTTCCCTCCCCATGTCTAGGGGTAATTAGAGAAGATCATGTCTCACAGTCCACAATGAAGGCAGTGATCCCGACAATGACGATGAACAATATATCCACCCATGGAAACCTAACAACCCCACTCATATGCCTCTTCTACTTTGGATCAACAAAGCTCATCACATCAAGTCGACAATGTCTTTGGGGGATGGTAACCCAATGTCACTACAAGATAGACAAGGTGTTGTGCTCAATATATTGGGCATCTGAATGAGGATCATTGGTTGAAGTTGGATAATGGATCATAGTCTCGAGAAGTTGTGTTTCTTTTCTTGTTTCGCCTTGGTGGCCATAATTTGTACCCTAGTCCCATATTGTCACCCCCAAGGAAAAGGGGTACTACTAGGCGGGGCTTCGTGTAACATTTCATTTCACCACCATGCTTAACACTTATTGTTGGACACATGCCTATTTTGAGAAGGAAGTCTATTTTGAGCGCAGACCTATTTTTGGAGAAAAGATCTGTTTTGGGAAAGACCTATTTTTGGAAAGGAAGATGTAATTTTGTAGCATGCACAATAGGTGGAAAAAAAACAACATGCTGGAGGAAAAGCAACGTTGCACGCAGGAAGACAAGCCTAACGATGATAGGGTTAGGGGTTTTGAAAAATATTGTAACGACTTTAAGCCATAAAGTAGTATAAATAAGGACCTAGGAGGTCTAGGAGAAAAGAGGAGAAGTTAGTAGAGGAAAAGAGAGTTGATTATTATGATTTGATGGGTTGTTGATTGTAATAAGTCTTGTAGAAGAGTCAAATAAGCTAGTTTTAAAGGTTTAGGTCAGAGGCTGAGGAGCCTGGTGTGATCTAGTCTGCCTCAAAGAGGGTTCTTATCCTCATCTTGATTGTATCATTGAAGATGTAATGCGCACAACACAAGATTTTGCAGTAGAATGAATAAAAGAGAAGAGAGCCAGATCTTTGTGGACGTAGCCCCAGGAGGGAGCGAACCACGGTAGACCTTGTGTTCTTTGTGATTGTTAATGAATGATTACTTTTTCTTGATCATTATCTTATCAATAAATGGTTAAAATAGAAATATCAACGTGAATGCATAGGTTTAAAGATGAATAAATAACATAAGTAATTGGATAGTGTACATAGATAATCTACAATGAAGAAAGAACATCATCCTAGATCCCCACTCATTCCTAAACTGCAAACACTTGAGTATTGCAGACACCCATAAAAGCTATCTCGGATGAGACTACGTGGTGCACCCTGTGTGCATCGTTTCCTTCTGGTTTACTAGGAGGGCCAATAGTTTTTTAGGGTTTTGTTGGAAACTTGTTGAGATCCAAAATTAGGTCTTCATTTCCAAAAATAGGTCTTTCCCAAAATAAATATTTTCTCCAAAAATAGACCTGTGCTCAAAATGGACTTCCTTCTCAAAATAGGCCTGCACACAACAGGCCCCCAACAATGACGTGTGGCTCATCCCGAGCCACTCAGGTGGTGCGCCCTCCCTATACTTCCTTTTCCAAACTGTGGAACTTCCCTGTTAGTTCCTTTCCTTTTGGCCTCATCTATGTAGCTTTGCCTGTTAGTGCCTCGACTTCCTACGCTATTATCTCCTCATGTATTAATCTTGCGCCCTCTAACAATGCCTTTTCCATACTCTTCTTCTCTTCCTCCAGCTGCACAATCATTTATGTTGCTTGTTCCTGGAGGGGTTCCAATAGGGTTTTCCTTTCTTACTTATTTGTCTGCATTGTCTTTAACTCTGTCTATAGAGTCTTAATTTCTTGAGTGCCCTTCAATCACTCCATAATACTCATTTTTTTATGCCATTTCTTTAGCTCCTGTATGGTAGCGCTGATTTTCTCCTCTTGTTGGTCCCACTGTTGAACATTTTCATCCTCCTCTAAAACAATCCAGATCTGCATGATTCTATCGAACAACTCCGCGACTTCCTTCACTCATTTCTCCATATCTACTATCTGGAGTGTGGATTGTTTTTCTCTGTGTTCTCAAACCACCAGAGGAGTCATAGGATTAAGATTTTTTTTTAGCTCCTCGATTTCCTGCTTGTATCCATCAATTATTTGTGAAATAAATTTTATCTTCTCCTCTGCGCTCCTCTCTGGTGCTTGAGAATTTTCTGAGATGAGATCATGTACCATTGTTATACCCTGTTCTAACTTATCTACATATTCTTTCTCCTCCTCTTTCTCTGAGGTCAGTTGGTCATATGTGATTTGTAACATTTCGGCAACTCCCCTACCCACCTCCAAGTTAATCGCATTCGTGTAGGCTATGGATTACACCTCTTGCATTATGTTGGCTTGGAGTCTATATAGTGCCTTAGTGGGTATATGTGTCATGATGACTTCAAATTTCTCAATTTTCCCCGTAGGTTTCTGCGTGGTCACTTGATACATTCTAATCATTTGGCGGTTGACTGTGAATGTCTCCTGGTCTTGTACTACCAACTGTATTGTCTCCTCTCCTTCTTTTTGCATAGGGGTCATTGTGTATTTTCCTGTAGCTGCATTGTGGCCTATGGTCRTGCTTGACTYTGTAGTTGTTGTATAGCTTCATGAAATTCTATGATATTGGCCATGATCTCTTCTCTTTMTTCCTCTGTAATATGGACCKCCTCTTCCCCCATGTCTTGGACCTTGTCCGTGATGAATTCAACATCATCCATTGTCAGGGTGATGATTGGGTCTTCCATGACATAATTCCTCTTGTATGCATGCCTCTTCTACTTGCAATGGATTCCTTGTTCTCTGTGAGGGCTMCGTCCCACTTGTAACCTAGACCCTTTCTTCAACATCCTATGATATATCCCCCTTTCTGGTCTATTCCTGGTTGTTTTTCCTTGTCGATGTTTTTGTCCTCCTTGGTCTTTTAGGAACTTCCCTACTTCCCAACGACTGATTCCAKGTTGTTGGGTTGTTTGTTTTGCTAGGGAACATGCTTCAGTMTTTTCCTTGTGCTTGGTGGATTGTGTCATCGATGGCCTTGTTGTTGGTTTTGTTACTGGCAACTTCCACTGGACAAGCTAGTCTCTGATTATCTAGTCAACTTCTTCCTTGGTGAATGGAGATTCTCCTTGATCTAATACCACATTAAGGGAAATTAAATGTGAGAGAGATAAAAATTACAAGAACATAACAACAATACATAAATCATAACATGAGATTTATCCTCGAAAAAGAAAACTGGGAAAAGTAGTTAATAGATCTATTAGTCCCTTGGTCAAACTCGACCAGGTCGACCAACCTCCTAACCCTGACCAAGTGAGCCTTCACCACTCATGTCCTGGCCCATTACAATGGAGTCTCCTTAGCGTATTTAAATGCTTCATTACATGAAATACAATGGGCTCAATACCATGGGTCACCAATACCATGTGCCTAAAACCACTATTGTTGACCTACCAATTTTGACATTTTTACTGAGTCAATTTTAACCTAACAAAAATTGTGTAGGAATTTCATGGCCAGGATGCAGGAAGCAGGTTTGTGCAAAGTGGATGTGAAAATTTTCCACTTTGTTTCTATTTTGTTCTGTTCCAACAAAAGTTGTTAGAGTTTCCAAGATTCCAATAGACAAGGGATTACCATGTGCTATATCTCTCTTATATACCAGCAAGTTCCAACAATAGTACTTGATCCAATATCTTAGGGATCCAACTAAGGAGAATTAACCATACCCTTAGTGGTATTACCCAATTACCCAGGTATTTAAGAGTAGTATTCCTGAGTGTTTTCGTTAGTGCCACTATAACAATAATGCGGTCAATTGATATATCTATAACTTGTTTCAGGGGAGATATGGGACTTCCTATATACTCAGGGGTACGTGGGAGTGAATGTCCTTGTACAATGGTTGTCTAATGTGGTACAACTCAAAAGGATACAAACAAGGGTTACATAGGTTTGCAACTCGGTGAAACAATTTGTTTCGAGTAACCACATGAAACCTTCTATATTTCTTGTGTGTATTCTTACCCAATCACATTTTACCAACCAAATGATAGATCATCATGCTTTAAGGATGCCGACAATACACATCTCTAGCCTAATTTTGTTTTCTAGAAAATCTACAAAGGAAAGTGCTCTAATACCACTTGTAAGGTACCAGAAGATAATATGTAAGGAATAGATACGATTTTTATCGCAATTGTTAGTACAAAGAGAAAAATGGAGAGAACAATGACACAATTGATTCGAAAATATGACACCTTTATTATCATGATATCCAATTTCACTTACCTCTTCAAGGGGGAAACCTCCAACAAAGCAAAGCTCAAGTAAAAAATGATTCAGAATACAACCATTTTCCATGCTTTTTACCCATATTTATACTACTTCTATGTTCTAGAGAACATTCTATAGGAAGAAATTTCTAGAGGGAAAATCTTCTAGTGAACATTATTACATTAGACGTGTTCACATAATTACATAGGCCTTATTTACTATTGTAGGCCCTTATTACATAGAAAACATATTATTCTATCTACTTGAGGGTTTAGGGAGGTTAGGACCTTAATAAACTAGCATTAAATACCATTTTTTTTCTTGCAATACAAAATTGTTCTAATTATGATTGAAAATCTAACTAAATATGATCTTTTGGAACACTAAATTTTGTCTTATGTTAAATTTTTTTTATGTGAATATGATAAAACCATGTAATTGACCATTCAACAATGAGGCACTTTTTATTATGTTACCCCGATGGACTCTATGTGATGTAAGAATACAAAGTTGGAATATCATATATAATTTTCCAAGATGGCTATGCGGATCATAAGAAGGCTATGAGTCCACAAGAGGGGAAGAATTATAGAGTGGCCCATTGGAAAGAGTTCACTTCTATTGGAAAGTGTCATCTCACTAACTGACACCTTTCCAATTATGTACCATAGATTAAACTTACCATTAGATTTAACTTAGAAAGACAAGTATAAATACATGGAGAGGTTAGTGAAGGAAATTCTAGTAACATAAATAAGTACAGGAAAGACTCCTTGTAAAAACAAAAGTGTGATTATTATAGGAATAAGCATCTCATGCATTGTATTCTCCTCCCTCGTGGGATTTCAATGATTTTCACCATCATTATCATTCTACTTTTTTTCATGCAAAATTGTTTGATGGTCTTTCCAAGGAAAACTCTAAAAAACTACCTAAACCAACACCATAAATAGTGAATTAGTAGACATTGCATGGGAAATTAGTGGTTGTAGGTGAGCATAGTTTTCTCAAGTTAAGAAACCATTACCCACATGCTATTTTTATTCATTGCAAACTTCATTGGACCCAAATTGTTAGTTTTCTAGGCTTTATTAGAAGGAAATCAATAGTTTAATTCTTCTTTCCTTCACTAGAGAACAAGATAGTAGTGAATCTAAGATAATGTATATTGGAGAAGGGAAATGGTCTAGACAATGTTCTGTATGGTAGTAAGAAGAGAGTTTCATGGATGGCTCATGGCTAGATGAGGTTTTTAGAGTGTTCTATAGTTGGACAAAATGATTGATCATCAGAGTGATGGGTTGGGTTGAGTGTACTAGAAGCCCATTGCTAGTTTTTTAACCCTAGTGCCAAGTGGCCTAATATCATGGTTGGAGTGTGGAAATTTTATTTGATTCCTAGGATTGGGTGGTGAAGAGCTCATATGTGACTAGCTTTGTGGACCAATTTCATTAAAAAATAAGTGCCCATTCCATGTTATAGATTTCTACAATAAAATCATTATTTTACGATACAATGATGAATTTGTGTAGCAATGTGTATGAATATGTTTAAGAGTGAGTGTATGGATGTGTTTACTATAATTTCAATTAGTATATATTTGATTATTCCATTGTAATTCGAAAACATGCACTCATGCATGCATTCTTAATATATTGATTTTTTTTAAATCCATATATTTTTATTAATGGTGAATTATGATTAATTTTTTAAAAATCTATATATTTTTGTTAATGCTAAATTATGTTAATAATAGACACCTTGTTTACTTGGGAGTAGAGGAAAAAGCCATTACATTTTAAAGGTTGAGATATAGTACAAGGAATAAATAAGATGTTACCTTTAACACTATTAACAAATCCATTACTTAGGGTTACGCTGCTGTTATTGAGAATGTATTCGCCCATCCGTTGTCTCAGCTCGGTCTGCGGGATGGTATTGCGAATGTGGAAGGGCTGGCGAGTGTATGGGTTGATGGCATATTGTTTGGTGTCCCAGATCATCTCCAGTGTTCTGCGGTTGTAAAGAACCTGAGAAGGGTCATCCAAAATCCCAAGTCGAATTGGATCATAAGCGAAATCCTGGGCCAAAATATCAACAAACTCCTCCGGAAGATTATCATCTAAACCCATTTTCTCAGAAGCCGTAGGTGTGAATCGGCTCAGAGCTATTCGCGGAGTGTGAGTCACTGGTCCATGCAAACAAAATTTATAGAGAGTGAAAGCATAAAGATCATTGACGTCTGACGAAAATAGGCCGCCTAAAATTGAAAGAACATATAGTCCTGTTTTTCTATTCTTAGCTATTAAAAAAATGGAAACAGATAGTTGTGATTTTTTCTATTATGACGAAAATAGGCTTCCTAAAATTGGATGGAAGAACATATATGTATTTCTATTTTTAAGCTATGAAAAAAATCTAAATAGAGAGTTGTGCTTTTTTTTTCGGTTTGACATATGGAGAGCTTGTGTTTGCTAGCACTATAATTTATGGAGCATAAATAAATTGGAGTGAAAATCGAACATGAGACCTTCTTTACATATTTCCTTCCATTTACATTTACACGGTACTTGTCAACACCTCTACCAACAAACCACAAAACAATATTAATTAATATATATATGATTAATTAATATATTGTATAAATGTAATAATATGGTTCTAGATCCATTTTAATCTTGAATTAGGATTGAATTTCTTAAGGTGTAAATCATTTGAGGTGTAAATCTCTTTTAAAATGTAAGAGTAAGGAAAATTTGTGTGGGCATAGAAGCAAAGGAACACCATAAGATACACATTGAAACAAATTTTATTGCACACTAAATGAAATGGTTACATTGCCTTTGTATTTATAGAGAGTATGGAAGGATTTGGAAGATCTAGAGCTTTCACGAAGGATGGAGTGTCAGTGGGATATGGCGGTGGACGAACAGTGGCTAGTGGTTGAGTGGAAGGTTATGTTTTAATGCGGTAGGTATAAATTAAAGTGTCCAACACTCCCCCCTAATTTCTACTACTAATTACATCAATATTTATAACAGGTTATGTTTTAATGCGGTAGGTAGAAATTAAACTGTCCAACACTCCCCTCTAATTTCTACTACTAATTACATCAATATTTATAACGCCCTGAGCTTCTCTGAAATACTCAAATTGATCTTGTGCTAAATCCTTTGTAAATATGTGTGCAAGTTGCTCCTTTGATCTGCAATGTTGTAGGATGAGTTCTCTATTGTTCACAAGTTCTTGAATGAAGTGATATCTAGTGTCAATATGCTTCAACCTCTTGTGAAAAAAATGATTCTTTGATAGTGCAATTGTGGACTTGTTGTCACAATAGATTGGAGTAGGCTCCTCTTGATTATGCATTAGATCCTTCAATATTCTTCGCATCCAAACTGCTTGACACGTTGTTGATGTACCTACTACATTGCTTTTGCTGATGAGATTGTCACTATAGGTTGCTTCTTTTATGCCCATGCCACAACTCCTGTTCCAAGATGAAATGCATATCCATATGTCCTATTTATGTCATCAATGCTTCCTGCAAAATCACTATTTGTGTATCCAACCAACTGCAGATTATTTGAAGTGGAATACAATATGCCATGATTCATAGTCCCTGCAATGTATCTTTATAACCTTTTTTCTGCTTGCCAATGTGAGTTCTTTGGTGTGTCCATGAATCTAGACATCAAACTGACTCCATACATTATATCTAGCTTAGTTGCGATAGATACATCAAACTTAGTTTTGCGCCAACTTCCACAGGTGTAGAAACTGGAATGCAGTTTATCATTCTAAACCTTTTTAAAACATCTTTTGTTTATTTACTTTGACAGATGAAAACACCTTTATCATTTTGTGTGACTTCAATGCCAAGAAAATATCTCATTAATCCCAAGTCTGTCATCTCAAATTCCTTCTTCATTGTTTATTTGAACATATCAATCGAGAGATTACATGCATAGATCAAATCATCAACATATAAGCAAACAATCAAGATCTGACCTTGTTCATTGACTTTGGTGTATAGTGTAGGCTCACTAGTTCTTCTTATGAATTCATTTTTTATCATGTATGAATCTATCCTGCTATACCAAGCCCTTGGTGCTTGCTTCAATCCATAAATTGCCTTTTTTAACTTGTAAACCTTGTCTTCTTGTCCTTTTACTTCATACCCTGGTGGTTGTTGTACATAGACTTCTTCTTATAAATATCCATTCAAGAAGGCTTATTTGACATCCATTTGAAAAACTTTCCAATTATGTTGAGCTGCAATAGCTAGTACCATCCTAATTGTGTCAAGTCTTGCTATAGGTGAAAATGTTTCATTGTAATCAACTCCATATTATTGTGCAAATCCTTTAGCTACTAATCTTGCCTTATATTTGTCAACTTCTCTATTTTCCTTATATTTATTTTTATACACCCATTTCACACCTATTCATTCTTTCTCCTTAGGTAAATCAACTAGATCCCATGTATCATTTTTCTTAATAGATTTCATTTCTTCATTCATTGCATTAATCCAATGTTCTTCTATAATTGCATCCTCAAAATATATAGGATCTTGAGTAAATAGAGAAAAATTGGATTGCAAATATATCCTATCTCCTTGATCATATATTTCTTGCAAGCTTCTMGTCTTTTTGCCTCTTAATCTTGATCTTAGTGATTCAAGTGTAGGATTTGAGTCATAACTTACTTGTGGACTTGATGTTTCTCCTTGATCAACATGCCTTTGTGATTTTTCTTCTTGTGAAATTTTTCATGGTATTCCTCCTTGCTCATTTGATTGTTCTCCTAGACCTTTTTCTCTTTTTTCTTCATATAGTATTCTTGTGCATGTAACTGTCTTGTCTATATTGCCATCCCATGATTCTTCCTCTTTGAATACAACATCTCTACTTACAATGACTTTCTTGGTTATAAGATTAAACAACTTATATGCCTTAGTTTGTTCATCATAACCAATAAAAATGCATTTTTCACTTTTATCATCCAATTTACTCCTTGTTTGTTTAGGCACATGTGCATATCCAATGCAACCAAATACTCTAAAATGAGAAACACTATGATTCTTACCACTCCATGCTTGTTGAGGAATCATGTACCTCACAATCTTTGTTGGAATCCTGTTCAATATATACACTGCACAAGCTACAGCTTCAGCCCAATATTCATTACATAGATTATTTATTTTCAACATGCTTCTTGCCATCTTCATTATTGTACGATTCTTCCATTCTGCAACACCATTCTGTTGAGGTGTATACTTGTAGTGAATTGCTTCTTCATTCCATGATACCTGCAATACTCCAAAAACTCATTTGAATTGTATTCTCCTCCTTTATCTGATCTCTTAATATCTTAATGGATAGACCACACTGTTTCTCAACCAATTCCTTGAATTCCTTAAACTTGTCAAATGTTTCATATTTGTGTTTAAGGAAATAAACCCATGTTTTTCTACTATAGTCATCAATGAATGTCAGAAAATATATGCTCCCCCCTAATGATGGTGTTTTCATTGGACCACATAAATATGTATGCACAATTTCTAAAGGTGCCCAAGCTCTATATGATTTCTCTTTTAGAAATCTTTTCCTATGTTGCTTGCCCAAAATACAACTTTCACATGAACTTGTTGGTGCTTGAATAGGTGGTAAGTCTCTTATCATTTGATTTCTTTGAAACAAACGCAATCCTTTAAAGTTTAGATGGCCATACCTCAAGTGCCATATCCATGCTTGATCTTTACTTGATGCCTTGAAACTTGCTCCAATCTTCTCCATCATTTCACTTTTCATGTGAAGTGGGAACATTCTATTGTCTATCATTTTAATCTTTGCAATCACCATTTTACTAGTAGGAATATCAAATATAGTGCATACATTATTCTTAAAAGAAACTCTATAACCCTTTTCAGTAAGTTTTCCCACACTTATGAGATTGTGCTTCAAACCAGGCACAAAATAAACATCGGGAATAATTTTCTTTCCACTATTTATTATTACACTGATTGCACCTTTTACAATGACTTCTAAAATGTTATCATTACCCAATTTAATTTCTTCTTTAACTGATGCATCCAAATCATCAAACAACCCTTTATTTCCAGTCATATGGTTACTACAACCACTATCAAGAAACCAAATGTTACTTGCATTTTCTTGGGCTACATGACATGTAATAAACAATGTCTCAGAACTACTCTGAGAGAAATGTGCATTCTTCTTTCTCATACCTGCTTGTCTCTTTTGGCATTCATTTGCAAAGTGACCATACTTCTTGTAGTAATAACATTGAATCTTTGATTTGTCATACCTTTGTGATGTCTGATTGCGATTGCTTTCCCTTGAGCTAAAACTTTGATTTCTCCTTCCTCCTGGGTCTTCATTCTTTCTTTCTTCCCTTTCAAAATTATTTCTTCCTCTTCCTCTTCCTCTAAATCTTGGATTTCATTTTCCTCTACCTCTTCCAAATGTCATTTTTGTTTTGAATGCATGCTCCAATGAGTTATTTTCATTCCTATTCAACCTATTTTCATAATTTTTCAAGGAGCCAACCAACTCATCCATAGAATATGTAATCAAATCTTTAGATTCTTCAATTACCACAACTATTGCATCAAATTTTCTAGGAAAAATTATTAAAACCTTTTCTATAACCTTCTGATATGCTACCTCATCACCATTTTTCCTTATTTGATTAACCAAATCCATAACACGATATGTAAATTATTCTATTGAATCAAAATCTTTCATTTGCAAGTTTTCAAATTCCCTTCTAAGTGCTTGGAGTTTGGAAATTTTTACCTTGCTAGTGCCTTGATATGTTGTCTCTAGAATGTCCCATGCTTTATTGGTTGTAGTGGCTGGTTTAATCCTTCCAACAACTAAATCGTCCAACGCTTGTCTAATTATCTACAAATCCCTTTTATTCTTTTGCCTATTTTCATCAAGCTTTTTCTTTACATCAATATTCAAAATAGGCACATCTTGTGGTTCAACATAACCATTCATTACTATATCTGATAGCTCATCTGAGTCAAATGATAATTTCATTCTAAATGCCCAATTATCATAATTTTTCCCAGAAAATGTTGGAATCAAAAGCTACTGAAACATTCATGATGCCATTTCTTTTTTTTTAAATAAAGATCTAATGACAATCCTTTCAGTAAAAAAAAATCCAGAAAAATAGTGAAAGGATTATAATAATATAGAGACAGCCAGAAATTCACTAGTTTACGAGGAACTCCATGGCTTCATTCCCTTAGCCCAACAATATTTTTGCTGCAAATCTTCACCACAGTCGCTTCCTCTACTGCAGTTTTTTTTGCTTCCAAATAGGCTTCTCCTCAACTTTCTCTTCTCCTCAAATTTCTTCAGCAAAAATATTAGCAGCTCTTGCATTGATTGGGAGGAGCAAACTAAGAGAAATTGTGGGCGAGTTGGGTGGCTCTATGAAAAAATGACAAGAACTCTCTGAATGGAAATAGTCTCTTGTTCCCTTCTCTATTGGTGAATGCTCTTGGTGGAGAGATACAACGATATCCTTCCAAAAATCAGAATTTTGTTGTGGTCACCACTTCCAGCACTGGGCCACTTGGCCACTCTGATGTACAAAGTAGGTCGTTCTTCTCTCAAAAACCTAGGCCTCACGGCTCTCTTGGATGTTGCGAATTGCTGGCCCTCATGTCTTTCTTGATGAATACAGTCAGCCCGCAGATGCCTCTACTCTAGATGATGAATACAGTCAGTTCTGTCAACGACGAGGCCTTAACTTTCTCTTCATCTCTCATGGCTAGCCTGGAATCTACAACTTCCTCTCCAATTCTCACAAAAACTCACTCACCTCGCTCTGATACTACGATGTGTGGGAAGAAGCAAAGGAACACCATATGATATGCACTGAAACAAATTTTATTGCACATTGAATGAAATGGTTACATCACCTTTGTATTTATAGAGAGTATGGAAGGATATGGAAGATTTGGATATTTCACGAAGGATGGAGTGTCGGTGGGATATGGTGGTGGACGAACAATGGTCGGTGGTTGAGTGGAAGGTTTTTTTTTAATGTGGTAGCTAGAAATTAAACTGTCCAACAAAATTTACATTTTTATAGATTTAATTTTAGGGTCCTAACCCGCACATAGGTAGAACAATATATTTAGATGTAATAAAGGTCAATATTAATAAGGCCTTGCAATAAAATAGAATAAGTCGAATGTAATAAGACCTAATAGAAGCTTCCTCTTCTAGAAGGATCTTCCTCTAGATGCTTCTTTTGATAGACATATTTAATATAAATAGGAGTCAAGGGTATGAGAACCCTAGCTTGGAGATTATTGTAATAGATCTCTGTTCGACTGGAGGTTTCCCCCTCAAAGAGGCCCATGAACATTGCTCTCAGAATCAAAGTGCTATTTTTGTTGTTATTCTTATATCATTTCAGTTTTATGGTGGTGACTATTCTGGTTATATTGTTGTTATTCTGCCATTACTAGCATTTTATTTTTGTTTTGCATACTTTTTATATCTGGTATATTACAAGTGGTATTAGAGCATTTTCCTTGGCAAAAATTGTGGGTAAACTTTTTTCAGGGTAGAGACGTATTCTGTCATCTTTAAGCCACATAGATCTGTCATTACGTGCATAAAACTGCGGTTGAGGGATTCATACATGCAAGAAATACAAGTGGTTCTTAAGTGCACATCTGTTGGCCACCCTTGTAACCCCTGTTGGTACCCCTTCGAGTGGTAGCGCATCAGACAACACCTGTGTACGGATCAACCTAGATTTCCTGAAGCCCTCTTTAGATAAATCGATTTCCCCCCTGGCTGCTATAGTGCCACTAAGAACAACACTCGGGAATATACTCTCTAGTACCTGGGCAGTCAGGTAGTACACATAAGGGTACGGTCTATCCTCCTTAGTGTTGGACAACTGAGAGGGGGGGGGGGTGAATCAGTTTTTACCGAGCTTAAACAATTATGCTTATTTTAAACTCTTTACAGATCACTGAATGACAATCACAATAATGTAGGGAAGTAAGAAATAAAACATTCAACATCATTCACACATATGAAATATACATGGACAGATATTTCCTGAGGAAACCCATAAAGGGTAAAAACCTCTTCTTATTTATATGATAAGTAATCTTTACATTCTGTCCATTATCATACTTATGAGCACCAACTCATAATGAGGCTACAATCTCTGTTTTGCAAGTTGCAACTTGCTGAGAGCACCAACTCTTTGTTTTCTCTAGCACCTACTAGAAGGAAGCACCAACTCTCTAGTTTCTCTAGTACCCACTAGAAGGAAGCACCAACTCCCTAAGTGTTCCATCATGAACTGGATGGAAACACCAACTTCAAGTCACACAGGCACCAACCTATATAACAGAGAACAAAAGTTCTCCCTTGCACCACCCTACTACGCTGGTTTCTTTTGTTGCAACCAGATGGAAGCTACAACTCCCTATGTTCAAGCACCCACTAGAATCTCTAAGGACAACAGTCCTCCCTAGCACCTCCCTACCACCATGAAATATAAGTTTTTGCTATATATAAATTTATCACACTGATACAATATTTATCATTGGCTTACCAGACTTATCACTGTTCTGTTATGCTGCTCAACTCTCTTATATCAGTGTCTCTCTGTCTGCATCTTCTTGCGCTTTCTGATCTTTTGGTTTTCTTTACAAGAGAACCTCAGCCTTCCTTTACTGTCTCACTATCTTGCTGCACACATCCTTACACTTTCTGTGCTTCTTCCTTTTATGATCTGTGCGCCATGTCCATTCAATGCACCATTCCTCTTCTCTGTATTACAGCTACTAAACACTCCTCCGTATACACTCCTGAATCCCTCTCAACAACATCTACCATCTCTTCTTTCTTCTTCCTTATTATAGTCTTTGTGCACCTTGTGCATGCCCTATGCGCAATGCTTCTGCATGCTCTTCATGTCGAGTGCTCTGCATGTTCATCATTGCAACTCTTTAGCTTCTCTGGCTATTAAACCCATGTGTCCATCATCATTGGGTGTTATGCTGAGATTCCTTAGCCTCTCCAACAGTCGAGACTCTTTGTCTTCTCTTTCACAGTCGATCTCATCCTCTCTGTTGGAGTTACAGGATTCAATTCTCATCCATCTGTCAATTGCCTCTACGAACATTCTTCATTCCACTAGTATATTCCTTGAGACTCTTCATCTCCTCTGGCAATCACACATAAGTCTCTTCGATTCTTTTGGCAGAAACCATCAGTGGTTTCTAGCAGTTACACTGTGAACCTCCAAATACCGCTTCAGTTACTGAATCACCACTGATCAATTAACTGTGAAGAGCAATAGTAGCCCTTCGATCATATTCCTAAATAACCTGCATCGTTGGATCATAAATGATGGGTCTCGCGCTTAATTCACCATTTCGCAATTTGACCTTTTGGCATTTCGACATTCTGGCATTCAGCTTTTCGGCATCCCTGTGGTGAGGCATCTCGAATCTCCAAGTCACAATCTCTAAAATGGATATTAGCTTCATGCTACCTCCTCCCTTGAGCCTTCGTCGATGTGACCATGGGTTATGACCAAGGGCCGATTCTGAACATGTATTTCACATTTCGTGTTTCAGGGATTCTGTGATGAGTCATCTCGACTCTCCATGTCCCAAAATTTGAAATAGAGCATGTCTCTTCAATCTCTTCTCTACAACTCTTCGAAGATGTGACCACCGGAAGTGACCATAGCCTTATTCGAAAATTCATTTCATTGTTTCGTCATTTCGGCAATCCTGTTGCAAATTGTTTCGACACTCCAACTCCCGGTAACCGAAACCAACACCAAAGGTGTTTTTCGCATTTTGGCATTTCGGCATTCCAGCATTCCTTATGATGAAGTGTTTTGATGCTCCATCTCCCAGTATCCAAAATCTACACAAAAAGGTGTTCCGACATTTCGCATTTCGACACTTCGAGACTCCTGTGTTGAAGAGTCTCGACTCTTGACTCCTCCAACTCCCGATATCCAAACCTCCGATCGATGTGCCTGTTTTAGGTTTTTTGGCGTTTCACATTTCGACACTTCAGGACTCCTGTGTTGAAGAGTCTCAAATCTTGACTCCTCCAACTCCAGGTATCTGAACCTCCGGTTGATGTGCTTGTTTTGGGTTTTCGGGGTTTCGCATTTTGCGATTCTGGGACTCATGATGATGAAGAGTCTCAAATCTTCCAACTCTCGATATCTGAAACTATCCTCCCGCTTTCGGGATTTTGGTGTTTCGCATTTTGCGATTCTGGGACTCCTAATGACGAAGAGTCTCGATTCTTCCAACTCCCGGTATCCGAAACTATCCTCCTTCTTTTGGGATTTTGGTACCCTGCTTCACCTTGCTCTTTAAAGAATGTGTAGGTTCTCCTGGATCTAATGCCAGTCAGACCTCAGGCTCAGATCTGACGTTCATCGTGAATTCTCAATGGGATCCAAAGATCACTGTCGCTTCTCCTCCCGGGCTTTCGTTGTCCCTATTTTTCCATCGCTTCATACTCTGATCTTTCCATCAATGACAAGCGCACCTGCCTATAAACATGCCAACACTTAGTTAGTGCCATGAGATATTGGGTCGAGTACTACTATTGGACCCTGCATGTATATCAAAGAGCTATAGCATAGGGCAAACCCTTGTCTGTAGAACCCTTGAATACCTAACCCTTAGGGACAGAAACATAAACAAATTAAAACAGACAAGATCTATCGTCGTGCAACTGTGTTCAGGTTGCCAAGTAAATACACATTTATTTTTGGTTAAGCATTTCAGAATTTCCTCTCTGCAGTATTCTTCAGACCGGAGTATAACTCCGCAGGTGTAAAAAAAAAAGTCTGAAAAAATTTTCACCATTATTTGAGACCTATTCCATTGGATTCATATCTTCACCCTTATCACATTCATCCATATCATTTTTTGGCAAAAATTTTTACCCCGCCCACCCCTTTTCAAGGTCCCCCATCCTCATGGCCCATACCCATAGCCAAGACTTGGAAGATCACTTCAACACCTTGCAATCTAGTCTCATTGAGACCCAACAAGAAGTGAAACAACTCAGTGCCAATGCTACTACCATCAATACAACCATGTAGTCCTCAATGGGGGAAATCAAACAAGACCTCACCACCCAGCTTGAATTTGTCTTTTCAACACTCTGCACCAAACTACATATCCCTATAGATAACCCTTCCTCTTCCTCACCTCCACATACTGAAGGTGGCCATTCCTCTCATTCCCATAACTTTCAGAACCATCATTTTCAATGTGACCTACGCCTTTCGTGGGTGGATGTGACCAAATTTGATGGCTCGGACCCCACTAGTTGGGTAACCCAAATGGAACATTATTTCTCTTTATACGACATTACATATGACTTCACCAAACTCCGATATGGTGTTCTCCATATAGATCAAGAACGTTGGAAATGGTGGCAATGGAGAAAAACTTCTCGTCAAGGGTATATTTCTTAGACACACTTTGTGGTTGAGCTTTATGAATGCTTCGACATTGACACCAACCATCTGGTTCATTTGACAAAGTTGAAACAATAAAGAAAAATGGAAGACTTTATAACTGCCTTTGAGCGCCTGGATTTTCGGACAAAGGGCATGTCTGATGCGTTTTTCTGAGAATGTTTTATCAGTGGCCTCAAGGATGAGATTCGGACCCATGTCCTCATGGGTCGGCCTCAGATTTGGGTGGAGGCTACTAAAAGAGCTAAAGAAGCACAATAGGTTGTATCTTCTCAAAACCGGAAACCGTCCTTTATCCCTCACCCTAAACCAGTAAATCCCACTACTCCCTCCACTCCACTAAAGATCCAAAAATTGACAAGGGATGAAATGGCTAAATGCTGACTCAAAGGCCTTTGTTATAATTGTGATGAGAAATATTTCCCAGGCCACAAGTGTAAGGAACAAAAGTTGTTTATGGCCATCTCCGAGGATATTTCGAAAGAGGATATTGAAACTCCCCTTGTGTCTAAGTCACCTGAAACCCCCGACATAACCCCTCCCTTAGACAAGTTGATCCAGATTTATGTAGGAACACAATGAAATAAAGAAATACACATAAACACAGAGATGTAGCGGAAATAAGACTTCATTTCATTAATAAAAAATGACTGAAATATGCTTACAGACAGAATGGAAATAAACTAGCTAGGGCGTTGGTAGCTTATCTCTGAGAAGAGATGTGGCCGCTACTCGCATCCGTGAGAAGATCATTACCATGAGGCTCTAAAGGCCCTTTTACAATAAACGGGAATGCCAAAATTCCTAGACATCCAAAAACCTAACCCTAGGAGATGAAGCGCCAAAAGTCATGTGGGCCCCGTTTGGGTAAGTTGGTGTACCAACTTCCTGGGGTCGTAACGTTTGCATACGATCTCTGTTTTAGGCGTATGATATCTCGTTGGAAAGATCTATCCGAGTGTTAAGGTCCTAACCCACACATAGGTAGATCAATATATTCGGATGTAATAAAGGTCAATATTAATAATACCTTTCAATAAAATAGAATAAGGCGAATGTAAGAAGACCTAATAGAAGCTTTCGCTTCTAGAAGGATCTTCTCCTAGATGCTTCTCTTAATAGACATATTTAGTATAAATAAGGGTC
>ML781771.1:69356-85063 GCA_009831015.1 Picea engelmannii
ATGCGACTCCAATGTATTTATTTCAGGGTCCTTAGTAAGTCTCTCATAATTCTACACACTTCGATTTCTAAGATGTTTACATTCCAAGGCTAATTCCTTGATTCTCTTGAATGTGCTTCGAGAGGCTTATTCTTGTTGGTATCACACTTCCTACAGAGTTCTTGGTACTACTTGTAACTCCAATTCGGCTATTCTCTATTGAAGTTGCTGGATGGCTGCAACAAGCTTCGCTACTTGACTCTCCACTGGGTCTTCTTCTATATGTTCCAAGCCTATGACAAGGAAAAGTTCTCTATTGACTTCTTCTTTAACTCCAACCTTCTTTGTGAGCAACTGTTCTTTCTCTTTCTAGATCTACGCTTTATCCTCTACAAACTTGATTTGGAGGTTGTCCTTTTCTTCTTGTGCAACTCGGCGTTGTTCTATGACTTCCTCTTGTTCTTTCTTCAGGGCTACTGTGTCTTGTTCTTTTCTTCTTACACATGATGAAGGTGATATTTGGTCACATCAACTATTCTATGAAGTTGGGCAGGCTCATCTCCCAACTCTGTTTCTTCTGATGGTGGGGTCGCAGTGGGCACTACGTGGATGGAGTGAAGGGCTTGTTATACTCCTCTAAGTTCTACTTCAATTATTTCATACATGGCTTCCTGTTTTTCTTCACTTTTTGGTAAAATATCTTCCGAGGCGTTTGATACAGTTGTGATTATGAAGTCGAAGTCATTGACCGTGAGTACATTCTGCAGCTTCGGCTTACTAGCTTTGGAATTCTTTTGCAATGTAGGTTTCATGGGGGAAACCTTTCTTTTCTTGGATGTCTCTATGTCATTAGGGGGATTCTATGGAAGTGTTACTTCACCTTGATTATGTTTATCTTCTTCCCCATTGTGCTCTTCTTTGTCTACTTCATCACCACCTTCTTTGCGAGGTGAATCTGGTGTAGTTTATTTTGATGTGTTGCGTATTTCCTGTACATCTTCATTCGTTTTATTCCTGCTACTGTTGGGTGCATCATACTCTTCATGAGTAACCACCAGATTTCCAATGAGGTAGGGGTTGGACAATTCTGCCTGGTCGACCGGTATAAGGAACTCTGCAGGACATTCCTTAGTGATGTCTTCCAGGTTCTCCTCTGTGATCTTGTAGTAGGACTAAATCTCTTCTTTACTTTCATCTGTGCGCGCAGTGATATAAATAAAATGCCTATCTATGTGGAACTTCATAAGGGGATTGAACCTATCCAGGGTGTTCGACATCATACGAGGGAAAGGCTCAATAGACCTCTTCAGTTGCAAGTAGTAGGTATGGAATACTTCATTCAATTTCCATTGTCTCCCCATATTGCTTGAATACCAGAGCGTGGTGAACTTCACAGCTAGTGGCTCAAATGACTTAATGTCAGGGAAGGTCACACCTTCTGGCATCTCCCAAGAAGTGAATGCAATCAGGATCAACAACCACCTAAATTGGAACTCATAACCTTGAAACAGTTCAATTCTAACTGATTGACTAGGTAACTGGCCCAGTTCATCTGTAGTCCTTCCATGCATTTTTCTGCGAGGTCAGCGACAAACCCTGTGACCTACGTGGGTTTGTTCTTTCAAACTAGCTTACCAAAAATCAACTAGAAAGAAAGGTGCACTACTCCATTCTGAATGGAGGATACCTTTTATACTTGTGTACCCTTCTCTACATTTTCGTAGGTGTCTTTAATATTCTGTGTGAGGGCACGATCTATAGCCTTCCCTAGATAAAAGTCTTACGGGTCTGTTCCCTGCCTGCTTAATCCAATGATCCTATGGATCAATACTGGATCAATGGTGATGCATCTATCTAGCCATAGATACCCACCATGGAAGCACAATAGTAGTATCTTAACACACATGTTAACCACCTGATTCTTTCCAAAATGTGGTATCTTCATCACGTTCAAGACAGTGGACCTCACTATGTCCATAGTCCATAGCTGGGGGATGATCTTAGACTTCCTCCCCTTGGTCTTGGTCAAATATTTGTGAGATGAAAGCATGCCATAGCTCTTGTGGTATCTTATGTTATAGTCACTGATATTCAAGGTTGGAATCCTCTCAAATTGTAGTATGACTGCTTGTATTCCCCTCGGAAGGTACACAATAATGACTATGTAGTCGAAGTCCCTCAGGACACTGTCATGAATCACCACACCATCTAGGGGTGGGATGTAGTTGGGCATGATGGATGGAATTATCTTCCCATTCAGAAATTCATAATGATGCTTGGTTATCTTCTCGATCATATCTTGGGATGGTCCAGATCCACGAGCAGTCAACAAGGAGGCTTGCACTCCTCTCATCAATGAGGCTTGGATGCCTACAGACATCACCTTCCCAGCCATGAGGTCTATTGGAATATCTTCGACATCTTTTTTTTCTATGCTAATTTCATCCGACATGCACACTTGATATCTCATATCTAAAGTAGGTGAACAATACTCAATGTAACAGAGTGGATGGCAAGATCTCAATGATCACTACACGAAATCAACTAGTTCTCTGTGGGCTCAGATAATCAAAATTGAAAAAAGGTGTTCTCGGTGCAACACTTGATGGGATAAATAAATATTATCATAATAGACTCTTCCAATGGGAAGGAATGCTTCAATCAACGCAGTTCCATCCGTTATGGCACGGTCCCAATGGTCTAAGGGAAAACGTTCCGGCAATAACGGTGTTTCTAGTCATTCTGGAGTGTCGTTCTAACGGTCATAATGCCTCCAATTTTCATATTGCTTCGCCATGGTGAAGTGTCAATATTCACTATACTGATATTTCAACAGAGTTCAAGTTCTGGAAACCTTCCTTCTGCAAAGTCTTCCCTGGAACTTCTTGTAATTTTTCTAACTTTTCTCTCTTCTTACTGAGATTTTTGTCCTTCTTTCCTATGATATGAATCATTGTTTTCCTATTTCCATTATCATTCTTGTCTCCTCTTGGCATGATAACTTTTCACTATGGAGGGTATTTCATAGGGTTGAATGGTAACACTTCTTCTCTTTTTGGGGTAGGTGCTATACTCTCTTGTACAGACATGTGTCTCCAATCTTAATGTGTCTTTTCAACTTCGAAGTGCATAGGATCATATGTTTGGTCTTTAGTAGCTTCGACTGGTTCTCTTGTTCTTCTAGTAAGTGCGCTATTCTCCTAGCCATGAAATATCTTAGTTCTTTCTTTTACTATTCTAGATCCTCCTCTTCTTGTTTCCTTCGTATCTTATCTTTCTCAATCTAGGTGTTTCCTAGCAATATATAAAATGAGGTGTTGTTCTCAACAAATTTAACAATCTCAAATTATTCTTCTATCGAAGTTCCATGAGAACTCATAGATGTTTGTGTAAGTATTCCACTTAGGGTTATCAACTTTCCTCTAAATAATCCTATTCCTCCTAATGAAGGAACCATAGCAGGCTTTCCCAAATTTTCCCAAGTTATTTCTATCATGATATTCACATGTGTTTCCTCATCCAGAACACAGTCTATGTCGAAGTCTTCTATTCTTGTTTCTATGTACTCTTTCTCTTTTAATACCTCTGGTAAGTTGATATCTTTGTGATCGTTCAAGGTTTCTTTCATTTGTAGTAATACACTATCTAATTCTTTCTGGGGTTCTATCATATCCTTAGTTTCTTGGTTTGTCTCATACTTTTCTTGTCTGATATTCATCTTTTCAAATTTTGAAATCATTCTAGGGAAATCAAAAACTTCATGGTCCATAGATTTGTAGAAAAGACAACTAGGACCTCTACCAAGGAATTCCTTAGCAAGATGTCCCAATCTTTTGCAACTATAGAAAATAGTTAATCATATATTTCTTTTAAACGATCCCCAACCTTTCCTGTATTGTGCATTGGGATCACAGTAACTAACCTGCAAAAAATTATTTCTAGGATCATGCATCCATTTTTTAGTCCAAACATTCTTTCTATGCATAGGGATAACATACCTTTCATTATTTCTATCAGATCTATTCATATCAAATCTTCTTTCTTCTAGATGTACCATAGTTTTCAGACTAGGACAAAATTTATCAAACATACCTAGATTCATTCTTTCAAAACAAATTTTTTTAGTTAACTTACCTTTCTAAAAGAACAAATATTTAAGATCTTACCTATTTTATTCAAATTGGACTTCTCTTCTTAGCATAGAGCTTCGCAAGTCAAGTAGAATATTGCGTACTAAAGTAGTAGATCTATGCACATATATTTCTTTTCTTTCGTTCCCAGTAATCATAGTTTTAGGTCTCAGCAACAAAATCATTTGTTGGCACAGGGGCAGACCCAGGGTTCAATCCTTCAACAATGCACCAACAAAACCCTAACTACCAACCCTTTTGGAAGCACCTGCGAAGCAGACGAAGTCTCACCCGAACCTAGCTGGGACACATATATGTGATTACACCACTCTAACAAATCACTTAGAAGTTAACATTCATCAGTATTTAACCCTTATTTACATCATAGATCCAAACCCTAATTACAGAACAAAGATGTATTAAACCAGATATAACACATCTAAGCACTTATCACATGGAAAAGGATCATATCTAGCATTTATTCACATCACTTAAGCACTAAGCTATCATACTAGATTCATCTAATCATTCATTACTGCACTTAAGCTTAAATTATATACACAAGACAATAACCAGAATGCACAAAGAAACCATAACACAGGATATACATGGTTCACCCTAGTGTCGGGCTACGTCCACCAAATTTTCTCTTATTTATTATCTTCTGTCAAGCTTCTTACAGGCACAGAGCATAAAAAACTTACTCTGTAGAGGGCAGGAGATTTGCGCACACCTCACCAGATCCTCCTTCCCCAACTTAGACCACAACACAAAGCCTCCTTACACTGTCTGTGCACAAAGGCCTGCAAATGACCCTCTCTTATCTTTGTAGCCTCAACATACTCTAAGCACAAAGCCTATTATAATTATTTTCACTTAGCACAATACTTAGCACCTAGCATCACACCACTTAATTACGTAGACTAGCTTTCTATTTATACATTACAAAAAGGGCCTAAGTATGGGTAAACCCATGGGATGAAATCCCCATACCCGTTACATAAACCCTAATCCCAAAGATTCCCTAAAAAGGGGCCAAGATCCCACGATCTCTTCTTCGACTTGCACTCCACCTTCGACTAGTCTGTTGAAGTCCCAAAATAGGTCACACATGACCAAGGATCTCCAAAACTTGGTCAAGGGCCAACAGGATGTGAACAAATTTGATGGCTTGGATCCCTTGGCTGGCTAACTTAAATGGAATAATATTTCTTTTTTTATGACATTACAAATGAGTTTCCAAAACTACGGTATGGTGTTCCCCATATAGATCAAGAAAATTGACAATGGTGGCAGTGGTGAAAAAATATCCGCCAGGGGTATGTGGATTCGAAATAATTTGTTGCAAAGATTTATGAATGTTTTGACACTAACACCCACTATTTTGGCCATTTGAAAAAGTTGAAACAATCTAGCACAGTGGGAGACTTTATAGTTTCTTTTAAGCACTTGGATTTCCCCACGAAGGGCCTGTCTGATGCTTTTTTCTAGGAATGATTTATCAGTGGCCTCAAGGATGAGATCTGTGCCCACATCCTCATGTCTCTCCCCCAGAGTTGGGTGGAAGGTACTAAAATAGATAAGGAAGAAAAAAATGTTCTCTCTTATCAAACTAGAAAATCCTCCTTTATTCCTCTCCCTAAATAAGTCACTTCTTCCCCTCCTTCGACTCCAATAAAGATCCAAAAATTGACCTAGGAAGAAATGGATGAACGTCAAATCAAGGGCCTTTCTTATAATTTTGATGACAAATATTTTCATGTGCAAAAGTGTAAGGAAAAAAATATTTGTATGGCCATATATGAGGATTTTTATAAAGAAGAGGTTGAGGCTTCCACTATGGTCAAGTCACATGAACCCATTGACCTTACTCTACCATAAGACCCCCCAGAAGTCGAATCAATCATTTCCTTGAATGATCTCACTATATTCTATCCCCCCCAAACCCTCAAACTAATTGTTTACATTAAGCATAAGAAGGTCATCATCCTCATTGATAGTGGAAGCATCCATAATTTTATTCATTTCCACATTTCCCAAGAAACTAATTGTTATATCCATGTAGTCAACAACTTTCAAATCGTGATTGGCAATGGAGGTTCCATGAAATGTTGAGGGAGTTGTGAACATGTGCATCTCCAAATTGGTCAGTACAACATGAAATCTCATATGTTTGATATTGACGTGGGTGGTTGTGACATTGTGCTAGGTGTCGAATGGTTAACGACTCTTGGTCCCATTCTCATGGAATTTAAGGAATTAACCATGCAATTCAACCAGGAGGGAAAATAATACAAGTTACAAGGAATCACAACAGGTTCCCCTGAGACCATAAATTCTCAACACATGGAAAATATCCTTAAAAAAGGTCATTCCAACATTATTGAACAACTCCATTCCATTCAAGACACTCAGACACCCTATGTGCATCTTAACCTCCAATACATCCTCTCCAAACATCAATATTTTTTTCCATTCCCCAGGTACTTCTCCCTTCCCTTAGTGTTCATGACCATTCCATTCCCCTTGTCCCTGAAAATCTTCCTCCCAATGTTCTCCCCTATCGTCATCCTTTTTCCCAAAAAAATGACATTAAGAAAAAATTTCAAGAATTTCTCACCATGGGTGTTATCCATCTTAGTACTATCCCCTATTCTTCTCATATGGCCGTGGTACTTAATAAAGAAGGCTCTTGGTGCATGTGTCCTAAATTTTTTCTCCTCAACAAATTCACCATCAAAGACAAATTTCCCATTCCCGACATTGATCATATCTTGGATGAATTAAGTGGCACCCATTAATTTACTAAACTTCATCTTCGTTCTAGCTACCACTAGATACATATGAAAGAGGAAGAAAATCCTAAGACTGCATTTCAAACTCATGAGGGCCACTATGAGTTCTTGGCCATGCCCTTTGGCTTGTGTAATGCTCCATCCACTTTCCAAATCCTCATTAATCATCTCTTCCATCCTTTTCTCCATCCTTTTGTCTTATTTTTCTTTCATAATATTCTCATCTATAGTAAAACATGGGCAACCCATCTTGCTCATATAGATCTAGCTCTTCATCTACTCTCTCAACACCAAATTTTACTCAAACAATATATATGTTCTTTTGGAGCCTCGAAAGTGGAGTAATTGAGTCATATTTTTGGCAAGGATGGTGTCAGGGTGGAACCTAAGAAGATTGAATCTATGTAGAATTTTCCATTCCCCAACACTCTCAAAATCTTGCATGGTTTTCTAGGTTTAATAGGATATTATCGCAAGTTTGTTAAGAATTATGGAAAAATTGCAGTGCCTCTCACTCATATCCTTAAAAATAATGCTTTCACTTGGAATCCAATAGATGATCATTCCTTCTAATCCTTGATGGAGGCTATGTTAGCCACTTCTAGGAGAAGTTGGCTCCATCAAGTGAAAAGTCACAACCCTAGCACCACCTCACAACTTGTATTTATATGTGAGTTTGGTGTCCCATTTGAACACTTACCACACTATCTCTACAACTATGAAGAAGTGTGCAAGTCTTGGAGGAAGTTCTATTGCATCTAAGTGTGATGTCAATGATGGTTCTTGGTATGTGTCTTCATTAAGTAGTTCTCTACTCCTCCTAATGAAGGAGTAGAAGAGGATCTTCTATTCGGTCTTTGGTCTATCTATATTGAAGAAATTTTTGTTGGGTTTTTTCCCTCATGAGGGTTTGCTAGGATAATCTATGTGTCTCTATTGTTTCTTTGATTTCCTCTCTTTCAATAATCTTTTTTATGCAACTAATGTGTTAAATGATTGTAATAATAAAGAAGAACCATAACTACTAATTGTATAAGTAAAACTTCAACAACTTCATATTGTATGGCTATACTGATTCAGATTTGGATGGAAGTGCTTCAGACAAAAAAATCACTTCAGGATGTTGTTTCAGTTTGGGGTCATTGTTGAGTCTCCATTTTGACACCTTTATTACCCTATATTACCCTCTATCTGAGCCTATTTTACCTATGATATGTGTATACAATTGACTGTTTCCTCCACAAATACACTTGATGACCTTGTCCATATGCATAGAGAGGTCAATTATGATTAAGGAATGATTTGTTTAGTTTTCTTGAGTTAATTCGATTAAATTATTGATTATGTATGATCCTAATCACTTTAACTCTTAAGCAACTTGATCTGGTACCTCACCTATTCTGGTACTCGACATTGCATCCGGTACCAAATCAACATTACATCTGGTACCAACACAACTCAACATTGCATCTAGTACCAGCACACTCAACATTGCATCCTGTACTAGTATTACGCCCTTTTTGGTACTGCCTTTGCGCCTGATCCAGTACTCATGGTCATGACTATGTTGATCCGGTAGTAAAACCATGTCTACATAATTCTGGTACCAACATTTTAGTACTGGATTTTCACCTCAATTTTCAGGAATATAACAATGAATATCAACATTTGGGTACATGGGTTTTGTCCAGATAGGCGTTTTGATGTGGAAACATGAGAACGAATCCCAAGATATCATATGTGTGGACCTCCATCTCAGGGGGAACAATTCATCCTAAATCATTGTCAATTTTCCAGAAATTCTAGGATCATGCCCATATTTGTGGGGAATGCATTTCCTTGATTAGCTAATGGTTTTACTTGACATCCATTGATGGAAAATGGTTTTGATTTGATTTTTCATGGATCAGATTTTCTAGAGCCAAATTTGTAATGTAAAAAGTATATAAATGGAGTGATGGCTCTAAGCCAAAAGGGGAGGAATTATTATGCTGTAAGATTGGTTCTTGGAGAAAGTTGTACGTTGTTATGTTGGGAAATGAAATGTTGAACTTCTGATTCACTTAATCAATTGGAGGAATGAAAATGTTGTTTTGTACAATTCATGGGAATGAGTAAAGTTCTTTATTCTTCAATCTCTTTAGAGGTACCTTGTTGGTTCGACAAGGGCCACCGCCCCAACTAAGGTAAACCTCCCTGTACATGTCTTTGTGTGTGTTGTAAGTCAATTGTGTGAGTGTGAAAATTTAATAGTTATGTTTTGTAAATGATTTTAAATGAATTTTAAGAACATTACAAATTTATTTGATTTCAAATAAGTGTGAGTGAATGGTTATATGTTGAGTAGAGTAGATAAATGTGTGAATGGTTATTTCATTTCTGCAGATTGATATTTAGTTAACCAAAGTTGGATAAATGTGTGGGATCATTAAATATGAAATTGTTATTATTTTGAATTTATAATCGTGGTGTTCTTAGTAGGTACATGAACCATAAGACTTCATCTCTCACCTTCATGCTCCATGTAATGAAGTCTCTCAATCATATTGATTGTCTCCTGTATTGAAGAAGATTTGATTGGCACTGATAGGGTTAAGATTGATTTCTTTCTAAGAGTGAGTAAAGTGGATTGTTGATTTCTATTCAAATGCTACAAGAAGCAAGATCTAAGTTCATCTCTCCATTTCATGAGCCTATAATGAACTGACTTGTCATCTAAGCAAGAAAATTTTCAATTGAGTGTTTGTTTGAGAGTTTTGTCATTGGTTTTATCTTCTAGGTTTGAATTTGTGTGAAGCATTCAAATATTCTAAAACAAAGTGTTTTTTTATTGATGGGCTTCTTATATAAGATATACTAAACAATCATAGGAATACATCTGGTATCATCTCATATAGTGCATCAACTCTACTGATTACGAATCCTGGTTGATAATTTATGTTTGGTAATATATTATGCATATAATTTCATCAACATTCAGCCATGACTTCATGGAAATGCATGAAGCAATTCAATATTTCTCTCAGTACAACATAATCAAACAACATTGCAACATGCTCCACGATTTGTGAAGCCATATGGATTCAGAAATTGTTGATAGGTCTATTTGACCTAGAGATGGATGCTAACATGATCCTTTGTGATAACCAGATTTTCATAAACATGATAGTGAACCTAGTGTTCTTGTTGAAATTACTCAGACAACTGAGAAGGGGGCATGAATCAGTTGTCTTTATGCTTAAACAATTTTAACAATTAATACATTCTTAATCTTTCTTCAAGTGATCATCAACATTATACAACATATGGACAATAAAAGTAATGAGAATCAGTCACACATAAGGTATACACAGAGACAAATTTTCATGAGGAAACCCATAAAGGGAGAAAACATCTTCTTCTTCGAAATGATAGGAAATATTTTAAGTTCTGTACATCATCTATAATTGAGCACCAACTCAATGTGAGGCTGCTACCTTTATTTTACAAGATGAAACTTGTTTGAGAGCATTGACTCTCTTGTTTCTCTAGAACCCACTAGAAGGAAGCACCAACTCCCCTAATGTTCCAGCACCAACTGGATGGAAGCACCAACTTCCATTTACACAGGTTCAAACCTGTATAACAGAGAACACTTGTTCTCCCTTGCAACACCCTACCACCCTAGTTTCTCTGGCTGCAACCAGATGGAAGCTACAACTCCCTGTGTTCAAGATCCCACTTGAACCTCTGAGGACAACAATCCTCCCTCGCACCTCCCAAACACCTTGGAATATTAATGAATAATTAAACAACCAACTACACAGATAAATCAATTCTTACCACTTCTTCTCTGTTCTGTAAATTTGGTCTTCTTCTAACTGTTCTGCAATTCTTCTCTTCCTTTGTTTGTTCTGCAATTCTACTCTGCTTCAACTTGTTCTATCATTCTTCTCTTCTTCAAGTCTTTTCCTCATCTGTTACTCTTCTCTGAGTTTTCTCTCACACTGTGGATATTTTCAGTCTCACACTGTGCATCCTGTGACTTTCCCTTTCTTACAGTTTAATTCATTTTTTGTCGAGAACCACCAACCACGCACAGTCTGTTTCTTTTTCTTTTATGCACCACACCCACAGTAGTTACCCTTCGAATCTTCTAACGCAAAATAAAAAAAACTGTCTAAGCAACTGAAACACCAACCGATCAGGAATCATGAATCAGTTTTGCTAACTGATTTGTAACTAATGAATTAACTGTGAGAGAGAACAGTAGCCCTACAATCATATTCACATTTATCTGCATTGTTGGATGAACTTTATTAATCTTTCCTTTAAATCGGGTTTTGGCATTTTGGCATTCTTGTGTCCAGGTGTCTCGACACTTCATGTCGTGATCTTTGAAACTCTAATACAGAGCTTTTCTGTGCTAGCTCCTTCCTCTATATAACCATGTCCATGACCAAGCGCTTATGCATAAAGTTCTTTTCGTGAATTCACATTTTGTGAATCTAGAGATGAGGCATCTCGATTCTCCAATCACGATCCATGAAACCCTGAAATTGAGCTTATCTGAACTGACTCCTTCTCTTCTCGTGACCACCGGTGGTGAGCATAGGCTATGCCAAAAAGGTGCTTCATATTTCATGAGTTTATAAACTTCATTGAGTCTGATCGACGGTTGAAATCTCCATAGATCCGATGGTCCATATCTTATCGTGATCTCACATATCACCAGTTTCCACACCATGCTACATTGAATCCAAGTCAGCGACTTGTCCTATGATTCGATGGTCTAGATCTGATCTTAATTCAATGGGTCAATCATATCGCTATTTCGCATATCGTGATTTTGGCGTTCTTGTGGTTATGTTTCTTGCCTCTCTAAGTCGCGATTCGTGAAACTCCGAAATGGAGTCGGATCAATGGTCCAGATCACACCTTGATCTGACGGCTGCGATTAAGTAATGATTTTTCATATCGTGATTTCGGTGGTTATGTTTCTTTCCTCTCCAAGTCGCAATAGGTGAAGCTCTAAAATGGTGTGGGATCAACGGTCCACAATCTCGATGAATCTACGGTCCAGATCTCATCTTGAATTCGCATCTCGCGATTGCTTCGATGGAGGTTCTTGTCACTCCAAGTTGCGATAGGCGAAACTCCGAAATAGAGCTTAGGTCAATGGTCCACGATCTCGATGAATCTATGATCTAGATCTCATCATGAATTCACATATCGCGATTCCTTCGATGGAGGTTCTTGTCACTCCAAGTCACGAAAATCCAAAATGGGGCTTAGATCAATGGTCCACATCTTTTGGTGTATTGACGGTCAAGATATTTTCGTGATTTTTCAAGTCTTCATTGTGTTTGCATCCGGATTTCGAGATTTCATGAACTCACTTCACCTTACACTTTTAAATATCATGCAGATTCTCTTGGATCCTACAATGGTCGATCCTCGCTCTCAGATCTAATGCCCGAGATCTATCCTCCATATCTGCATGCTCTTCTTGTCTACATTGAGATCTGATGGTCATCGGGAATTCTGAATTGTTGATCTAACGATCATTGTTGTTGCTGATCATGTTGATCTTTGCCATCGCTATTCTTGCCAAAAATCCTCTACACTATCTCTTCTGAGCTTATTCGAATCTTCTTTGCAGTGTCTTCTCATAATGTCCATCTATTACATACTTTTTGTATTCATTCCATCTTCATTGCTGTACTTTCCATTAATGACAAGCATTCGATGTCTGTTAAATATTTTCCAACAATCTCCCCCTTTGGCATTGATGGCAACACAAGAACCCACATGCATTCAGACTCTCCTCTCAGACTCTTTTCTCCCCCTTTGACATCAATGTCAAAGAAGAAACATGATCCCCCTGAGCTATTGCAAAACATACTCCCCTTGTCAACTATGAGCATCTTGGAAATACACCAGATATTCAATAAGTACTCCCCCTGACCAGGTGAACAGATTAGACACAAGAAATTATAACCCCCAACTTTTGATGAAGATATCCAAAAGGAGTTGTTGCTAATGGTTTTGTAAATATATCTACAATCTGTTCTGTAAAAGGTATATAATTCAGTTGAACAATTCTGTTTGTAACTTGTTCTCTGAGAAAATGGTACTTTATTGGAATATGCTTAGTCTTGGAATGAAGAACAGTATTCTTGGAGACCCTAATGGAACTAGTGTTATCACAGTGAATTGGAATGGGATCAGTGTAAGTTACCTTCAAATCTGCAAGAGTTTGTATCATCCATAAAATTTGTGTGCAGCAAGTAGTAGCAACAATGTATTCTGCCTCTGTAGTTGATACTGAAATGAATCCTTGATTTTTACTAAGACATGCAACTAATGAGCCACCCAGAAAGAATGCTCCTCCACTGGTGCTTTTTCTCTCATCATCACAGTTTGCCCAATCTCCATCTGAATAAGTAGTTAACTAAAAATTCTGATTTATGGGATACCACAGACCATAAGCCATTGTTCCCTTCAAGTATTTGAATATCCTTTTTATAGCTACCAAATGACTTTGTTTAGGAGTAGACTGATAACGACCTACCATTCCAATAACTTGCATTATATTAAGACAGGATGTTGTGATGTACATAAGACTGCCTATCATAGAGCAATATGACCTTTGATCAACATCAGGTGAGATATCATCTTTACTCATCTTGCAACCAACCACCATAGGTGTACTAACAGGAGAGGAATTCTCCATCTGAAATTTCTTCAACATCTCTTTCAAGTATTTTTCTTGAGAAATAAATATTCCTGCAAAACTTTGTTTTACTTGTAAGCCAAGAAAATATGACAGTTCTCCTATCATGGACATTTAAAATTCTGTTTGCATAGAGTTAGCAAACCACTAGACAAATGATTCAGTAGTATAGCCAAAAATAATAGCATCTACATAAACCAAAACAACTAGTAAATTATCACTTTCAGACTTAATGTAAAGGTTATTGTCAACAATACCTTTCTTGAACCCTTTTTCTTGTAAACATTTGTCCAGTCTATAATACCAGGCTCATGGTGCTTGTTTTAGTCCATATAAGGCCTTCTTCAACTTACAAACATAATTAGGATTATCTATCAATGAGAATCCTTCAGGTTGCTCCATATATACTTCTTCCTCTAGATCTCCATTAAGAAATGATGACTTAACATCCATCTGATAAACTTTAAAGTTTTTATGACATGAATAGGCAAGAAACATTCGGATGGCTTCCAATCTTGCCATTGGTGCAAAGGTTTCATCAAAGTCCTGACCTTTAACTTGTGCATATCCTTTACAAACCAATTTGGCTTTATTTCTAACAATTTGCCCTTTTTCATTCATTTTATTCTTGAACACCCATTTCGAACCTATTACATTCTTATCTTCGGGTCTAGGGACAAGTTCCCAAGTATTGTTGTTTTCAATTTGATCAAGCTCTTCATTCATTGCTCTAATCCAATCATCATCCTCGCTAGCTTCCTAAAAAAATTTAGGTTTAGTCATTGATAAAAAGGCAACATGAGATTGTTCTAAGTCTTTTATCAATTTCCTTCTTGTTTGAACTCCTTTATTTATATCTCCAATTATCTGATTTTCAGGATGATTCTTTTTAACAATTTTGAGAGGTGATTTTGCTTCTTTATATTGATTTGTGTTAGTTGGAGTATTCTTGTCTTCATCTGATTCAAATTCTTCTATTTCTGACCCTTGGACCTGTTCATCTTCATCTTCAACTATATCTTCTATTCTTGGTTCAACCCTGCCTACACTCTTGACCGAGATTTCTTCATCAACTTTTATGTCTATACAATCAACTAGTTTATGCAGTCTCTTATTGTAGCATCTCTACCCTTTACTATTTGTAGCATAACCCAAGAAGATATCTTCATCAAACCTGTCATCATATTTGCCAATATTTTCATCATTGTTCTTGATATAACATTTACTCCTAAAGACTTTAAAATGCTTGATTGAAGTAGGTATTCCAAACCATAGTTCATAAGGAGTCTTGTCACTTTGTGGCCTGAGATGAGCTTTGCTAAGGATATGAACAACTGTATGAATTGCTTCCACCCAATATGTCTGAGGTATGTTCCTTTCATTCATCATTGATCTTGACATTTGTTGTACTGACCTATTCTACCTCTCAACAACTCCATTTTGCTATGGAGTCCTTGGAATTGTGTACTCTCTTTTGATCCCATGTTTATCACATAACTCTTTGAAGTTCCTTGAACTAAACTCTCCTCCTCTATCAGACCTTACTGCCTTTAATCTTTTTCCTATTTGATTCTCAGTCAAAGCCTTAAACACTTTGAATTTTTCAAATGCTTCAAATTTTTCTTTCAAAAAGGCAACCCAAGTTAGTCTATAATAGTCATCAATAATCAACATAAAGTAATTTTCTTTTCTTGTACCTTCTTTCCTTGATGGTCCACATAGATCCATATGTACTAACTAGAGAGGTTTTTCTGTTGAAGAAAAGTTTTTATATTTGAACTGAGTGTGATTAAGCTTTCCTATCTGACAGGGTTTGCAAACAGAGTCATATGGCTTTGATATCTTTGGAAGATCTTTTATTGCCCCATTATTTCTGATTTTGATTATGTGATCAAAATTTAGGTGACCAAGTCTCCTATGCCACAACCAACTTTCATCATATTTTCTTAAGTAACATTCTTCTTTTTCTTCTTTTAATACATAGACATTGTTTTATGTTCTTATACCTTTTGCAACAAGCTGTCATGAATCCACAGATTTTATTCTATAGTCTTTAGAGGTAAAAAAAACTTCACACCCTCGGTCACA
>ML781771.1:87477-102856 GCA_009831015.1 Picea engelmannii
GATCACTTAGTTCTTCTATTGCAAATACTTTTGAATTAAATTTATCAAGCAGAGATCTTAAAATCTTCTGAACTAAAAATGGTTCTTCAATCTTCTCACCAAGACCCTTCATGGCATTTAAAAGTTCTTCAACTCTTGAAAAAAACTTGCTAATTGTGTCATATTCATTCATCTTTAGTTGTTCAAATTTCAATCTGTTTGTTTGAAGTTTGGCATCTTTTACTTTCGCATTTCCTTCGTAAATGCTAATAAGTTTATCCCACATTGCTTTGGTAGTTTCAAGATGCATCACCTTTACAAACTCAGCTTTAGCAAGTCCATTCAAGATAGCATTCATTCCATTAGCATTAAAACTAAACTCTAACTTATCATCCTTGGAGGCTAGGACAACAGGATTTGTATATCCAGTCTCTACTACATCCCAAACATCAACACCCAAGGCCATTAAGTATGTTCTCATTCTAATCTTCTAGAAGGAAAAATTTGTTCCATCAAATAGAGGGGGCTTAGAAGCTGAAGTCCCTTCATGACTTGTCATGTTTAATCTTATAGATCTACCTTTGAATAAAAGGAACCCACTCTGATACCAATTGTTGNGGGGGGTGAATCAGTTGTCTTTATGCTTAAACAATTTTAACAATTAATACATTCTTAATCTTTCTTCAAGTGATCATCAACATTATACAACATATGGACAATAAAATTAATGAGAATCAGTCACACATAAGGTATACACAGAGACAAATTTTCACGAGGAAACCCATAAAGGGAGAAAACCTCTTCTTCTTCGAAATGATAGGCAGTCTCTTAAGTTCTATACATCATCTATAATTGAGCACCAAATCAATGTGAGGTTGCTACCTCTATTTTACAAGCTGCAACTTGTTTGAGAGCATTGACTCTCTTGTTTCTCTAGCACCCACTAAAAGGAAGCACAAACTCCCCTAATGTTCCAGCACCAACTGGATGGAAGCACCAACTTCCAGTTACACAGGATCCAACCTGTATAACAGAGAACACTTGTTCTCCCTTGCACCACCCTGCCACCCTGGCTTCTCTGGCTGCAACCAGATGGAAGCTACAACTCCCTTTTTTCAAGATACCACTTGAACCTATGAGGACACATAGTCCTCCCTAGCACCTCCCAAACACCCTGGAATATTAATGAATAATTAAACAACCAACTAGACAGATAAATCGATTCTTACCGCTTCTTCTTTGTTCTGTAAATTTGATCTTCTTCTAACTATTCTACAATTCTTCTCCTCTTTTGTTTGTTCTACAATTATGCTCTGCTTCAACTTGTTTTGTCATTCTTCTCTGCTTCAAGTATTTTCCTCATCTTCTTCTCTAAGTTTTATCTCACACTATGCATATTTTCAGTCTCACATTGCACATCCTGTGACTTTCCCTTTCTTACAGTTTAATTCATTTTTCGTCTAGAACCACCAACCGTGCATAGTCTATTTATTTTTATTTTATGCACCACACCCACAACAGTTACCCTTCGAATCTTCCGAGGCAATAGAAAAAAAACCGTCTAAGCAACTGAAACGCCAACCGATCAGGAATCATGAATCAATTTTTCTAATTGATTTGTAACTGATGAATTAACTATGAGAGAGAACAATAGCCCTCTGATCATATTCATGTTTATCTGCACCATTGGATGAACTTTATTAATCTTTCCTTTAAATCAGGTTTTGGCATTTCGACATTCCTGTGGCCAAGTGTCTCGACACTTCATGTCGTGATCTCCGAAACTCCGATACAGAGATTTTCTACACTAGCTCCTTCCTCTATATGACCATGGCCATGACCAAGTGCTTATGCATAAAGTGCTTTTCATGAATTTGCATTTCGTGAATATGGAGAAGAGGCATATTGACTCTCCAAGTTGTGATCCCCGAAACCCCGAAATTGAGCTTATCTGAACTGAATCGTTCCCTTCTCATGACCACCGATGGTGACCATAGGCTGTGCCAAAAAGGCTCTTCATATTTTGCGAGTTTATAAACTTCATGGAGTCTGATCGACGGTTGAAATCTCCATAGATCCAATGGTCTAGATCTTATTGCGATCTCACATCTTGCGAGTTTCCACACCACGCTCTGTTGACTCCAAGTCAATGACTTGTCCTGTGATTTGACAGTCCAGATATGATCTTAATTCAATGGCTCATATCATATCATGATTTAGGCGTTCTTGTGGTTATGTTTCTTGCCTCTCTAAGTCGCGATTCGCGAAACTCTGAAATGGAGTCCGATCAACGGTCCAGATCACACCTTGATCTGACAGCTGTGATTAAATCACGATTTCACATATCGCGATTTCAGTGGTTATGTTTCTTGCCTCTCCAAGTTGCGATAGTTGAAGCTACAAAATGGAGTGGGATCAATGGTCCATGATCTCGATGAATCTACGGTCTAGATCTCATCGTGAATTCACATCTCGCGATTCCTTCGATGGAGGTTCTTGTCACTCCAAGTTGCGATAGGTGAAACTCTGAAATGGAGCTTAGATCAATGGTCCATGATCTCAATGAATCTACAGTCCATATCTCATCGTGAATTCGCATCTTGCGATTCCTTCGATGGAGGTTCTTGTCACTCCAAGTCGAGAAACTCTGAAATGGAGCATAGATCAACGGTCCACGTCTTTTGGTGTAATGAAGGTCAGGATCTTTTTGTGATTTTGCAAGTCTTCATTGTGTCTGCATCGGGATTTCGAGATTTCGCGAACTCACTTCAGATTCTCGTGGATCCTATGATGGTCGATCCTCGCTCTCAGATCTAATGCCTGAGATCTATCCTCCATATCTACGTGCTCTTTTTGTCTATATTAAGATATGATAGTAATCGAGAATTCTGAATTGTTGATCCAACGATCACTATTGCTATTGATCATGTTGATCTTTTCCATCGCTATTCTTGTCAACAATCCTCTACACTATCTCTTCTGAGCTTATTCGAATCTTCTCTACAGCGTCTTCTCATAATGCCCATCTATTACATACTTTCTGTACTCATGCCATCTTCATTGTTGTACTTGCCATCGATGACAAGCATTCGTTGTCTGTTAAATATTTTCCAAAAGTTCCATGATAAGACGAAGCACATTGAGATCCAGTACCACTACAATCATGAATTGATGTAGAAGGGAGTTGTAAAGCTCCAATATGTTGGCACAGATGAGAATTTTTCAAATGTGTTGACTAAGCCTATGTCTCATGTGAATTTTGAGTAATTCTGACACAAGCTTGGTGTAGTCTGAAAGGAACTCCCTTGAAATGGGGAGTGATGTTGATGATACTATGGTATCCTAACCAACAACGGGTATCTCAGTTAGGATTTTATATCCTAGGGGATTGATCATCCGTTGGTAGATCTGGAAGGTCTAATAAGGATGGTCTATCATAGTACATGTGCATGCATATGATATTTTTGGTCAGTAGTGGTATCTCAGTTAGGATTTTATATCCTAGGGAATCTTATGATTAGTGGGAAGATCTAGAAGTTCTGGTAAGGATGGTTTGTCAGAGTACCACATGGTAGCTTGTTAGGATTTTATATCCTCTGGAATATTATGATTCCTGGAAGATCTTGAAGGTCTGGTAAGGACAGTTTGTTAAAGTACCACATATGTTGTTGTTGATGCATGTACCTCATTATGTTTCCACATATAGATGTTGTTGTTCTAGCTTCATTTTTTTGATGATGTTGTTCTATCTCCGTGTTGATGATGATGTTATTCTAGCTTCGTGTTGCTAATGTTGATGTTCCAGCTTCGTGTTGTTGATGTTCCAACTTCATGCTCTCGATTTTGATGTTCCAACTTCATGTTGTTGATGATGATGATGTCACTTTAGCTCCATGCTATAGATGGCGATGATGTTTAGTTTCTAATGATGTTGATGATGAGAAAAAAAAATCGATGAACCTTAGATATGCCTGATAGTGTTCCTGATGTTGATGACGATGTCCCCTCCTCTTGATGATGTATTGAGTCTAGTCATTTGTTATTAATGTCATCACTGGAATACCCTTCTTGTTAAGGGGGAGTATTGAATTATTGTAACTTCGAAGAATATTCTACTTATATTTGAGTCATTATTGTATATATCAAATCCCTTTTTTTGGATTGGTCAACATGTATTTGTATGGTGATATTTGTAAAGTTGGCCCCTAGTAATTGTAAAGTGGTTTTATCCACTTCTATGAGAAGTCGACTCCACCAAGTGAAAAGTAACAACCCTAGTGCCACATCACAAGTTCTATTTATATGTGAGGCTGGTGTCGCATTTGAACATGTACCACACTATCTCTGTAGTTATGAAGAAGTGTGCAAGTCTTGGAGGAACTGCTACTACAACTAAGTGTGATGTCAAGGAGGCTTATTGGTATGTGTCTAGTTAAGTAGTGCACTACTATTCCTAGTGAAGGAGTAGAGGAGGATATTCTTCTTGGTCTTTGATCTATCTATATTGAGGAAGTTTTTGCTGGGGTTTCTCCCCCATGAGAGTTTTCAGGGATAATCTGTGTGTCTCTATTGTTTATGTGATTTCCTCTCTTTCAATAATATTATTTATGTAGCTAATGTGTTAAATGATTGCAACAATAAAAAATAATTGTAACTACTAGATGTATAAGTAAAAATTCAAAAAAAAATGGTCATTTAAACTTTAGGTACATTCAACAACTTTCCAAGAAAGGAATGGCCAAAGTCTTTCCATAAATTCACTTTTCTGAAGGGGTTTGTGAAGGATGCATTATTGGAAAGCATCATGAAGAGAAGTTTGAAAAGGGGAAGGAAAAGAGAGCTTCCTCTTCCTTGGATATTTCTCACAATGATCTCATGGGTCCATTTACACATCCATCCATCAACAAAGTGATGAAGGAGCATCTTCAACAAAGCACAAGTGTGGGAGAAAGATGGGTGCACTAGTGCATATTTTGAAACATTTTGAATTTCAAAGTATCAATGTATTAATGAGATATCTAACAAAACATTTTGAATTATGAACATATTTAATGAATGGAAGGTTGAACCATCACGTAAGATTGATGGGGGGATGTATTATGTTTCATGAATCAGACCACATTACAAATTTGGAGCTTGCGCTCTTATCTATCTAACTCAATATTTATTGTAATACGTATTAAGTAGTTGATGGAATTCAATTCCATTAATATAGCATATAGTAGTTGGAGAGAAGAACTCAAGAGAGTCCCTTTGTATAAAGCATTGTATTATTGTCAAGGAGAGGATGTTGAGTCTAGTGTGTAGATTTCCATTGTAAGCTAAGAGATGGGAGATATAGAGAAATATTGTGTGATTGTATGTAAGTTCCAATTTAGATGAATATAACAGAGGAACATATTGTCCCAAATGTGTGTTGTTTCATGTCTATCTATCTGAGTAAATGGTAGACTTTTTTTGTTTATTTCAACACTCTATTATTTTTCATGTTCTTGTACTTATGACTGCATTTTCTTTGATGAATGTATGATTCATTGTGAAGAGTTAATAAGTTTCAAGTGTCTCATCTCACTGAGCGAGTGCAATGTGTGCATAGTTTCTACAAAGAGTGCATGATCGAGTCATTTTCGACTCAAAGATCAGAAGGGATAGTGAAACTCATGTATGTAAGGAGTGCATTGACGTCTACAGGGAGTGCATAGATAGAGTTTTCGAACTAGAAAGCTCAGGAGAGATAGTGTGATTTCTACCACGAGAAATAGAAGTAGTTAAAGGACAGTCGCAAAGAGTGTGAAGCCATCCACAAGGAGAAGTTGATAGTGGAAGAAATCTATTGCAAGTTGTGCATAGATCGATATTTTGACTAAGTGTCGAAGGGAGATTTCAGAGGGAGAGAATAAGTTAAGCTCAGGAGGAAGAACAATGAAAATATTCAAGGAGAGAAGCCCCTAAAGTATTCACTGAATTCAATAGACAAGATTTTTCCTAGAGGGAAGCGAGTGATTCCAGACTGTTAGATATGGTAAAGCTACACGGAGGATAACCATGAAGTGTTTCAATACTTCAGAGTTCGGCAAGTTGAGGACTTGATGGAGTAAATTCATGAAGTCTAAAGTTGCAATTCAATCCTGAATTTATATCACATAAGAGTACATGGTGACTAATTAAGGAATCTGATAATCAGAGATCGAAGGTTTGTGGGAAGAAGACTTAGATTTTTGCAAGGTTGCAAAGTCTGAACATATTGGGGCCGATGGATCTGAGGAGACGTTTGGCGGAAGTTCGGGACCTCGGAGGAGAGTGTTTTAGGAGAAGCTAAGGGAAGGATTAAGGACATCCTCGAAGTCTGAACCATGAAGAGATATACCCACGATCATAGTTGTGGTCACTTGCGAAAGAGACCTGTGTGTGTGGGTAGAGTTGTTTCGAGTGCCCATAGGGATCCAAGGAGTCACTCCGACTCAATTTTGTGAGTGATCCAAGACCGGGAGGTCAAGAAGCTCTTTGGAGGGAAGGGGGTTTGCACCACAAGGAAAGGTATGTTCTTACATTTATTGATGATTATTCACCTTATACTTGGGTTTATTTTCTCATAAAAAAATCTAAAGTTTTTGAACATCTCAAAGAATTCAAAGCTCTAGTAGAGACATAGACTGGGAATAAGATCAGGATCCTCCGTACAGAAAATGTGGGGGAGTATATCAAAAAATATGTTAAAAATTATTTTCATGAGGTCGATATCCAGTTGCAACATACAGTTCCATACACTCAACATCAAAATAAATTTGTTGAATGTAAGAACAAATCTCTCAAGGAGATGACCAGTTGCATGTTGCATGTGAGGTATGTTCCTTCCAAGTTTTGGGATGAGTCACTTAATTTTTTTTCTTACATATATAACACGTCTCCTCATATATCTGTTGAGGATGAGACACTTTTTTAGGCTTATACATGTGACAAAATAGATGTCACACACTTCTGCATATTTGGATCTTGCACATGTGACCATATTCCTTGTGAAAAGAGGAAAGCATTAGATCCACATAGACCATTTTCCATCTTTGTGGGATCTCCATATGATGTTAATGGGTACATGTTGATTGATCCCTATACAAATCGGCTCATCACTCAACGTAGTGTTAAGTTTGAGGAGATTCCTTTGCATGAACCACCATTGAAACATGAAAATACTCTTGTGATTCTAGCAGTTCTAGACATCATAAATGATGATTCCATACACTCAGATGCTACACATTCAGACTCAAATTCAAAGGATTATGTACATGGAAAAGAGCAGGTAGTACATAAAGATGAGAATCTATCTCCAAATATTCAGTAGATTCCCAAGTGGGCACAATCCACATTTCAGGCAGAAGGAAACATTGTAGGGGATCCATTGGATTCAAGGACTCGATCTCAACATGAGGAGACTTCTCATATACTTTCATCTTATGAAAAAAAGATGCCCATGCATTTCTATATGGTTCAATATTTTGATCCACATATCTATAATGAGTTTGTGGGAAATCGATTATCGGAATCAACCATCCAAGAGGAGTATGACTCACTCCTAGATAATCAAACTTGGGATCTTCTTCCACTTCCACCAGAGAGGAAAATTTTTAGATGCAAATGGGTCTATAGCACTAAGAGATTAGTAGATGGTCATGAAAAAAGGTACAAGGAAATATTAGTTGCAAAATTATTTCAACAAATTCATGGGATAGATTATGATGAGGCATTTTATCCTATAGAAAATATGGACTCCATTCACTTGGTTCTAGCCATTGTGTTATCACTGAAAATCGTTCGCAACATTTCACACAAAAGCTTAAGGAAACAGATCAATGCCAACAACAATTAGTCCACCTACAACATTGAAATTCATTCAAAAGGAAAAAAAACTATACAATTGGGTCAAAAAATTGACATGCACAAATTCAGCAAAGGAAGCACACACAAGGTGCATAGTATGTTCAAGCCAACAAAACCCTTAGAGCACACAATGCGCCAAGTGCACAATTGTGTACAATAAAGGCTGCACAGTTTTATGAACGACACATTTACGGATCTTTTCATCCCCTCAACTACTCATGTACCATTTCCCAACATGATCTAACCCTCATATCTGAGCAAAATCCGAATGGGAGGTTGGTCAAGGACTAGAGGGTTACCTAAATGGCCCCTTGTTCACAAAAAGAACCAATTACATTTTTCCTCAAAGAAATTCTATAAAAAAGAGCCATGGGTTCACTAAGAAACCAACATCTTCATAGTATTTTTATGTTGGAAGAATTCTTCCTTGAGAATCCTCTTTTCTCCTTGGAGCCTTCAAGCATCATTGCAATAGGCCATTCCACTCACCTCTTGAGGGAATAGGAATTGTTGTTCTTCATCATTTTCCATTTCTTCTATTGTATGAAGAGCTCTCCATTAGAGAACTCAAGAGCCCTCCCAAGGAGGAAGATGGGACTCATAAGTCTTCATTTTTCTCTAAGGTGTTTTTCCTACTAATCTATTGATCCATTGGAAGCATTATGTTGGTCATTGGTCGATTTTTATGGTTCTAAGTTTCTGATGCTTTCTAAATTTTGTTTCTTAGTTGTTTTAATTTTATTTATTTGTTTATACATGTGTTTGGCTTGTTTAAACCACTCAAAAACTCTTTTCTTGTCTAGCATACTCATCTAGACATGCAAGTGTTGTTGTTTTGCTCACCCAAGTGACAAAACCAACACAACAGATTGACAACCATATTGGGGATTTGTATAAAATTCCTCCCTATTTGAGCTTAGAGAGCACTTCTTTTTGATCAATTTGTCTTGAATGTACCAAAATTAGCTTTTCCCAACCTGCAGAAGTCAAAATTTAGAGTTGGGCAAGGAGTATTTCACTTGGAAATTTCTCCCCCGACGCGTGACAGAAAGTGCATGGTTTTTCTCGCCCACAGACTCACACTCTGTGAACTTTGTGAACCACACTATTATTTTCTCTACACATTCTGTACATTTTTCACCCATTGCACACCTATCAGAGTTGTAACCCATGCATATCTCCAGTTTTTCAAAATTGTAAGGGTTTTTATGATGATTTGAAGTCCCCTAGCCTTCATAATTTTTCTTTCATGCACTTTGTAAGACACATGCACTCCACTTAGATTCCTTTCCCATATGAAAGGTTAGCTAACATAGGAAGCTAGGGGGTAAAAAGAAACAAAAGTTTCCTCTTTTTCTTTGGTTTCCACATGGATGGCTTGTTTGGATTGCAAAATTTTGAGTTGAGATTATTGCTATCATACATAAATCACTTACATTGGGACTAGAAGTTAACTTTGACCCTTGAGTATGCTCTTCTCTTGCACCCTAGTGTGATATTGAGAATCGTAAAGGTCGTTAAAGGGACATTTCATCTCATTTAACAAAATTCTTTAGGAGAGGAAAAATCCCCCCTAGGGTTCCTCTTAGTTTTTGAATTCATCTTAAATTTTTCTAAGGGCCCATACATACCCACATGTTGCAAACTTAAGATAGTAGCATAAAATTTCTTTCTTAGTTTACATCACAATCTAGGGAAGTTTAAAGATCAAAGTAATGGGCCCATACATGCCAACATGATTGCAATATAGGATAGTTTCAAATCTTTCTTAGTGTAAACAACATTTAGGGAGTTTAAAGGATTTGCAAAGAACCCATATGTCCACATTGCTAGTTCTTTAGGGCTTTTAAAATTCCGCAAGGTTGTACCAATGACATGTAGTAAGCTAGGTAAAAAATATTTGTAAGGATAACATGAACTCTAGATGTTGCAATCCCACACCTAACTTATTAAAAACTTGGCAGAGTTTCTCACTTGCTTGCACACAAAGTGACTCCCCACACACATAATTTCTATTGTGAATAGTGGAGGATGAAGTAGGTTTTCTCCAAAGGAATTCTGAAACGTCCCACTAATTATTTGGAAATTATCCACACCCGTTAATTCAAACGAGATTGGTTCACACCCTCAATCTCTTAGCCCAAAAAATCTAAATTTTTTCTAAAATCTCACTAAGTTTTCCTCCACGGGAGGTGCCAAAAGAATTTTTTTATTCTAGGTAGGATCTCGAAAGTAGGCATCCAAATAACCCCTTGTTATCTGGTTCTCATATTTTCAAACATAGAAGTTGAGAAATAGGGAACTTTCAAATCCTCTAAGTCAGGTGTTCCTACACCATCAGGTAGGGATATAACCATGAAGGGTTGAAGACCAAGGTCCAAATTTTCTATGCATCCCTTCTTGAGTCACCCAACTCTTGGAATGGCATCAATCTCATGATCCATTTTTGAGGTCGTAAATCTAAATGTCATACTTTGATCGAGGTACCTAGTAACCAAAATTTAGGAAATCTACCCAGGTGGTGATTGTGGGCTGTAATCACACCTTCATCAGATTTTGTGTGGCTATTGGGAAATATTTCTATCTCTTTGGGGATATTCACCTCTCACTAAGGTGATGAAAGAGGCACAACACAAGAATCTCTAGTGATGAGGTAAGGTCAATTGTCGATTTTGTAGGGGTTTGAATCAGGGTCAATTGGCATTACCTATATTCAATAATAATAGGACACTGGTATGTAAAATGATATAAGGATTCACATAGAGAACAAGGGCATTTGATATGTTCATTGACTGAAGTTGTGACATAATGGATGTCAGTGATTTTTTGTAGGGATGATGTAGCTAGATTGGGTTCGTTCTGGAAGATTTGGCATACTGTAGCTAATGTCTGTCGGAAACATGGCAGAGCTGGGCAATGGTGTGTATAATGACCATATTCTGAACATATAGTGCAAGTGAATTTGGTTCACAGCCCTTTACTACTTGAGCGAGGGGTGGTGGCAACAGTACTTGCTACAGTGGCGAGCGTTGATGGTTTTTGATTGAGTGGAATCAATTTCCGTAACTCGGGTAGAGATGGGAAGTTGTTGGTTTGGTGTCCATATTTCTCACATAGCATGCAAGGGGGTTGGACACGCAGGGGAAGTGGAGCTGTGGGATCCTTCTTCTTTCGCCTACCCCCAGTTGTGGAAGGGAGGTTAGTGAGTGGGGGTGTAGAGGGTATGGTGGGAGTGAGTATGGGAATCGTCATTGGGATTCCTTCCATTTTGGGGGGGAGGGAGGGTTGAGGGACCATCTCTGGTGGATGTAAATACCAAAATGGAATTGCTAACACCATATTAGGGAGGGTAAGAATTGCTGCTACTTGGAAATCTTGTACACCTAGTGGGAGGTAAAAGAAGGGGATTTGAGTAATGACTTGGGGAACTATCTCCCAAACTGGGATATGGCCTTGGGGAGAGGTGAAAACATGGACTGGTGGAGTCGACTAGTTCGCAGGAGGCTCGTGAGGGGGGAGCTCTATGACTAGTGGGATGTCAGATATGATAGAAGCTTCCCTGGGAGGAAGGGTATCCTCTATGTCAGTTTTGTTGGATGATACAATGCATACTTGATTGGAAGGATGAAGGAGTGGTGGTGCACCATGGCAAGTTCCTAACAATGATGGGTCTTTGAAAATTCTAGGACCCAATTCAATGAGTGGGTATGCATCATGACTCGTGTGTATTAGAGGGAGGATGTTATCGATGTTGGCAAAAGGGTTAGGCTCGTAATGTGAGACTTGGTCAATGGTAATGATATTCTCATTATGGGGGAATATCATCGTTCAAAAGACGGAAGAGACAACTTCCTTCATAGTGAACATGTAGGTACGACCAAACAAGATATTATAATCAAGTGGGGCATCGATAATTTCAATGTTGATGAGAATGGTCTTGCCCCTGAGTTCTACGGGGACATTTTGGAAGAGCCCTTCAGGAGACGATGGTCATCTGTCATAAGCTCTTAAGGTAATGGAAGATGGTATGAGTTCAGGGGAACCAAGTTTTTTCCATACAGATTTGGACGTAATGCATGTGAATGAACCTTCATCAATGATGCACCGATGAACTATAATGTTCCGAATTTTTACTGGGATTTGAAAAGCGATCAAAGAGGGAAGGAGAGGTTATCCACTGTTGAGATCAAAAGTGATGAGTTGAGTATCTGTGGGGTCGACTGCCCCCAAGGCAGAAAGTAATGATTTTCGTTGCATGGGACAAGTTTGAAGGACTTCTAAGACTAACATGGCAGTCGGGGATTGTGCTAAGTCGTCAACCAAACTGTAATTATGAACCTCCCTAGCCTGGGCGTTGTGGACATTCTTGTGCAATGGGATGCAAGGGATGCGAAGAGGTGTTTCGGCAGTAGGGAGAGGGAGTAACAATGGGGTTCCCGTTGGTGTTGGGTTTGTTTCTGGGGGAATGGGAGGAGACTCAGTGGGTACACGGTATTGATGACTACGTGTTTGTAGAAGGATTTGTTCCTCATTGGTGAGGATGATAGTACGGTCTACGGGATTGTTGGGATTGAGATACTGTCCCGACTGTGGTGGGGTATGTTGTGTATCTTGTTGGGTGTTTATCACACCCTGGTGCGGAATGGGATTGTTGCACGTATTGTTGTGGGGCCTGCTAAGGGGCAGGCTGTGCTAGAGGATGTGGTAGACTGCCTGAGTATTTCAGCTATTTAAAATCAATGATTTGGGGACAATGATGAGTATAATGACCGAACTCACTGCAAAGGGAACAAGGGAAGGTGGTTTTAATAGTATTGTTATTTATCCCTTGACGCCTGTTATTATTTCCCCCCCTGGGGGTTTTGATTCCCTTGATTTTGGTTGCCCCTAGTAGGTTGGTTCTGTTGGGGTTGATTCTCACCTTGACCTGGGTTATTATTGTTCCTGTTTCTTCCTTTATGTTTGGCATTATTCGACGGGTGGGTCATATTTTCCGTATTCAGCTGTTCAAGATTTTGATATTGTTGAACGGGAGAAGGTTGAACAAAATTCACCCTAGCGTGAGGGTGTGGGGGTGCCATGGGCTGTGGAGGACTAGTGAATGGAAAGTATGGATTCTATGGGAGTTGTGATCTGTAAGGTATGTAGGAAGGCATGGCACTTTCGCTAGTACTTAAAGTATAAGCTGAGGTAGAGGGGGTAATATAACTTGTTTGGATAGGTGGGTGTATTGGGGATGTCGGCGGTGGCCCATTGATGGGTGAAGGAATAGAAACAGGGTATGGTTGTTGATAAGGGTGTGGGGGGTAATAAGAGGCTCCCCCATATGCCGACAGATATTGCGGTGTGCCATACATTGGTGGTGGTTGGGGTTGAGGGTTGTGGTGTTTGGTATTACAAATCAATCCATCTACTGACTGAGACATCCCAGGTTTGTCTTGACCGAATGGCATGGGTTTGGGGAGATCATGAAGTACCATGTATAAGTACCTTGATTGTGAATAGATGAGGTTGTATTGTTGAGCCTTACTGATGGTGTTTTCTTCGGATTAGTGAAGGTGGAAGCTACATCTTTACCGAGGAGAGAGACAAGTGATCTGAGAAACCAATCAAGACAATGTTGTTTGGTGGTTTCATCTTTTCACAAACTACGTCGCCTATGCCACTCGTGAATTTCATCAGCAATATGTGTGGCTGAGGTTTGTTTGAAATTAGAGAGTAGTTCAAAACCATTGTCTTGGTAGACTGGTAATTGGAAGAAGGTCAAAAATGAGTTGGCTAAGGACTCGAAAGTTGCATGGGACCCCGATTTTTCGTTTACATACCATTTGGATGATGGGCCAGTGAGTGTGCGTTGAAATAATTGTGGTCTGATGGAATCATCCATAATGTTGTTGGAAGAGCACCATAGGTGGAAAGTCATGACATGGTTGGTAGGGTCATCTCCTACCTTTCCTTCAAACTTGGGGATGTCTAAAGGTAGTTTGGTAGGCATTGCAGGCCATGTGGGGTCATGCAATATAGAATCATTTGTGAGTTTGCTTAGATATGGTATGTTAAGAGAGGCCAAATATGGCATCTATAGTGGGGGGGGAGGATTAGCTCCAGCCATGTTGTGAGTGTGTTGTGAACCTGACCCTTGAGGGGGACTAGGTGGGTTGGTACTTCCCCCTTGAGAGAAAGTTGGCCCTCCGCTTCCGTGTAGAGGAGAGCGAGTGGATGGAGGGACTTGGTAAGTGGACCCAAGTAATGTGGAACCAAGCAAGGCTGATCCTAAGATAGTGGCACTCACAGGAGTGTGTGAAAGTGCTGTCGATGAGTTGGCAATACCAGGAACTCCCCCTAAAATAGGAGGGAGGTTTAGTAAGTATCTGGAATGACGGGGGTTCTGTGGGTCCCCTATTATTTCCAACTAGCTAAGTGGATGTGCACAAAATGTGATGAGAGAATATAAACAAGAGCCTTTGTTGCAAATTTTGAACTTTACACAATATATATATCTAAATCAAAATGTAATCAGAAGTGCATCATACATAAAGTGTTTTGAAAAAGAAGCATATATGTGGATAAGTGGGTTTTGTCTACGTGGGGAATCAAAGAAAACAAATGCTCGTGTCCTAAAATATGTAGAGTCCTTCCTCTCAAATAGCGCTGGACCTTCCAATAGTACTCAACAGTGGGGTCTGAAGTCACCGGAAGAGAAACTAGTGAAGGATGAAATAATCAGTTATAATGAGGGGTAAAGGGGGCATATCTCGAAAGAGCTGGCGATATTTCCCAATAACCACACAAAATTTATCAAGGTGCAATTGCAGCCCACAATTACCACTTGGGTAGATGTCCTAAAATTCGGTCACTATGTACCTCAGTCAAAGTGTGGCATTTAGATTTTTGGCCTAAGAAATGGGTCACAAGCTGGATCCGGTCCAAGAGGTGGGTGCCTCAAGGGGGGATGCATAGAACAACCGGACCTCGGCCTTCAACCCTTCATGGGTATCTCCCTGCCTTATGGTGTTAGGAACACTTGACTTGAAGGATTTTCAGTTCCCTATTTGACAACTTCTATTGTTTTGACAATGTGAGAACCAAATAACAGGGAGTTATTTGGATGCCTATCCCCGAAGTCCTACCTAGACTAAAAAAATTCTTTTGGCACCTCCTGTGGAGGAAAACTTAGTGAGTTTTTAGAAAAAATTTAGATGTAGTTGTTTGAGAGGTTGGGGGTGTGAACCAACCTCATTTGAAATTAAATGGGAGTGGATAGTTTCTTCAAGAAAAGGGTGGGGTGTTTCAGAATCCTTTTGGAGGAAACTTACTTTGACCTCCACATTTCGAGAAGAAACTATGTGAGTGATAAGTGAATTTTATGTGTGAATGAGTGAAAGTGTGCCAATGTTTTAATGAATTAGCTGTCACCTTGTTGCATGTGGACTTCGCTTGGTCCTTAAAAGTGTTGATTACCTAATTAACTAAGTGCCTTTGGTACAACCTTGCGTAATTCAAAAGTCCCTAGGAAACTAGGATG
>ML781771.1:102956-124720 GCA_009831015.1 Picea engelmannii
TGTGTAGTCATAGCGCACTTTAATTTTGTCACTGGTTGTATAGTTTTTTGACCCTTTGGAAATGATTTTGTAGTAATTTTCATCCATGGGTGACCTCATAACTGTTTGACGATGTTGAATTCTTGTAACAATTTGTGGACAAAATTTCAATGATAATAGATTGACCTCATTTATGCTCAATAAAGTTACTTATACACATCCTTACCTGATGCATCCAGACCCATACCACTTGGCCAGGAAAAACTTGGGATGTCCCATGCTTCATATGGGTTGATTGGTTCCATGAAAAACCACAACCCTTACAGCCAACTTCCACCTATTTATGGTGCACCTCAATATCTGAAACCCTACAGAGGACCATCTTATTACCCTCCACCCAATTACCAACATTGTTATCCTATTGTTCCCCCTCAGTCATTGGGGGGACCCTCACCGGTACCCCAGAAGAATCTAGTCTCTCCATCAAGTGTGGGTTGAGCCCCAACCCCTACATGTGACCATAAAAGTTGTTGAGGTACTTCAACTATGCCATATGGCTCAACCCCCTAAAACAATCTGTACTTTCCATTTCCTGGTCCTCCACAAGGACACCCACATGCCAACATTAATTTTTTTTTGCCCTCCCCCATTCAACAGCTACAACAACGCAACAACAAAACCCTAAATACCGTCCCTTTCGGCAACACCTGTGAAGAAGATGAAGTCTCACCCGAGGTAGAGGCAGGGGTGGTTGCGGGAATCCAGTGTCTGCAACCTTAGATGGGACACAAATATTTGATTGTAACACCTTACGTATCACTTAACAACATATTTCATCAATGTTTAACCAATATCTACTTCTTAGTTAAAACCCTAATTACAGAGCATCACAATATTCAACTAGGTCTAACATCTAGTGGTACTTAGGATGATGAAACAGATCAGATCTAGAAGATTGAAGCAAACTGTTACTTTCACTCAACACCGCTTACAATTGACTTTCCATTCGCACTTAGCCATTCATACTCACTTAGCACTTAGCAAACCGGCCTACTAGTTCTACTTCTTACATCACCTAACTACTTATTTATACATTACAAAATTGGTCCTAAACATGGGTAAACCTGTGGGCCGACATCCCATACCTGTTACATAAGCCCCCAAAACCCCAAAATCCCTAAAACAGGGTTGATATCCTGTGATCTCCACTTCATCTTGTGCTCCACCTTCGACAGCCTGTCGAAGTCCCAAAAATAGGTCAAACATGACCAAGGATTGTCAAAATTTGTTCAAGGGAAAAAATTGGCCAATCCGACCCATCAACCAAATAATTCCAAGAAGAAAGGGGAAAACCAAAATAATAATAACCTGGGACCTGGAGGAAATAACCCCCAACAAAACCATCTCACTGGGGGGAACTAGAATCAAGGCAGCCAGAACCCCCAAGGGGACAATAACAACAAACAATCGGGGAAGAACAACAACAATATTAAGACAAACTTCCCTTGCACTATTTTTGGTGAATATGGACATTGTGCTCACCATTTCCCCCAAATTTTTGACTTCAAAGGGATGAAAGAATCCATGAATGAAAAACTTCCTCCAGTGCCACCTACCCCTTAGTAGGCCCCACAACAGTACTTACAACATCCACCTTCGATCATTTTGAGAACCCCTATTATACACCAAGGTGTGATGAATACCCAATAGGAGGTACGCGCTGCTCCACCCCAAATGGGGCAGTATCAAAACCTAGGTCCCATTCAACTTGAAAATCCAGCTGATTGCAACATCCTCCTTACAAACGAAGAATAAATTATTTTGCAAACAAGTGATCGTTAGTACGGTGTTACCCCTAAATCTACCCCAACCACCTCAAAAATGGTTCTAGCTATAGTCAGACCACCATTGATGATTCAATGCCCTAACACTGAACCAAAACCTTGTATACCTCGTATGTCATTATGAAGGAACGTACATAACCCTAATGCTAGGGAAGCCCATAAATAGAGTCTGGTCGACAACTTAGCAAAGTATCATGTAGCCATGTTTGCTTTGGAGGTCCTTCAAACGTGTCCAAATCAATGAAAATCCTTGCTTTCCTCCTTGGGGGAATTTGATCCAACTGATACTAGACTCATCACCTTTGATCTAGATAGCAGAGAACCGCGCCTCCCGAACTTGGTTTCTTTCCAGATACTAGTTAAGATCTGGAACATCATAGTACATCGATGTATCATTGATGAAGGTGCATCCAGATGCATAATGTCCAAAGTAGTTTGGCAGAAACTCATCTCCCTTGAGCTAGTACCATCTTCCATCACCCTGCGAGCTTATGATGGTCAACCCTCATCCCCTGAAGGTTTCTTCCGAAATGTCCCCGTCGAACTCAGGGGAAAACTATCCTAATTTAAATTGAAGTTATTGATGCTCTACTTAATTACAATATCTTATTTGGACGTAATTACATGTACGGTATGAAGGCAATATCCTCTTCTCTGTTTCAAATTATGATGTTCCCGCATAACGAGAAAATCATCACCATAGACCAAATTACACATTAAGAGCCTAACCAGTTTGCCTACATTGATAAAATTCTCCCTCTTGTACGCACTAGCTTGGACACCTATTTGGTCATCGATATGGGTCCCAACATTTTCAAGGATCCATCCTTGCTGGGGCATATCATGGAGCGCCACCCCTCCTACACGCATTGAGGCCCCTCCCCACATCGAGGTTCCACAAGTTGAAGAACTATTACCTCAGGAATTCCCTGAGAACCCCACTGCACCACTTATCCTATATTTCCCCATCCTCTAGGGGAAAATCCCGGTTTGGGAGATAGTCCCACAAGACATTACACAAATTATTTTCTTCTACCACCCACCTAGAGTCTAATCATTCCAGATAATTGTGACCCTTACCCTTCCTGACATGGTGCTTTCCATCCATGTATGGTATCTTCATCCACCCATGATAGTTTTTCAACCATCTCTCCCTCCTCAGACAGAGGGAATACTGATGTAGATCCTAGTACAGGCTCTTGCCACACCACCATCACCCCCAACTGTGGGCAGCACTGCCACTTCTGGGCACAGACAAAAGAAGAAAGCACCCAGAGCTCCACTTCCTCCCTGAGTTCAACCTCTTTGTGCACTATGTGAAAGATAAGGGCACCCCACTAATCAATGCCCTACTCTTCCCGAGTTACACAATCTGATACAAATCCCTAGAGAAACCAAATTGTATCCACTCCACCAAGTGCATCCACTGCTACTACAGAGTCCTTCACTGCAAGAAATAAAGGGTTGTGAACCAAATTTTCTTGTACCATCTGTTCAAAATATGGCCATTACACTCATCATTTCCCAACTCTACCTTAGTTCTTCCAAACATTAGCCATAGTACACCAAACATCTCGGCTAGATCCCTCTCAACCACCCCTTATTGAATCTCACATCACTGACATTCAATATCTTTCATCATCAGTCCCTACGCGAACGAGGTACCCTCCACAGTATCAGGACATTCACTTTATTTCCAACAGTCCCTCGCACCCTGGACATGATATACCGTATGGGTTCTTACCACTTGAGGATACCAATGCTTACCCTTTGACCGTTACCCCGATCACCTCCCAGGATCCCCTGTATTCTCGCATTTTTCACTGTGATGAAGATATCCTGGAGGAACTCACTACCCCCAATTTCCCATGGAATGTGCTCCATCATCGAGCACTTTTTATTTCATACAAATCCTTTCATCGTCCTACCCAAGCCTCCATATGCGCAATCAAAACCAAGTATTTTATTCTTTTGAGGCATATAGATTGGTTCAATAACCCTATCCTTTCCCCAGATTATTTTGAAGAAGGAAAGATGGCCAACATCTCCCCCACCCTCAAAATTGACATTTCCAGTAAACAAGGAATCAGAGAAGAAATCACCATTGGCACTGCATGCTCCTCTGAATAACTCATTGCTTATAAATCTCTGTTTCAGGAATACCAGGACATTTTTTCCTAGTCATATATGGATATTCCTGACCTCGATCTTTCTATCTTCAAACATCGACACATGGCTATATGTCACCCTAGTTCGTCAAAAGAAACACCCTCTTCAGCCATCCAAATTTACGTCTATCAAAGACGAAATTGACAAGTTACATTCTTTTGGGTTTGTCTACCCCATTGCATATACTTCATGGGTATCCAACCCCATCCCCATTAACAAGAAACAAGGCATTATTCGCATCTACACTGACTTTCGTGATCTCATCCAGGCTTGTCCTGAAGACAACTTTCCCACCCCTTTCATCGATCAAATTATCGATGACTGTGAAGGCCATGAGGCACTGCCCTTCATGGATGGGTTCTCCAACTGCAATCAAATCCAAACAGATCCAACAGATCAGTATAAAACTGGTTTTACTACCCCTTGGGGTACCTTTGATTATCATGTCATTCCTTTTGGACTCAAGAACACATGTGCTATGTTCTAATGGGCCATGACTTATTTTTTCCATGAAATTGCTCACATCATCCTTTCTTATTTGGATGACCTTACTGGTTGATCCAAAAAGCAAACTCAACATTTAGCCAACTTACGCATCATCTTCCAATGATGTTTCCAGTGCAACATCTGCTTGAACCCCCTCAAGTGTGTCTTTTGCGTCACAGCCAGAAACCTCCTTGGGTTCATTGTTTCCCAACATGGCATCACGGTGGACCCCCTCAAGGTCCAAGATATCACAAAAATTCCACCACCTAGGAATTTACACCAACTATAGAGCTTGCAAGGCAAAGCCAACTTTTTACATCACTTTGTCCCAGACTACCCCACTCATGCACACGGTTTTCTCTTCTTACTGCATCATGATATCCCATTTTGATAGGATGAACATGCTCAAACATATTTTGATGATTTAAAAGCCACCTTATCGAATGCCCCTTTCATTAGTCCCACAAACTATGATCGCAATTACATCCTCTACTTGTCAGCCTCATCCATCTCAGTAGCAGGACTCCTTGTCCAATTAGGGGATGACATGCATGAACATGTCATTTACTACATCATTAAAAAACTTTCAGGACCACCCTTGAAGTACAATAATGATGAGAAAGTCACCCTAGTAGTCCACAATTTGCGCCATTATATCCTATTTCTAACTACCAAGGTCGTAGAAGATTCCAACCCTATGCAATACTTTCTTAGTCGATGGAAAATTAAAGGAAAAATTTCCTGGTGTATCCTAATCCTCTAGGAATACGACCTAGAGTTCTCAACTCCCAAAATCAAGAAAGAGCTTATCCTCTCAGAAATCATTATGAATTTTCCCTCAAATACTAAAGCTTCCCCCATCAATACACATTTTCCTGATGAACACCTCTTCTTCATCCCCTTTGATGACCCCTGGTATGGCGACCTCCTCGTCTACCTATGGAAACATAAGTTTGGGTCTCATCTCTCTCGAGGAGATCATTGATGCATTCTCCATCAGGCCCCTGTATATCTCCTCATCAGAGACATTCTCTTTCGACACAGGGTCAACACCATCCTTCTTTGATGTCTGACCATTGACAAAGATGACATAGTCTTGAACGATTTCCATAGTGACGCTTGCAGTGGTCACCTCTCGAGTATGTACACCACCCAAAAAATCAATCAAGCAGGGTACTTCTAGCCCACGTTCTTTCATGACTTCATCCACGTTGTCAAGCCATGCAACAAATGTTAGATATATGAAGACAAAGCATGAGTGCCACCAGCTCTTCTACATCTATTCATCACCGTTGACCCCTTCTGAAAATGGGACATAGACTTCATGACTTTCCATCCTCCATCTAGTAATGCACACAAGTACATTGTGGTGGAAGTATATTACTTTACCAAATGGTCTGAAGCCATGCACAATTTCAACAACACCACTGAAACAAAAGCACATGTTTTCTTCAATCACATCATTACACAATTCAGAGTCCCACTACAATTAGTGTCTGATCACGGTAAACACTTTGAGAATGAGATATTCGCAAAAATCTCCTCAAAGCTAGGTTTCTCCCATGAGTTTTCCTCCCCATAATACCCTCATTGAAATAGAGAGGTTGAGTCTATAAACAAAGTCCTCAAAACCATGCTACAATGTACCATCAACACACATAAGACCAACTGGCATCATATGTTTTTTTTCGCGTTATGGGCTTACCGCATGACAGTCAAAACTGCCACCAGTTTTACACTGTTCCACATCATCAATGAGATCGAATCCACTCTCCCTATTGAGTGTGAAATCCCCACATTACACACTATCATTGAGCTATTACCTGACACTGCTCCAATGGAGCAACACCTACTGACCTTAGAGTCGCCGGATGAAGATCGTCGATTTTCAGCAGATGGATGTGAAGAATGATTTTCTTCACGATGATATTTCATAGGATATCTATATGGATAAACCACTGGGGTTCATTCAAAACTCCTCTTTAGTATGAAGACTGAAGAAGTCACTCTAGGGCCTCAAGAAAGCACCTAGAGCATGGTATGAAAAGATGGATTATTATCTTCTTTCACATGGTTTTGTTAGATGTAACTATGATTTCAATGTTTACATGTTGAGGAATATTGAATCTTTGATGATTTTAGTACTCTATGTTGATGATATTTTAATAATTGGTAGCTCTTCTTCAACCATTTTTGTGGTCAAAGATATTTTACATGAGATGTTCTCTATGATGGACATGGGTCCACTTCACTTGTTTTTTGGTCTTGATATTACTCAGGATTCTTCCGGCATCAAACTTCTCAGGATAAGTATGCCAAAGATCTTCTGGATAGATTCCACATCACAGGATATAAGTCTGCACCTACACCCTTCTTATCTGGGATCATACTTGAGGATGGCATCGATACACCATTAGTGCACAACACTTTTTATCAATAGTTGGTAGGGAGTCTTGTGTATCTCACCCACATCCATCCAAATATCTCATATGTAGTAGGAACAACTTCTAGGAACATGTTGGAGCCCCATGATCTACACTGGAAGGATTCCAAGCGCATTCTAATATATATTGAGGGCACTGTGAGTTATGGGATTCACTATGTAGTTTCTTGTGCATTGGATCTCATAGGCTTCACATATTGTGATTGGGTTGGTGATGACATAGATCACAAATCCACTTCAAGTTACATTCTTAGTTTGGGGTCAGGCCATATTTTTTGGTCAAGTAATAAGTAATCACCCATTTCTTTATCTTTCACAAAGGCTGAGTACAAAGGAGTAGTCAACTATGTCCTTCAAGCATTTTCGCTTCAAAACTTCCTTACCAAGCTTCCTATCTAGTTTCATTTTCCAACTATCATATGGTGTAACAATCAGGGTACACTGATATTTTGCAGAGATCCAGTACAATGACAGTGAACCAAACACATTGAGGTCCACATGCATTTCATTAGAGATCTAGTACATGCTAGGATAATTGATCTGCAGTTTTGTCCTTCCTATGAATAGATTTTTGACATCTTCACCAAGACCTTCACTGGGATAAAGTTCCAGACTTTGTGGAATCCTCCTAGAGTGAAGAACACATTTTCCTAGGAACTGTGTTTTTTTATGCATTGTCTTTTGAGTGGGGGTTTTGTTCCCACATGGTTTTCTGATAAGGATTATTTTCGGCAAGAACTGAGAGCGGAGATATAATAAATAAATGCACAAAGATATCATGGATATCCAACAATATAACATAAATGTATCAGATATGCAACCATAAACACAAAGATACAATAATACATGATTTATATTAATGAAATAAATGTACAGAGACTGTAAAAATACAGAGTGAAAGACTCGCTAGAATGGTGGCAGCTTATCTCTGAGAAGAGATGTGACGGCTACTCGCATTCACAAGAAGATGATTACAATGAGGCTTTGAAGGCCTTTTTACAATAAACATGAATTTAAAAAACCATAGACATCCAAAATCCTAACCCTAAGAGATGAAGCACCAAAAGTCATGTGGGCCCCGTTTGGGTAAGTTAGTACATCAATTTCCTGGAGTCGTAACTTTTGCATACAATTTTTGTTTTAGGAATATGATATTCTGTTGGAAAGTTATAGTCGAGGATATTAATTTTTGGGAATCAATCATCCCTTTGGCTATCACTGAGAACCTCGATCCCGAAAAACCTTCATTTAGGCCCTCAAAATGGCCCTGGAAGTTAAAACTATTAAAAATAGTAAATTGCCAAAATTGCCAGAAAACTCTTTTGAGCCAGTTGACATAGTTGTGGTTTTACCTACCCCCTTCCCTCACCTATGGTTAAAATATACTCCTTTCTTCTCCGGGAATGACCCTTCCCCTTGTAGAAATTTCGATACAAATTAATGTATTCTTGCGATTCTCCTGATCTAACAATTCCCGCCATTTGTTAAATACAGAATCGCTTCTACTATTATTTTTGCGGAAGCAATTAAACCACGATCACACCCACAATGCACAAAGTGAAATATAAATAACACACAACACAAAAGTTTTACCAAGAAATCGACAAGCTAAAAACCCCAACTATCATATATTATGTATAGCATGAATCATGAAACAATCTCATACAAAACTCTAATCCAAGAGCTCTCTATACAATACAATCGTCTCACACTGTCATACACAAATTAGCAAATAAATGAACGAATTCCTATGTCCAGATAGCCTGCCCCCTCTGCACAAACTCTGGGATCCAAATTCTCGCAATGAATCAAATGAATACAATTGCCTCATTTGTACATGCTCATAAGCATATTCACTGCATGTCTGAAAAAAACACCACTGATAGCCAAATTGTCCCTTTCACCTGTTATCTCAACTAGATCTCCATTGGAACTGACATGCATGTACTTAACCATGGCGAATCTTCAGTTGCATGTGAGTTCACTGATTAACTGAACTCTCACAAGTGCATGTTTAGTTACAACTAGTACAACTGATATTAACTCACTTAACTACACTTATAATTCTATTACAATTCCAAATCACTCAGTTATGAATGAGATAATAGATTAATATTTATTGTCTAATTTAATTAAGGGAAAAGTAAATTAGACACATGTTTCTTGTTGACTTTTCAACACTCCCTCTCAACAAGAAAGGGATTATCCTTCACCCCAATCCTGTCTCTATGATATTCGAATTTGCTCCTGGTGAGTGCCTTCGTCAGAATGTTGGCATCCTGATCTTTCGTAGGAATGTATTGAAGCAACATGATATTCCACTACACAAAATATCTGAGATGATGATATCAGATATCTATATGCTTAGATTTGTCATGAAACACATGATTAATCAAGAGTTTAATGCAACTCTGATTATCACAATAAATCACTGTCGGATCTAAATGAGAACCAAACAAACCAACCAAGATCTTCCTCATCCAGATATCCTCACATGTAGCTTGACTCGCTGCCATGTATTCCGCTTCCGCTAAACTAAGTGCCACAGATCTTTGTTTCCTGTTGTACCAAGAAACAGTTGTAGATCCGATACTAAAGATCCCTCCTGATGTGCTCTTTCTATCCGTTGGGCTGCCTGCCCAATCTGTATCTATGAAGCCATGTAACTTCACCTCATCCGTCTGTCTGTACCATAATCCATACTCAGATGTTCCCTTCAGATATCTCAGGACATGCTTACCCGCCTTCCAAAAGAGTTTGGTAGGATTAACCATCGCTTGACTTAGCTGGTTAACCTCATAGTAAATTTCTGGTCTCATGTTCACTAAATACATTAGCGAACCCACTAACTGTCGATATACAGTAGCATCCACTACCTCTCCAGAAGTAGCATCCTCTTTCCTCCAGTTTCCTGGAAGAGGAGCATCCATGGGTTTGCATCCCTCCATGTGAAACTTACCCAGTATCACCCTGGTATACTTGCCTTGAGACACAAAAATTTCACCATCTTGCTACCATATTTCCAAACCAAGGAAATAATGAAGAAGGCCCAATTCCTTCATCTCGAAGTCCTTTGCAAGGTCCTCCTTGCATGAGCATATCAGTTGCTCATCACCAATCAATATCAAATCATCAACATAAAGCACAATGATTAAAAGATTACTCTCCACCACAATTTGGTATAGGTTTTCATTTGCTTCACTTTTGGTGAAGCCCAACCCAGTGAAATAGTTGTCTATCCGAGTGTACCAAGCACGGGGTGCTTGCTTCAGCCCATACAGTGCTCTCTTGAGTCTGAACACATGCAACTCTCTGTCAAAGGTATCAAAACCTTCTGGATGCTCAATGTACACTTCTTCCTCAATGATCCCATTGAGGAATGCATTTTTAACATCCATCTGATGAATGCGCCATCCCATCTGCGCTGAGAGTGCAAGGATGGATCTTATGAAAGAGTAACTTGCGACAGGTGCAAAGGTCTCACCATAATCTATCCCCTCGATCTGTGAGAATCCCCAGGCCACAAACCTCACCTTGTATTTCTCCACACTCCCATCAACATATTTCTTTACCTTGTAGATCCATCTCGAACCTACCACTGATTTATCAATCGGTCTTGGGACAATTTCCCATACACTGTTTTTGACAATGGAGTCATACTCCTCTACCATAGAATCAACCCAAGTGGGGTCCTGCACTGCTTCTTGAAAGGAATATGGTTCAGTCACAATACATTTTCTCATGAGAGCCATGTATCCAACAAATAGATCAGGAGACTGTCTCTGTATGAGCTGTGAAATAGGGGCTCCTACATTCTGTGCAGCATCTAGTCTCAATATGTTAGCTTCCGTGGTGTGTTTTCTGCCATTTCTGATGGATGGCTATGCTTGAGTGATTTCCTCCACTTCATGAACCTCCTCATGTGGCTGATCCACATCTTGAGACTCATCCTTGGGAACCATCAGTTCCTCTTCTGCATGCAAGTCTAGCTCCCTCTCAAGCGACAACTGCATGGCTTTCCCCTCATCGAATTTTATATCCCATCACATAACAATCATCTTACTGTTTGGAAAATACACATGATAATTATGGGGTGTTTCTGTGTACCCCAAAAATATCCCAACCTCAGCAGTCGGTTCCAGCTTCTTCCTGGCATCCTTGTTCACATGCACAAAAACAGATGAGCCAAATTTTTTTAAATGTGAAACATCAGGTTTCTTACTAGTAAAATCTTCTTCAGGTGTACTCATGCCAATTACTCTATGAGGACAACGGTTCTGCACATAAACCGTAGTATTGCATGCTTCTTCCCACAAATGCAATGGTAGGCCTTGATCATGCAACATCGCTCGTGCTGCACCCACGATCGTTATGTTCTTTCTCTTCGCAACCCCATTTTTCTATGGGTTATGAGGCGCTATGAGTTCTCTTTGAATTCCTTCTCTGTTGCATAAGTCTTTGAATTCATTAGAGATATATTCTCCACCATTATTGCTCCTTAGAGCCTTCACTTGCTTCCCCGACTCTTTCTCCACCAATGTTTTAAACTCACAGAACTTTGAGAATGTTTGATCCTTCTTTTGCATGAAGAATATCCAACATTTACGAGAAAAGTCATCAAAAAAAATAACATAATACCTGTGTTTTTTTGTTGAAGCAACCGAGAATGGTCCACACACATCCGTGTGAATTCTCTCCAGGATCCCTGAAGCACGGTTCTCCTTTTCATGAAAGGTGGACTTTACATACTTCCCCAGGGTGCACCCCTTGCACTGATTTGACTGAGAAAGTGTTCCCCTTGGAAGTCCAACAAATATTTGCTGCATGATCTTCAAGGCTCCATGATGAAGATGGCCTAATCTCTTGTTCCATAATTCACCCTCATCCCGACTCACCACTGTTTATGCCTTTCCTATCATGGCACCACAACCATCTACCTGTAGCATGTAGATATTCTTAACTCGAATCCCTATATTATTGACTTGACCTGTTTCTTTATGTTGCAGGTAGGCTATACCACTGCTAAAAACAACATCATAGCCTCTGTCCTCCAACATTGCGACTGAGACCAAGTTTTTCTTTAGACCTGGAACATGCATAACATTTTTCAATTGAAATGGTTTACCTGACTCCCTCTGAAAGGTAATGGTACCAATACCAGTTTCACTATATCATCCATCATCGCCCATCTCTATATGAATTATGAGATCTTCTCTTCCAAGTCAATGAAAGTCTCTCTATCTCCCATCATGTGGAATGAAGCGCCACTATCCAAATACCACACTGATCCTGATGCACTTGATGCCTTGCATGCGATCAAAGAGAAGTCAAGCTCAAATTGTGAGACAAGGGCCTCACTAGTTGTAGCTCCAGCAACCCTCTTGTTCTTCTTCTTCTGCGGAAATTTAGTAGTAAGATGTGCACGTTCTTGACAGTGAAAACACTTCACTTTGGACAAATCTAGCTTCTTGACTTTAGAATCGGAATTTGATTGGAATTTCTTCCCTTTTCCTTTCGTTGCCTTGGCAGTCAAAACACAATCCTCTTCATCATCACGCTTTGATGAAGATTCATCTCTGGTGTTCCGCCTGAACTCCTCTTGCACCAGATCCGACCATAGTCGTTCCCAATCCGGTAATTTTTCCCTTCCATTGATAGAGTCTTGATAACTGTCCCAACTCTTATGAATCCCTAGGAGCGCCAAGCTCACCAAATCATCAGCAATGACTGTTATTCCCACACTTCCAAGATCATCCCGACATTGGAAAAACTTTGTGAGATATTTTGGAATGGTGTCGCCTTTCTCCATCTTGATCTTCCTGAGTTTATCTTTGAGCGCCAATTTCCTATTGTTGCTACTATTTTGGAACAGATCTGTCAAAACCTTCCACATTGCATATGGTGTGGTTTTCCCATGGATACTTGAGACAATGTGGTCTCGTACTCCCTCCAATAGAATCCTCCTTGCCTTTGCCACTTTCTTTTGCCATGCATAAAGATTTGCAGTATATGTCGCATCCAACTTAGGAAGATCTGCGTCAATGTAACCCTTCAAGCCATTGTCTTCGAGCACTGCCTCCATCCCGTCCTTCCAAGCAATGTAGTTAGAGCTTCCCTCAAGTGAATACTCCAACCTCAATCCATTGAAAGACATTTTGATCTTGAATCAAGTGTCACATCAAGAAAATCTTGCAAATTTGAATGTTATCCAACCTAAAACTCAACCCCTTCACTTTCCTCTTGCCCTGGGAGGTTCACACCCCACCTGAGAGCAACCTGAGGGAAGTTTTCACCCTGCCTATGTCTAGCCTGCGAACTTGACTATCAAGTTCACACCCTTCTCCACTATAGCCTATGAGAATGCCATGTCAAGTTCGCACCTTGCCTTTGTCTAGGGTGCGAGAATTACTATTCCTAAAAATGAGCATAGTTTTCAGTACTACAGTTCACACCCTGCTAGAGACGGGACCTGGAAGAATACAATTTTGTTCGCACCTCACTTCCATAGCTCCGTGGCCTCCGTGGCTCTGATACCATGTAGAAATTTTGATACAAATTAATGTATTCCTACGATTCTCCTGATCTAACAATTTGCGCCACTTGTTAAATGAAAAATCGCTTCTACTATTATTATTACGGAAGAAATTAAACCACGATCACAACCACAATGCACAAAGTGAAATATCAATAAAGCACAACACATAAGTTTTACCGGGAAAGCGTAAAGCTAAAAACCCCAACTATCATATATTATGCATATCATGAATCATGAAACAATCTCATACAAAACTCTAATCATGAGCTCTCAGTACAATACAATCATCTCACACTGTCATACACAAATTATCAAATACATGCGCCAATTCCTGTGTCCAGATAGCCTGCCTCCTCTGCACAAACTCTGTGATCCAAATTCTCACAATGAATCGAATGAATACAATTGCCTCATTTGCACATGCTCATAAGCATATTCACTGCATGTGTGAACAAATCACAACTGATAGCCAAACTGTCCCTTTCACCTTTTATCTCAACTAGATCTCCATTGGAACTGACATGCATGTACTTAACCATGGAGAATCTTCAGTTTCATGTGAGTTCACTGATTAACTAAACTCTCACTAGTGCATGTTTAGTTACAACTAGTACAACTGATATTAACTCACTTAACTACACTTATAATTCTATTACAATTCCAAATCACTCAGTTATGAATGAGATAACAGATTAATATTTATTGTCTAATTTAATTAAGGGAAAAGTAAATTAGACACATGTTTCTTGTTTACTTTTCAACAGCCCTCTCCCCTTCCCCGAAGGTCCCTCCCTTCCCCTCTACCCTTCCTCGACGGTCTCTCCCTTTCCTTCCTGTCCATGAAATCCTTCCCAGTCATCGCAAAATTTATTGACAGCATGGGGACAATTATGGAAGATGTCATGGAAGAAGATTTTTTGGTAGGTGGAGGAACAATTGAACAACTGGTGAACCCTGGTGACTTCCTCTCTGCTCCTCCCCAGGCCGAACCCTTTCCCCCCCCTCTACCCACTCGTCCTGATGGACTACTGTTCAGAGATTTCACAGAACCGTGGTTGCCTAAGTCTTCAAACAATCCTGCAAATGTTTTACCCCCACTAAGTCCACCTCAAGATATTGATCTAGATTGCGTAAACTCAATTACAGGAGGACTCACTTATCCACCAGAACTTACACTCCTTCGTCTCCCCTCCAGCAAAGAGACAGACCCCTCAGTCCTTTCTGAGTTAGGACCATATGCGGCTCCTTTATCCACAACTAAGGGTTTTATCTCTGCTCGGTTGGATCTGGATGAATATAGTGGATATGAACAATCCTTCTCCATTAGAGAGAACATAAAAAGGCAGTTAACTACCTCAGAAGGAGTTGTCAAAGGAAGAGAAATAGGTCCTAGGTTGAAGCGGAAAAATTTAAAGAACAAAGGAAAAATTTGGAACCTAGCTCTCAGTGAAGACATGGAGTTCAACCAAGTCACCCATATGGCAAGACAAACAATTGTTGGGAGAGTTAATGGCAGGGTCTTCATGATGAAAACCATCCGAGATTAGATTCTTGATGCTTGGAAAGCTGAGCATGGATACTCACTGAAACTAGTGGAACTAAATAGGAATTGGTACACTTTCACCTTCTAGAGCAGTGAACACTTCAAATGGGTACTAAGTAAATCATGGAGTATCAACAACTCTCCGATACTTCTCAAGCCATGGAATCTTCTATTTGATGCAAGTATAGAATGACTCGACAAGATTCTGGTCTAGGTAAGACTACCAACACTTCCCTTCCATCTATGGTCCTTTGAGTACTTCAAAAAAATTGGGAATTTCTTAGGATATTTCTTGGATGCGGATATTTCTTTTGAAGTAAAAAAACAAAGGAAGGTTGCAAGAATTCTAGTTAATTTGAATGTCAGGGAATGTCTGGGGGAAGAAATGGACCTCACCTAGGGAGATTACACATATTCTAAAAAATTGGACTATGAGAACATACTGTTCAGATGTCGAAGATGTCATCAGTATGGAAATATGGTTAAAAATTTCAAACTTCCTCTAAGAACTAGAGGAACGGTGTATGGGAGGTATAAAGATTCACAGAAAAACATTGGCGCTTCAGTTCTTAAACCCTCCCAACAAAAGGATCAGGGATGTCAAACAGAATACCTCACCGAATCTATGGAAAAATATTTGGTCCAACCCTGTTCAGAGATGGCTACCACAAGCCTGACCCCACAAGCTCCAATCCAGACATAAGACTTTGCCTTCCTAGTCACGGGTACCTCCTCTAACCCTACCCCCTCTATTATTGTTTTAATAAATAATTTTTCTATTAAAAGTCCTGAGTGGCTTATCTCACCTTTCCTCCCTCTGTTCCCTCCCTTGGTTACTTTACAACCCCCCTTTTCACTTCCCTCCTTACCCCCTCAATGCTCTGCCCTTTCCCTGGCCTCCTCTTCTTCCCTCCTTCCCCCGATACAACCAACTTCGTCTCCTACCTCTGCCTCGGATTATTCCACTACTTCATCGAATGATACCTCCTCAAGAATATATTTCTTAAGATCATATAAAATAGAACACTCAGGAGGTTTAGCCTTAGACCCTACTCCAGTAGAGAAATATGGCAGATGTAGGAAATCACTCTTCTCAAAAGAATAGAAGAGAGCCAGAATTGATTTATTAGTAGGGAAACCATTTTCTATTGAAAGGGGGCTTAGAGAAAGGCAAACCATAGGAAAGGGGACATGATGAAGTACTTCTCCTTCAATTGTAGGGGTTTGACTGGTCCCCTAAAAAATGCATCCCTAAAAAGGATGATTCTCATAGAACATACAGATGTACTTCTCCTTCAAGAAACTTTGGGGGAAGGGGTGGAAGTTGATAACATACTCTCTTTTCTTTTAACGGATTGGAGCTTCATTGCCTTGGACTTTTTTGGTATAGCTAGAGGACTAGCTATTGGATGGACTTGTCATACAATAAAACTTCTTAACTCTTGGGGTTTTGAATTCGGACTTGGGATCATAGTCATCTCAAAAGAACTTGAAGATACCCTTAATATTCTGAACATCTATGGGCCTTGTCATAGTAGAGGATCCTACTGGGACAATGTCTTCAACAAGTCCTTCCTAAAAGAAAATCACTTAATCTTGGGAGGAGACTTAAACTTCTCTCTAGGCATTAAAGAATTTTCGGGAACCCATGCGAGATCTAACCCCCTCTCGACCTAATTTACACAAAAAATGGAAGAACTCAATCTTCTGGATATTGAGCCGGTTAAATTCAAACCAACTTGGAGGAATAATAGAGTGGGAGAAGACAACGTTGCAAAAAGACTGGACCGGTTCTTCATAAAGGATACTCTACTAGAAAAATCCTTTCAATTGAAACAATGGATAGGACACAGAGGAATCTCGGATTACTATCCAATTTTCCTTGAGCTAAGAACTAGGATGAACAAGCCACCCAGTCCTTTCAAATTCAATAGAACCTAGCTCAGTGATGAAACTCTTTTAAAGATGGTTAAGGAAAATTAGCGAATTTATAACCTAGAGAGCAATGAGACGGCATGTATACACTTTGCAAAAAATATACTCTTTATCAAAGAGAAGATGAAGACCCGGGCACATAAAAAACTACTAAAAGAGGATTTGGAACTAAAGGAATTGGAATCGCAATTAAACCTTATCTCAGAAGAACATGGTGGAGGATTTGATACAACACATGCCAAATTAAATATGCTAAAATTGGAAGAAAGAAGAAACAGACTACTAAAGGAAAAAGAAGAAACATGGAGACTAAAAAGAAGAGTCACCTGGCTGAAGAGTGGAGATGAAAACCAAAAGTTCTTCCAAGATTTTGCAAAAGGCAGAAAATGCACAAACTCAATCTGGCAGTTAAAGGATCAAGATGGAAAAAAGGAACATACTTTCAAAGGAATGGAGAAAATTGGGAAAACGTTCTTCTAGGATCTCTATAAAGCAGAAAACAAGGCCACTATAGAAGAAGTGATTCGAATGGTATAGTACTTTCCAGACTTTAATAGTGAGGAAGACAATAGAATGCTTATGGAAAAGGTAACATTAGAAGAAATTAAGGATGTAATGAACAGTTTTCAAAAGGACAAAAGCCCAGGACCAGATGGATGGACAATTGAGTTCTTTCTGGGCTTCTTTGATACTATTGGACAATATATACTAAGCCTAGTTGAAGAGACAAGGCTTACTGGACAAATGCCACTGAGTTTAAACTCAACCTTCATTGACCTTATTCCAAAGAAGGAAAACCCGAACACCCTGGATGACTTCATACCTATCTCTCTGTGCAACTGCATCTACCAGATCATCTCCAAAGTCATAGCTAGAAGACTTAAGACTATACTTTCTAACAAAATTTCTTTGGAATAATTTGGATTCCTAGAGGGCAGGCAAATTCGCAAAGAAATAAGAGTGGCATAGGAATCCATACACAACATAAAGACCAGGAAGCTAAAGAGTCTGGTTCTTAAAATTGATCTTTCCAAAGCTTATGACAGGGCAAGTTGGCTCTATTTTTGATTACTTTTAATGCATCTAGGCTTTACAGTTCCTTTTATCAGATGGATTATATGTTGTCTTTCAAATGTAACTTTCTCAGTCCTCATAAATGGGTCAGCTACAGATTTATTTAGATCTGAAAGAGGTTTAAGACAAGGCTATCCAATTTCCCCTCTTCTGTTTCTTCTTGTCGTTGAAGGACTAAGAAGAGAAATAGCAGTAGAAAAATGATCTGGGTCTTTTCCTGGCATCAATATATCCAATACTCTTCACATAACTCACCTTCTCTTTGTAAACGACATTCTTGTCTTCTCTGCGAGAACTAGAGGGGAAGAAGACAATCTCAATAACACTTGAAACTCTTCTCTAAAGCTACATGAATGATAATAAATGAAGGAAAGTCTACCCTCACCACCTTTTGTCTCTCAGAAAAGGAAAAAAGACGATACAGACTCTTCTTCCCTTTTTAAGAGAAAACGATTGATGAAGGACTCAAGTATCTGGGATTCACATTGAAACCAAATGATTACAAGAAGGAGGACTGGTCTTGGCTCCTGAAGAAATTATAAAAAAGATTAATTTCCTGGAGTCACAAATGGCTATCCAGAGCTAGTAGATTGGTGCTAGTAAAATCATTATTGGAAGCCATCCCAGTGTTTTGGATGTCATTGTCTTGGATCCTAAAAGGAACTTTGGAGGCAACTAGAAAACTCTCTTTCATATTTTTGTGGAGTGTAAAGAAAGATACAAATGTGACTCCTTGGGTAAGATGGAAAATGATTGCAGTCCCAAAAGCTTTAGGTGGTTGGGGCTTAAAAAATATACATGTTTTCTCCAAAGCCTTAGCTACCAAAGGGGGATGGCACCTTCTTTCTACAAATAGCCTCTGGACAAAGGTTGTCATTAAAAAATACATTGAACTAGTCTTCCTAGAGTCTTGGATCAAAAGAACTCAGAAATCCCTCAGAGGTGCATCAACGATTTGGAAGGAAGTGATAAAATATTTTCTTGTGATAGAGGGTGGTCTTGCTTGGAAATTATGAAACAGACTACAAGTAAGGCTAGGGGCTGATCCTTGGACAGGAAGCGAAGGAAAACACTTACTCTTAGATCAATTACTAGCCACTTTAAAAAACAAAGGATTGAACTCCTTAAACTCGCTTGCGGACTAGCCCTCCACTACCCTCTGGGCTCAAGGATGGAAAACAACCTCTACCCTCAATTTAAATACTGAAGATTCAAAATAATTCGAGAATTACCGAAATTCCCTTTTTCTCTCACAAATCAGGATAAGAGAACAAGAAGATGCTTTGGTTTGGGACATAAATGAGTCTGGTATCTACACTCCAAAGGAAATATACTTACAACTAATGCAAGATTCCTCTGAAGCTGAACTAGTCTGGTGGTGGAAAAAGTTTTGGAAGATCAATGGTACTGCCAAGAAAAACTCTTTTGGTGGTGTGTCCTTTCAAACAAAGCCCCAACCTGGGATATACTACAAAAAGGAAATTTTTCTGGACCAAGTAGATGCCCATTGTGCAAGACTGAGGGAGAATCAACACTACATCTCTTCCTTGAATGCACTTACATAAAAGAGGTCTGGTCAGAAGTTTCAAGAACTTTGAATTTCCATTTTCAGTGGGAAGGCCACACCTTGGAGAAAGCCTAGGGAAAACTCCACTTATAAAACTTACAGATTACTCTCATTAATGATCACTTGGGGAGTATGGATAGAAAGAAATGAAGCCATCTTCAAAGAAGTGACTACAACTCCCAGGAAAACCTCACTAAACAGTCTATCTATTTTCTCCTCTTTTCCATCAAAAGAAAGATCAAAGAACAGAGTAATAAAATAAGTATACATAGAAAAATCCACACCTTAGGGTTTTTTTGATGGAGCTTCCCAACATTACACCCGTGGAGGAGGAGTCTTACTATACTATTCAGACACACACTACTTCACTTTATTTGCTGGATTGGGAAATGGAACAAATAATTATGTTGAATTAATGGGCCTTAAAATTCTCATGGTTTTTTCTCTCGAAAAGGATTGCAAAAAGTTAAAATTTTTTGGAGACTCAAAAAATGCAATAAATTGGATAAATGGGACTCAAAGATGCAATAATATCAGACTTGCCAATATTGTGGAAGACATAAAATCACTGCAGAATTTTTTTTACTCCTTTTCGTGTAAACATGTCTACAGGGAAAGAAATAAAGAAGCGAATAAGGCCTCAAAAAAGGGCGCATACATGGATATGGGCCACTAGAATATCATAGAATACATAAATGAACAAATACAGGAACAACAAAGAACCGTTTTGTAAATGAATGTAACTTTTAAAATTTTTTACAAGATTTTGGAAACAAAATCTAAGAAGGATACTATGAAGACTGTACTCAGTAGACGGTGCATTACAGATTTTTTGGGAATGACTATGTAAAATCCCATGGGATGAAGAATAAATAACTACTCAATATGAAGTATGAAGACATATTATATCACAAGAATACACTAGGGGTGTATCTACAAAATGTAATTTTGATTATCATAATGAAAATTACGCTTTTTTCTGAGGAAAACAAATAAATTGTTTTGAGCCAGTTGGAAAAGGTGGGTGGCCACCAATATCCACCTGGATCATTTTCCCTCTTTCCTCATTTTTTATTGAATGTTCATTATTTGCATTGTACATGAGTACCTAATATGGCCTATTTGTTGGGACTCTTTTTTTATTACTCCATAGTGATGTTCAAGAGGGGTTTTGGAAATATTTCTATTTTCGACTCACTAGTTTAATGGGAGTTTACTAGAGCTAGTTCTATTTTAGACCATCACTATTATGCATTCATTCCTAGGAAAATCTCATTGCTTTCTCGTTTTTCTTAATTATGGAATGTTTTGTCTTATATGAGTGTATATCACTCATTCATTGTATTCATTATTAATTATCTCATTGAAGTAGCGTGGATATATTTTCTCATTCTTCCATATTGAATCTCACATCATTTTCTTCATAAGATTTATTTGTATTTGCTTTAACAAGATCTCCTGTGCATGTTTCCATGAAACTTTAACATAAGTTACATTGAAAATTATTAATTTTCTTATGATCATTGTATTTTAGTAATTTACAAAAATATTACTTATACTTCATGTTACATGTCATAAAATAATGTTACATGTCATAAAATAAAGTAACATTATTAATGAATTTTAAAAAAGTGATACCAAAAGTTGTAAAATTTATTCATATATCACTATTAAGGAAAAAACAAATATAATGTGTGATTTCTAAAAAGAAGATTAAATTTATTTAATATTCTTCCAATGCTTTCGCTGAAGCATGATTATATGAATAGAGTTAATGAAATCAGTATATTTAAATTTAAAATATGGAAAAACTACATTCATAATCGTTTTAGTTTAATCATAAATAAAAAATATATTATTGCATATGTATATTAACTTTATGAGAAAATTCATAATTTTTTAGCTTAATCATAAATAAGAAATATATTATTACATATGTATATTAATTTTATGAGAAATACATTAAGATAAATTATTCAAAATGGATTTTTCATAAAAATAAATCGAGATTATTTTGAAAGAAGATATAGAAATGGGAATTAAGTATCTTTCTAATGGAAAAGTATTTTATCTTCATGTCTTAATTAGTGAAATGGTGATAGGGCTTCACCTTTGCATGTATTGCTTAACGATATATTGAATCAATCCATATGAAATGTGTTTCCTTTAGAATAGTAGGTTAGCAAAAT
>ML781771.1:147757-165795 GCA_009831015.1 Picea engelmannii
CGCTTGAGCTATCAGTAAATCAGTGCTTAATCCTCGAGTCCTGAAGGGTCAAAACGGCCACCGCTGCGCCGTTATTAAGCGGTGAAATGATTATAATCTGACAGAGTACCAAATTCATTCACATAACGACTTCCCTGCAAATCTCCCAAGACATGAACAAGTTCGTTTTTTCTCATCCAAGTAGGTCTAACGTGTTAAATATAGGAGCAGCTACGATATTTAGTCCATAATGCAAATGAGATGACTGAAAGAATTTGTTACCTGCGTGAACAAGTTTCACCATTCTGACAATTTGTTTCAGTATATCCATACTTTGCAGCGTTTCCCTTCTAGACGCATAGCTATGAGGACCCTCTTCACAATAGGGAGATGTGAGCAGGGAACAAATCAAGAAGAGCCCGTCCTCAAGTGCCATACTAATTAGATGAATATTATTCTCCACCTCTCCATTATCATCTTCATGGCGGCTGGTACTGCTGTTAGAGATACAGAGGGCATCTTCGTGGCTGTTAGAGCAAGAGACAGGATGAGCATCATACAGGTCTTGGAGACGGGAAACACATATGGTTATTACCATACAGAGAACTTCCACGTATTGTTGAAAATAGACGGCATATATATTGTTGATCCAGGCAGCTTTGAGGATTGCCATTCCATTGTAAAGCTCTTCATTCATTATATCACTCCTACTCTCCCGCTCAGCTAACACACAGACTGCGAGTTCAACAATATAACACATGGAACTCTTCTCGCTTGTAACGAGATAATGCATGCAGTGGTCAAGCATTCGACGGTAAATTCTTAAAACCATACTCTGAATTTTCAAATATTGGCTCTGGTTGTTTGCAAGGTCAAATAGAATTCGTACAAAGGCTAAGACAGAGTTTTCACCTGACTTCTGCAAATCAATATCTTCCAGACCGCCCACGACATCAACGATCCTGGCCACTTCTTTGCAAACCTCCTTGGCATCATCACATAAGTACTGGCCACTTCCTTGCGAGCCATTTAGTAGGCATGAATTTAGTAGCCGCCTACTGGTTACTTGGAGCAAGTATTCATATCCTTTCATTGAAGAAAAAACCTGTCTGTTTTCCACCCTGTATTGGCAATAAAGACGCACCAGATTCAATTTCTTCCACAGTACATTCCAATGCTCTAATTCCTCGTCATCCGGTTTTCTATTTCTATTTATACGACCCCGTCTCTTCGCCTTCTTCTGAACTAGAGAACATTGATTAGCAGCTACAACCAGTTCTGTCAACAGATTTTTCATATCTCTCTCATTCAAAATTTGAGTGTAGTCAGGAATGACCTGAAGCCCTAGACTTAGGGTTACGCTGCTGTTGCTGAGAATGTATTCGCACATCCGTTGTCTCAGCTCGGTCTGCGGGATGACATTGCGAATGTGGAAGGGCTGGCGAGTGTATGGGTTGATGGCATTCTGTTTGGTGTCCCAGATCGTCTCCAGTGTTCTGCGATTGTAAAGAACCTGAGAAGGGTCATCCAAAATCCCAAGTCGAATTGGATCGTAAGCGAAATCTTGGGCCAAAATATCAACAAACTCCTCCGGAAGATCATCATCTAAACCCATTTTCTTCTACTACTGTTTGATTTTTTAATCCAGGAAGCAATGCAATCGGTAAGGGAGTTTGATATCCCCTGAAACAGAAGTCGTAGGAGTGAATCGGCTGAGTGAGTCCTTTGTCCCTGCCAACCAAAATGTATATAGAGTGAAAGCGTAAACAGCAGCATGTTGACAACTGGCGAATTGACAACTGAAAAACAGAGTCCAGCTTTTCTATTTTTAGTTAAAGAGCAAATTCTAAACAGAGATGTCTTCTATTAGCTGGTTTGACATGCCACGAAAATAGGCCACTTAAAATTCGAGGAACAGAGAGTGCTGCTTTTTTTCTTTTCTTAAAATTGGCTAAGAAAAAATAAGAAAATATTCAATCAAATAATAATTTAGAAATTTATAAAAATAATAATAATTTAAATTTTTTATAAAAAAATTTATTAGTTTTTAATTAAAAGTTGATAAAATTTATTGTAATTTAGTAGTTAATTAAGAGTGAAAATAATTATAAATGTTAATTAGTTTATTAAACAAATCAAACTACCTAAAATAAACTTGTTTGTAATGTATAAAGGAGAAATATTAGTTTTTCATAAATGTCTTTTAAGTTTTGTGCAGTTAACTTACTTTTTACACTAAAAGATAAAAAAGACTTAATTTTAACCAATGACAATCAAATTATTCTTACTTTGAAACTAAAAAGGAATTTCAATTACATGTAGTATAATGTCGTATTCCCTTCCCAAGATATCCAATACCTCATCCACTTATTTGACCCACTTAATTAAAAAAAAAAAAAAGTTAACCATTAATATTTTTTCAAAAAAATCCTAAATTTACATAAATTTGTTTGTTAATATTAGATTAACTCATCTTCCTACCTTTACCCTAGATTGGTATTATAATTAATAGTAGATTTGTTATAATCAATATCAAAATATTATTATTATATTGATTATTTTACCATTAAAATTAAAATATTTATTATAATTAATATTAAAATATTGTTATACTAATTATATTATAATTAATATTAAAATATTATTTTAAATTATAATTCATATAATAATATGAATATTATTATATTAATTAAAATATTTTACAAAATAAAAATTGCAATTAATAAAAGTGAGCATTTCATAAGCAAGTTTTGAATAAAGAGTTTAACAAATTCTTCTACCAACCATCTAAATTAAACTCAATTGATAATTACATTTATTACACATGACAAATATGTATTCTTAAATTAGTTATATTATTACTAAGAAATTTCTACTTTATTTGTGTGGTTTCCTCTACTTTAAATTCTAGTTCCCAAAAAAATTCTTATCAAAGTGTTATTTATGCATATGTTTCTTATTGTCACTAGATTAACCCACTTACTTAGACAAAATTAATTTGTTTAGGTGCTAGGAGAGCACATTCAGTAAAGAGAAAAAGAGTGAGGTTTAATACCCAAGAGCCTTAGGGTTCCCTGTACAAAACGTATACAGTATTCCCCTCAAGTCCTTAGAGATTACATACCAAATATAGAATAGTTCAGTACATATCCATTCCCGAAGGGGTATAGAATAAAAAATAAATTTGTTTAGTGTTTAGACATAAAGGACTAATGACTTCACTATCCAGTATATACAAAATAAAAGTTGAAAACATGATTGAAAGAGAACAACATATTAATGTTGTAGTTGATCTGGATCATCTATGAAGGTTCGGTAGTAGAAAATTTATGCAACATCTTCATCTGATTCGGTTATATGCCAATGTCCAAAGGGAAGTGAGATTCCTTCCTTTAACAGAGCATCCGCTACTGAGTTTCGGTTCCTAAAAGCATGTCATAGGACAAAGGTGTCAAAAGAATCCATAATAGTGAAGATCTCCTCCAATATGGGTAGAAATATAATATTGTGGCATTGCTGAATTTTCTAGGCCGAGTTGATGACATTCATGGAGTCACTGAAGAGTTGAATGGAGTGAAACCCTGCTCAAGAGAAAATTTAAGCACTAGAAGAAGAGCCATGAGTTCAACATCGTTGTTTGAACCCTTTCCTAGCCCCATTTTTATTTTAAAGAAATGTGTTTCAAAATAATACAAGACAACCCCCCCACAGAGGAGATTTTATGATGCACTGTCAAAATAAGGAAAGGTAGAGCCAGTGTATTCAGGTTGAATTTCTCGGATAACAAAAATGATTTTTTTGGGGGGAAATGCTCAAGGATCGAGAGGCTTTTTGCTGCAGTAAGTTCGGGAACAATTACCTTATCCTTAAAGATGGCCAAATTCCTCGCCAGCCAGATACCCCAGCTAATAATTAGAGGCAGAGCTTTTATCTTCTTGTGTACAGGGTTTTGTAGCCAATTTTTCCAAATCGACTCAACAGAGGACCATTCCAATCAACTCAAGAGAAGGCCCATTCCAATTGGAAGAAAAGAGTCGAGTGAAAATAGGCTGCATAAAATTGGAAGAACATAGTCAAGTGAATATAGGCCACCTAAAATTGGAAGAACAGAGTCGAGTGAAAATAGGCCACCTAAAATTGGAAGAACATAGTCTCGCTTTTATATTTTTAGTTAAAAAAAAATTAAACATAGATCATGTATTTTATTGTGGTTGATAAAGGACTTCGTAGATCATGTAGGATACAATGGTTTCCTCCAGAAGGCTACGAACCCATATCTCCTAACTCATGTGAAGATAGTTACCATGAAGAGGTTGAAAACTATTCGAACATTGACATAGTCGCTACTCCTTTGATTGAAAATCTCGAGGGATCTATAGTAATAGTTTAGGAAGGTCCTACCCCTCCTTCAAACCCCGCTTTGGAAAACCCTCATGATCCACTCCTTCTCTGAGTAGACTCCTCAGGAAACATCATAGTTGAATATTATCCTAGGCTATTGTCAAGGCCATATGATCAACTTGACATGGAACCAAAAAAAACACATCAAAATGAAGAATTTACTAACCCTGTCTGCTCTACTGAAATGGTAGATCCACATCAAACTCTTGTTCATACTATATGGAGAAATCCATCGGGTTGTGATGTTTATCAAAAATTTAATTTTATCCAACCACTCTTTAACCCTCCACATACATCTATCACCGTCGGTGCGGATGTAAGACCATAAAGTCATTATGTTGACCATCTTGTTAGATAAACAATCAATATTGCTACCCCTTCAGGACAAGTCATGAATGAAACAAGATTTGTGTTACCTAGTAATTTTCAAAGTACCATGATGGTTACATCTACCATCCCTCTTCAAGAAACAACCTCATACACACCACAAAATCTTGTTGGGACACCTTCACATCAAAGAATGAAAAACCATATCATACAGCAAAACATGATTGTAGGAAAATTCCCTACTAGGGGGAAATAGTCCATTAGTGGACAGATCTTAACTGGGGGTGGACCCTCATTCAATGGGAAAATCCTGACTGGGTGGAAACCCCCATTCACCAGAAAAATCCCAGTTGTTACCCAACCGATGGTAGGGGAACAATTTCAAATGTCTTTTACTGGAAACCCACAACAATATTGGGGACCACCTCAGGGAGGACCCTATAATCAACCACATCATGGAGGATCTTTGAATCCAAACCCACAAGGAGGATCATTAAATCCCAATCTTTCTAGACTATATTCTAGAAAAGCTTTCTCGGGTGTCCTGAATCCCACTTGGGGTCCTCAAGGCCAATCATTTTTTCATTTGTAGGGTCAAATCAATTACCCTCCTTAGAATCAACTTGGGTACCCTCCTCAGGGTCAACCTGGCTACCCTCCTCATGGGAAACCTAGTCACCTGCCTCAAGGTCAAGTTGGACACCCTCCCCTAGGATACATTGGCTATCCTCCCCAAGGCCAAATGGGTTTTCCTTCTCCTTTTATGCAAATTCCTCAACAAATGAATTCCATTTTCACTGGTCAAAATCCATAACATCAACATGTGGGAGGACCTTGTGGATAAACCTATCCACCTCAATGAGTTTAGGGTCCTATTTTTGTTCCTTTGTCGTTCTAGTATCATCCTCAATCCAATCGACAATTATTGTTATTAGCTAATTTAGATCTACCAGATATGTTGAGATTAACAAACGATCCCATATTAAAATCTCCTTTTTGGCCAGCCATTCCAGCCAAATTACCTTATGATATTCTAAAATTTGACGGTAAACCTAGAGAAGACCGTAATAACCACGTCATGGCATTTCATCTGTGGTGTTCATCAAACTCATTGATGGATGAATCTATCTATTTACATATTTTCCAGCGTACACTTACGAGTTCAGTAACTAAATGGTACATTGAGTTACAACACATAACTTTTCAAGGTTTGAATTCACTTGCCATGTATTTCCTCACCCATTTCCAATTTCCCATCAGATATGAAACCAACACAAAACTCTTGACCTCCCTTCATCAAACTAACTCTGTACATATTTCTGATCATATTCATGAATGGAGACGACGATGATGATTGATCAAAGAAACCATTCCCGACCAGTTGTTGACCGAATGGTTCAAAAACTCTCTATTACCTCCTATTGCTCGAGATGTAGCCATGGGTGGTGTAGTCACAAAAGAGGAAGCCATCACTCATGCCTAGTATTTGGGTCTAGTTTATTCCCAATTTGGTACTTCGTATGGATTGATCCCAATTGCTACCTGCATATCAACTGATCCATCAAAATCATCCTCCATTGCTCATTCAGATGTTGTTATCGGTTCTGTCAAAACCCAGTGTGTTTCACATTCGATTGGCACAACCAATCATTCAATAACTACCTCAACTTCAGTGCAAATGCCACTCTCATCAAATTACACCCATACTAAAGTATCTAAAGTGAATGCAGTCCAATCTGCTTCACCACCGGAATCATGGGGGAAAAATAAAAAATAAGAATAAAACCAAGAAAAATAATAATCAAAATAAAAATACAAAAACACAATCACAACCACCTACTGTTGAAAAGAAACCATGGTGAAAGCCAAAATTTCCATGTCTCATATGTGTTGAATATCATTACACACAAGACTGTCCCCACTGGAGGAAGTTGCTAAATTATTTAAAGGAAATTCTTAACTCGTTGTCTTGATGCATCCTTTTCCATAGAAACAGTCATTGGTTACACAAAATCCTACACCTCCGCAAGGAGGCAACCCAGGTCATCCTTGTAATGACGATGCTTCATCAAGCACACACATTTATATGTTTAATGGTATATATTTGACCACTTTCACTATGACATATGACACACCACCAAGTAAACCTGGCAAGGAAAGTGTAACTAATGGAACTATGACTGATCCACCTTCCACTTCAGCTATCCCTCTGCTTGGACCACTCCAGATCGAGAAACAAAATTTCGACTCTATCTTTCATCCACCCAAGAACACAATAAGAAAGTTGACCTTTAATCCTAACACTCGTGTTTCTCAAAACTACAACATTGTTGAAGATTTGTCCCAAGTACCTTGTTTTATGTCGTCTCTCGAAGTTCTACAACACTACCGTAGCCAACGTAGAAATCTCCTGGAATCCATAGGAGATATAGATCTCGAGTCATCAAATAATATCACATTTAATCTGGACAATTTTAAATCACGACTCTCTCACCAACTTTCTTTCAAAATTTATGTCATTGTCCATAATAAACATATACATCGCATGATCTTGGTTGAGGGGGCATAAACATGTGACATGTCTTTATCCTATTGGAAAGCCCTTAAATCACATGGTCTTAATCAATCTCGCACCATGTTAAAATCATTTTATGGAAGAGTTTTCTAACCTCATGGATCGTTACAATCCTTAATCTTTCAAGTGGGGGGGGGGGAATTGTTCTCGTCGATGTAGAATTAGTCAACTCTCCTCTCGATTATAACTTGTTTCTGGGAAGAATTTGGTTTTATTCTATGACTATTTTTGATTCGTTAGTCTTTTCATGTGTCTAGTTTCCTCATCAAGGAAAAATTGTGATCATCGATCAGTTATATTACTGCATCCCTGATGCTCACACTCAAACATCCAAAAATATTCCATTCTTGGGGGATTCAAAGATTACTTATGAAAGTGTAGGCTTAGGTCTACTGAAATATTCTTCGCTCATCGGAAATTTTCCCACACCTCTTCATCCAACTACACAACATATTTCAATGACTAATATTATTTCGACTATGGTACATCAATCCCTCAAATCATCTTATCCATGGATCATACCTAGTCCCTTAGAATTCAATTCACTAGGTGACACTATGCCAATTAGTCCTGCAGAGTTTGAGTACGACACCATTCAATCTGCCTCTCCTTCGCCCGACGACCAACATCTGCTGGAGTCTAATTCCTATTCGCTACCATCTTGTTTAAATTCCCTATCCTCCACTTTCGATTACATATTATGGATTTTTCCATCCGATTATTCCATTATGGAAATGCTTAGTATCAAGGAGGCACCATGGGATGACAACCACCATCATTCATCCTTTCTTCCTAGTTTGGATGATATTGAGAAATATATTTAATCTATTTTTCCCACCAATATCGTCAACACTCTCCAATATCTTGTACTCACTCAAGATACAATCTCTAAGGGAAATTTGGGAAACATATCTTAAACAATTAGTTTTGGCATATCCACAAAAGAAGGCATTTTGGAAATCATACAACTAGTTGCTAATTGTTCAACTGAAGATATTGAAACTTACACCGCCTTGTTTAAATAATTTTGTGGCATATTCTCCTCGAGCTATAAAGATATGCCAGGGATCGATCCTTCGATCATTGTGCATGAAATAAATGTTTGTTGTGGAGCCTGATTATCTTCCTAATTCAGAGGTCTTTGTTTTTAGCCATGTTTATACCCCATGAAGACTTTACACCCTAGAAGAATGTACACTCATCCACGCGGGGGAGTGCAGCAGGGGGTCCAGGGGAAAGCAGGCCCCCAGCGGGGGTGCGGGGGGTAGTGTTTCCCGATGGGGGTTTGGGGGTGAAGCCCTCAAAGGAAAAATTGCCTTGTAAATGTATATTGTAATTTCATTGTAAATCTAGACCATTCATTATAAGGTCCCAGATCTAACAGTAGAAGTTATGTTAGGGTTTTTTTCCCTAGATGGCAACCCTATTTTATGAGGGAAATGTATTGCGGCTATGTATCATAGCGAATATTGTATTCTGAGAGAGGATACTGTGAGATAAGTAAGAGGAAGTTACAATGGGTTTGTTGTAGGTTGTATCCCTTCATTTGTTGGATAATAATAAAGGAAGGACCTAGCAATTTCTCTGGTGGATGTAGCCCACACTGGGTGAACCACATATATCTGTGCCTTTATTGTATTTTGTATCTTTTGTGTTTTATTTCCGCAATTGTTTTATTTTATTTCTCTGTGATCATGTTTTTATAACAACTGGTATCAGAGCGAAAGGTAACTCACAGGAAAAGAGGGTTCTTGGTTCAAGTGGGAGCAATGGCAGAAGATGGAAAGTTTAGGGTCGATTAATTTAATGGCCAAAACTACTAGTTATGGAATATGCAGATGGAATATTATTTATATCAAAAGGATCTATTCACACCATAGGGAAAAATAGAAAAGAAGCCGAAGTCTATGAAGGACGAAGAATGGGAGATTCTTGAAAGAAAGGCTCTAGGAATGATACAACTGAGCCTAGCAACATCAGTGGCTTTAAATATTTTGAAATAAAAGACAACGAAGGATTTGATGGACAGATTGACTAAATTGGATGAAAAACCCTCGATGTCCAATAAGGTCTTTCTAACGAAGAGATTATTTAATATGAATATTTTAGAAGGTGGGTCTATTGCAGATCATTTAAATGAATTTAATACGGTTACTAATCAACTAAGTTCTATAAAAGTGGGCTTTGATGATGAGGTCATGACTCTTCTAATCTTGTGCTCATTGCCAGAAAGTTGGAACGACTTGGTCATGGCTGTAAGTAACTCTATCTCTGGTTCAAATACTTTAAAATTTGATGATGTTTTTGGTGTTATCCTTAGTGAGGAAATACAATGGAAAAGCACAGGTGAGACATCAGGTAATGCGTTGAAAATGGAGAACATGGGAAGACAAAAGGATAGAGGAAAGGGCTCAGGGAACCATAGTAATTCTAGGAAGGGTAGATCCAAATCCATACTTAGAAAGATAGAGTGCTAGAATTGTGGGAAGAAAGGACATCTAAAGAAAGACTACAGATCTCCAAAGAAACAAAGAGATGGAGAACATGACAAAAATCAGGAAACAAATGTAACGGGTGATGTGTTACAAGATGATTTGATTCTTTCTGTAGATAATATTTCTGAGTCTTGGGTGGTAGATTCAGGGGATTCATTTCATGCCACACCTTATAGGAAACATTTTCTAGATTACATTCAAGGTGATTTTGGACAGGTTCATTTGGGTGATGATGCACCATGCAAAATTGTTGGAATAGTAAAGGTAAAAATAAAGCAAAGTAATGGAAACCAGTGGTTGTTGAAAGAGGTAAGCCATGTTCCAGATCTAAGGAAAAATCTAATTTCAACAGGACAGTTGGAAAGTGAAGTTTGTATATGCATATTTACAAATAAGGTGTGGAAGGTCACCAAAGGATCATTGGTGATAGCAAAAGGAGAGAAAGTAGGTACATTCTATTTATGTACCGATAATATTGACTCTTCTATCTCTTTAGATTCTATAGGAGTGGATACAATATTGTGGCATCATAGGCTTGGACACATGAGTAAGAAGGGGATGAAGATACTTCAAAAAATAAATTTGTTTCCAGATCTTAAACAAGTTGATTTGGACTTCTGTAAGCATTGTGTTTATGGAAAACATAAGAGAGTCAGATTTCTCAGAGTCGGAAAAGAAAAGAAGAGTGAAAGGTTAGAGCTTGTGCATACAGATGTATGGGGACCAAATCAGGTATCATCTCTTGGTGGATCTTGTTATTATGTTACTTTTATTGATGATGCAACTAGAAAAACTTGGGTTTATTGCATTCGACAAAAATATGATGTTTTTGATACTTTTAAGAAATGGAAAGATTTGGTTGAGAATGAGACAGGAAAAAGGTTGAAGTGTCTCAGATCAGATAATGGAAGTGAATATTGCAGCAAGGAGTTTGATTATTACTGTTCATACCATGGGATTTGTAGAGAGAAGATAGTTCCAAGAACACCACAAGAAAATGGTGTGTCAGAAAGGATGAACAGGACAATCATGGAGCATGAAAGGAGTATGAGATTGCATGCAGGTTTGCCCTTATAGTTCTGGGTAGATATTGTAGACAATGTTTTTTACTTAATAAATAGAGGACCTTCAATCTCTTTGGATGGTAGAATTCCAGAGGAGGCATGGATAGGTAAAAAGGTAAACTATTCTTTTTTGAAGACTTTTGGTTGTGAAACATTTTTCCATATTGATAAAGAAAATAGAACAAAGCTTGAGGCAAATTCCAAGAAGTGTACCTTTATTAGATACGGTGTTAATGATTTTGGTTATCTCTTATGGGATTATGAAAATAAAAAAATAATTAGGAGTAGAGATGGCATATTCAATGAGAAGGTCATGTACAAAGATCAGTTCCTCAGAAAGAAACATGAAAAAAAAACTAGAATACACAGTGCTTGATGAGATCACTGAAAAAGAAATTCCAAAGGAACTAGAAAATGAAAATGTACAACAATAGGAGCAACAAGTACCTCAAACTCCTGCAAGTGTTGTTAGAAGATCTATTAGGTTAAGTAGCCCCCTTGAACGATACTCTCCTTTCATTGTATTATTTATTGTTGGTTGATTCTGGTGAACCAAAATGGTATGAAGAGGCAATGCAGGTAGAGACCAAAAAGAAGTGGAAGCAAGGCATGAAAGAGGAAATGGATTCCTTGGTAAAACACAATACTTGGCACTTGGTTCAGTTGCTTGCAGAAAAAAGAGCATTGCGTAATAAATGGGTTTACAAGTTGAAGGAAGAACATGGAGGAAAAAAGTGGTACAAGGCTAGAATTGTTGTAAAGTGGTTTGAACAAAAGAAAGGTATAGATTTTGATGAAATATTTTATCCTGTTGTTAAAATGACTTCAATTAGGACTATTTTAAGTCTTGTGGTAGTAGAATATTTCCATCTTGAACAGTTAGATGTAAAAACAACTTTTCACCATGGGGATTTGGAGGAAGAGATTTATATGCAGTAGCCACAAGGGTATGAGGTCAAAGGGAAGGAGAATTTGGTATGCAGATTGAATAAGAGCTTGTATGGCCTAAATAAATCTCCAAGGCAGTGGTATTTGAAGTTTGACAGGTTTATGACAGAACAAGGTCATAATAGATGTCATTCTGATCACTGTGTTTATTTTAAAAAGATAGAAAATGGAAGCTATATTATCTTTGTATTATATGTAGATGACATGCTTGTTGCAGGGTCTAATATGAAAGATATAAATGTGATCAAGAAGAAATTATCTAATTCATTTGTGATGAAGGATTTCAGTGTTGCAAAGGAAATCCTTGGTATGAGAATAACAAAAGACAGGAAAAATCGCAAGTTGACATTGTCTCAGGGTGAGTACATAGAGAAGGTGTTGGAGAGGTTTAGAATTCAAAATGAAAAACCAGTTAGTACACCTTTGTCCATCAATTTCAAATTAACTAAGGAAATGTGTCCCAAGACATAAGAGGAGATAGAATACATGTCCAGGGTCCCTTATTCATCAACATTTGCCATCTTGATGTATGCGATGGTTTGCACAAGACCATATATTGGACATGTAGTGGGAGTTGTGAGCAGGTATATGAACAATCCAGGTAAAGAACATTGGGAGGCAGTAAATTGGATTCTCAGGTATTTGAGAGGAATTTCTACTCATGCATTATGTTTTGGAGGTTTAGACACTTTTCTACAGGGATATGTTGATTCAGATATGGCAAGTGATAAATATAGTAGGAGGAGAACCACAGGGTATGTTTTTACTTTAGGTGGAACAAAAATAAGTTGGATTTCGAGACTACAAAAGGTTGTTGCACTTTCAACAATAGAAGCATGTTATGTTTCTACTACAGAGGCTAGTAAAGAAATGATTTAGTTATAGAGGTTTATGGAGGAATTAGGAAAGAAATAGGAGAATAAAAGGTTGTACTGTGATAGTGAGAGTGTCATTCATCTTGAAAAGAACTCAGAATTCCATTCGAAGACTAAGAATATAAAACTGAGGTACCATTTCATACGATCTATCTTGGAAGATGGACATTTGAAATTGGAAAATATACAGACGAGCCATAATCTTGCATACATGTTAACAAAGGGAGTAACCAGGGAAAAAACTAAGTTCTTGCTCAGTTTAATTTGGTATTCAAGCATGAAAGTGAAGATGAGAAATTTCTCAGGTCCAAGAAGTTTCATAGTCTAGCAGATACAACAGAGATGGAGTTGTGGAGATCAGTCTCCAAGTGGGATATTATTGGTTGTGGAGCCTGATTATATTCCTGATTCAAAGGTCTTTGTTTTCAGTCTTGTTTATACCTCATGAACACTTTACACCCCAGAAGAATGTACACTCATCCAGAAGAAGGCACTCCCCCACGGGGGAGTGCGGGGGAGTGCCTTGTAAATGTATATTGTAATTTCATTGTAAATATGGATCATTCATTATAAGGTCACAGATATAACGATAGAAGTTCTGTTAGGGTTTTTTTCCCTAGATGGAAACCCTCATTTATTAGGGAAATGTATTTTGCGGCTATGTATCATAGCGCATATTGTATTCTGAGAGAGGAGACTTTGAGATAGAGAAGAGGAAGTTACAATGGGTTTTTTGTAGGTTGTATCCCTTCATTTGATGGATAATAATAAAGGAAGGACTTCAAAATTTATCTAGTGGACGTAGCCCATACTGGGTGAACCACATATATCTATGTCTCTATTTTCTTTTGTATCTTCTGTGTTTTATTTTTGCATTTATTTTATTTTATTTCTCCGTGATCCTATTTTTATAACAATAAAAACTTACCTTGGAGTTAAACCCGTAAGTCAAAAACTTCGCCCAGTTCATACCAAGAAAAATGCAGTAATCAAGGCCAAAGTAGAAAAGTTAATGAAGTCTGGTTTTATTTATCCCATACCTATGACTGGATGGGTTTCCAACATCGTTCTGGTCACTAAGAAACAAGGTACAATTTGTGTTTGTGTCGATTAGAGGGATCTAAATAAGGCTTGTCCGAAGGACAATTACCCTACAACCTTTATCGACCAAATTATTGATAATTGCACTGGAAGCGCCATTTTCTCTTTTATGTATGGTTTCTTTGGCTATAACCAGATTGATATTTTACTGGTTGATCAACAAAAAACAACCTTCTTCTTCCCATGGGGGACTTCCACCTATCGGAAATTACCTTTTGGCCTTAAAAATGTTGGAGCCACGTTTCAGTGGGTTATTTTGTATGCTTTCCATGACATCAAACATATTGGTGAACCCTATCTCGATGACTTTCCAACTCACTCCACTCATCGACAGGATCATATTAGTCATCTAATGGAAATATTTCTTAGATGTAGGTATTACAACATACGTTTGAACCCCCATAAATGTATTTTTTTTTTTGAATCAGGGATACTCCTTGACTTCATAGTTTCCAAACATGGGATTAGGGTGGATCCCTTAAAATTCAAATTTATTCTCACTTTACCTCCTCCCAACAATCTTATCCAACTGCAAAGTTTTCAAGGGAAGGAAAAATTTCTCCATCATTTATATGCAATAATGCCGAAATTAATAAAGGATTCATGAGATTGATACAAAAATATGCCCCTCTTATCTGGGATGAAACTTCTCAACTCTCATTTGATGATCGCAAGCATGCTTTAATGGATACATCATTGTTACATTCCCCCAACTATGCAAGAGATTACACCCTTTATTTGGCTGCCTCTACTTCCACTATTTCCATGGTGTTACTACAAGTGGGTGATGACGACGTCGAACATGTGATCTACTATTTATTTAATAGCCTTTCAAGTTCAGAAATTTTTTATTCACATGTTGAAAAGTTGTCTTTGGCAGCAGTTATTGTTGTCCAAAGATTTTTCCACTATATATTTTTTCGCACCACCATGGTCATTGTGTTGGCAAATGTTTAACAGGTAGCGTATGCTTGTCATTGATGGAAAGTACAACAATGAAGATGGCATGAGTATAGGAAGAATGTAACAGACGGGCATCAGAAGCAGTTTGGGAAGAGTGTGCATCGATGGAAAAATAGGAACAACTTAAGCTTAGGAGGAATTAGTGCAGAGTCGAATGCAGTGCATAGGTGTGCACCAGGGATGAGGTTAACCCATGGCTAAAGCTCAAGGGAGATAACGTACTTAGGATCATAGGCAGATCAAAGGTCGAGGCCTTTGACACTTAGGAATTCTTCCAAGTAAGGAGGATGCGTAATCTTGGAGGAGAAGCGTCAATGATCGTTGGATCCCATCTCGAATTCCTGATGATCATCAGATATCAATGTAGACAAGAGGAGCACGCAGATGTGGAGGATAGATCTCGGGCGTTAGATCCGAGCGCAGGGTCTGACCACCATTGGATTGAGGAGAACCTGCATGTTCTTTAAAGAGTAAGGAGTAGAGGGCTCACAAAATCCTGAAAGAAGGAGGACCGTCCATCTACAGGCAGGAAACATGGGGATAGATCGTCAGTTCACTGACTGGAGAGTCAAAGGAACGATGTTCCCTAACCTCTCAAAATTGCGATATCTGAAATTGTAATTTAATCTCAGTCGTCAGATTAAGGTTGAATCTGGACTGTTGATTCCAATCCATGTCAGAGTTTCAGGGATCGAGAGTTGGAGATGTCAAGTAATATCATCCATAGAAATCCCAATTTTTTGATATGAAAAATCATGACCTAATCGCAGCCGTTGAATCAAGATCATATTTGGACCGTTGATCCAAGACCATTTCCGGGTTTCGAGGATCGAGTGTTGGAGATTTCAAAGAATATTAACATCAAGAATCCTGATATTGCGATATGTGAAATTGCAACATAATTGCAACTGTCAAATCAAGATGTGATTTGGACCATTGATACGACTCCATTATGGAGTTTCATGGATCGAGACTTTGAAGTGACAAAAACACAGAATGACAAGAGTGTCGAAATCGCGATGTGTGAAATCCCGACTGAATCTAAAACATCAGATCAAGATGTGATCTGGACCATCGACCTAACTCACGTCAGCATACCACGTCCGCTAGGAACACGTGGCACAACCAGGTAATGACAAGTGTCATACTGATTCAACATTTCAGGCACATGTAAGTCACGAATCAGAGTGACAGGTGGAAGTATTCAACACGTGTCAATCCACGTGTGATGTCAACAGATTTACACCACTCGAGAGATGGACAGATGTCGAAGTACGAGGAGGGGCTAAAGGGAATGAGCCTTGTCCTACGGTCAGGTGAAGAACGATACAAAAGGTGACACGACATGAGTGGGGCCCTTCGTGAATACTCCACCATTCCAGACCCACNCATATTAAAGGAAGCAAGGAAAGGGGGGTATGGAATCGTTTGACTTCCATTGATCTAGGCACTCTAATCCTGACCGCTCGAGAGATGCGCACCTAGTTCCAGACCCCCCCCCCTCGCTTAAAGGTAGAATGGCAGGGGGGCTCCGGAATCCAATCCCAACCATAGATCTGGGAGCACAGATTCTGGTCATCCAGATTTGCTCGCTGCATATCCAAAAGGTGCATTTGCGCCCCAAACATAGGAAGGCATAAGCACATGGTCACATCGATGGAATATGGTGGTAGAAGCTAGAGGTGCTAAGCTTGGCCACAGAAATTATGAAATGAATGCAAGATCTAATAAAGTTCATCCAACGACGCAGATAAACTTGAAGGAGATCGGAGGGCTACTGATGCACGACATAGTGAAACTGCTAGAAACCATTGATGGTGTCTGCCAGAGAACTCAAAGACACTTCGGTGTGATCACCAGAGTAGATGAAGAGTCTCTAAGCTTCGCCCAGTGAAGAAAGACGATTCTTAGAGGGATTGACAGATGGATGAGCGTTGAAGTCTGTAACTGAAACAGAAGGCATAAGCTCGACTATGCCAAAAGAAGACGAGGAGTCTCAACTACCAGAGAGGTTGAGAAATCTCAGCAGAACACCTAGTGATGCTGGATGCATGGTGAAAACAACCAGAGAAGCTGAAGAGTCACGATGATGATCAGACAGAGCACTGAAGTCACGAAGGAACTTGGCACGGAGTGTGCATGCAGAGGCATTGCGAATATTTCATGCACAAGGAGCACAGGTACTAGAAGAAAGATGAACAAAGAAGAGATGGTGGTTGTCGTGGGGAGGATTCAAGTGTGAGTAAGGAGGCAGAGCGCAAGAGAAGAGATGCATGCAAGAGAAAGGTTGCATCAAAGGGATATGGCGCAGAGAGTATAAAAGATAGAAGAATAGAAAGTGCAAGGGGTCTGCAGAAGACACTGATGCAGATAGGACAGAGCAACATAACAGAACAACAACAAGGCTGGTAAGCCATTGAATAATTTAATATCGCTGTAATAAGTTTCAGTAACAAAGAATTTATTATTCAGGGTGGTTGGGAGGTGCTAGGGAGGACTAGTGTCCTCAAAGGTTCAAGTGGGTGCTTGAACACAGGGAGTTGGTGCTTCCTTCTAGTTGGTGCTAGAGAAACCAGGGAGTTGGTGCTTCCTTCTAGTTGGTGCTAGAGAAACCAGGGATTTGGTGCTTCCTTCTAGTGGGTGCTAGAGAAAACAGAGAGTCGGTGCTCTCAGCAAGTTGCAGCTTGCAAAAATAGAGGTTGTAGCCTCACAATGAGTTGGTGCTCATATGTATGATAATGTAAAGAATGTAGATAATGCTTATCATATAAAGAAAAAGAGGTTTTTACCTTGTATGGGTTTCCTCAGGAATTATCTGTCTCTGTCTTTCTCATATATGTGACAGATGCTGAATTTGCCCGAGTTTAATTCTCTGCATTATTGTTATCATCATTGAGTGCCTTGTAAATATTTAAAAAGAAGCATAATTGTTTAAGCACGGGAACAACTGATTCACCCCCCGTCTCAGTTGTTAAACAATTGGTATCAGAGCTGGCCCCTTTTATCTAAGGGTAGATACTAGATCTTAAACATGTCAAGCCATGAAGGAAATTCAGCCAATAAGGCACCTCTGTTCAATGGAACAAACTTTGCCTTCTGGAAAGTTAGAATGAGAACCTACATAATGGCTTTAGGTGTAGATGTATGGGATGTGGTAGATACTAGGTATGTAAAGCCAATTGTGCTAGCTAATAAGGATGACAAACTAGAATTTAGCTTCAACGCTAAGGTTATGAATGCTATCTTGAGTGGGCTTGCAGAAGAAGAATTTGTAAAAGTTATGCACCTAGAAACTGCCAAAGAAATGTGG
>ML781771.1:165895-177865 GCA_009831015.1 Picea engelmannii
TGTCCTTTTTCCTTGGTCTGCAAATTACTCAGAGGCCCGAAGGGATGTTCATTTCTCAAGAAAAATATCTAAGAGAAATACTGAAAAGGTTTCAAATGGAAGATTCTAAACCTGTGGGTAGACCTATGGTAACTAGATGTAAATTAAGCAAGGATGATGATTCACCTAATGTTGATCAAAGCTCATATCGATCAATGATAGGAAGCCTATTGTACATCACAGCATATCACCTAGACATAATGCATGATGTAGGAATGGTAGGAAGATATCAGGCTGCACCTAAACAGAGTCATTTGAAAGCTGTCAAAAGGATATTCAGGTACTTAAAAGAAACAATGACTTATGGTCTGTGGTATCCCAGAAATCAAAGTCTTCAGTTGACTGCTTATTCAGATGCAGATTGGGAAAACTGTGTTGATGAGAGAAAAATCACCAGTGGAGGAGCATTCTTCTTGGGTGACTCCTTAGTAGCCTGGCTTAGTAAAAAGCAAGGTTCTATTTCTTTATCAACCACAGAGGCAGACTACATTGTTGCTGCTACCTGTTGCACACAGGTATTATGGATGATTCAGACTCTTGCAGACTTAGAGGTAAAATACACTGCACCGATCCCAATTCATTGTGACAACACTAGTGCCATCAGTGTGTCTAAAAATCCTGTCTTTCACTCCAATACAAAACATATTCCCATAAAATATCATTTTCTGAGAGAGAAGGTCACCAATTAGATTGTTCAGGTCCATTACATTCCCACTACAGAACAAATTGCAGACATCTTTACTAAAACCCTAGCCAAGACACAGTTTGAATATCTCAGACAGAAGTTGGGTGTCATTTTGTTTCACACCTAAAGAGTCCATCTTGTTAAGGGGAGTTGTGTATTGGTTGAATATCTAATGCCTCCTAAAATTACTGCAATAGCTCAGGGGGAGCATGTCTCCTCTTTGACATTGATGTCAAAGGGGGAGAAAAGAATTCAGGTGCCTCAATTGCCATCAATGCCAAAGGGGGAGATTGTTGGGAAATGTTTAACAGGTAGCGTATGCTTGTCATTGATGGCAAGTACAATAGTGAAGATGGCATGAGTATAGGAAGAATGTAATAGATGGGCATCATAAGCAGTTTGGGAAGGCACTGCAGGAAGAATATAACAGACGGACATCAGAAGCAGTTTGGGAAGAGTGTGCATCGATGGAGAAATAGGAACAATGTAATCTTAGGAGGAATTAGCGCAGAGTCGAATGCAGTGCATAGGTGTGCACCAGGGATGAGGTTAACCCATGGCTAAAGATCAAGGGAGATAGCGTACTTAGGATCATAGGTGGATCAAAGGTCAAGGCCTTTGACACTTAGGAATTCTTCCAAGTAAGGAGTATGCGTAAGCTTGGAGGAGAAGCGTCAGTGATCATTGGATCCCATCCCGAATTCCCGATGACTGTCAGATCTCAATGTAGACAAGAGGAGCATGCAGATGTGGAGGATAGATCTCGGGCGTTAGATCCGAGCATAGGATCTGACCACCGTTGGATCGAGGAGAACATGCACGTTCTTTAAAGAGCAAGGAGTAGAGGGCTCACAAAATCACGAAAGAAGGAGGACCATCCATCTACAGGTAGGACACATGGGGATAGATCGTCAGTTCACTGACTGGAGAGTCAAAGGAACTATGTTCCCTAACCTCTCGAAATCGTAATATCTAAAATCGCGATTTAATCTCAGCTGTCAGATTAAGGTTGAATCTAGAATGTTGATTCCAGTCCATGTCGGAGTTTCGGGAATCGAGAGTTGGAGATGTCAAGTAATATCATCCACAGAAATCTCGATTTCGCGATAGGCAAAATCATGACCTAATCACAGCCATTGAATCAAGATCAGATATGGACCGTTGATCCAAGACCATTTCTGGGTTTCGAGGATCGAGTGTTGGAGATGTCAAAGAATATTAACATCAAGAATCCAAATATCGTGATATGTGAAATCACGACGTAATTGCAACCGTTAGATCAAGATGTGATCTGGACTGTTGATACGACTCCATTATGGAGTTTCGTGGATCGAGACTTTGAAGTGACAAAAACACAGAACGATAAGAGTGTTGATATCGTGATGTGTGAAATCCTGACTGAATCTGAACTGTCAGATCAAGATGTGATCTGGACTGTCGACCAGACTCATGTCAGCATACCACGTCAACTAAGAACACGTGGCACAACTAGGTAAAGACAAGTGTCAGATTGATTCAACATTTCAGGCACATGTAAGTCACGAATCAGAGTGACACATGGCAGTATTCAACACGTGTCAATCCACGTGTGATGTCAGCAGATTTACACCGCTCGGGAGATGGAAAGATGTCGGAGGAGGAGGAGGGGCTAAAGGGAATGAGCCTTGTCACATGATTAGGTGGAGAATGATACAAAAGGTGACATGACAGGAGTGGGGCCCTTCGTCAATACTCCACCATTCCAGACCCCCCCCCTCCTTCGTATTAAAGGCAGAAAGGCAAGGGGGGTCTGGAATCGTTTGTGCGTCATTGATCTGGGCACTCTAATCCTGACCGCTCGAGAGATGCGTGCCCGATTTTGGACCCCCCCCCCGCACTTAAAGGTAGAATGGCAGGGGGACTCCGGAATCCAATCCCGACCATAGATCTGGGAGCATAGATTCTGGCCATCTAGATTTGCTTGTTGCATATCCAAAAGGTGCATTTGCACCCCAAAATTAGGAAGGCGTAAGCGCGTGGTCATAGCCATTGGTCACATCGATGGAATATGGAGGTAGAATCTAGAGGTGTTAAGCTTGGCCACAGAAATGCTGAAATGAGTGCAAGATCTAATAAAGTTCATCCAACGATGCAGATAAACCTGAAGGAGATCAGAGGGCTACTGATGCACGGCATAGTGAAACTGCCAGAAACCATTGATGGCATCTGCTAGAGAACTCGAAGACACTTCGGTGTGATCACCAGAGTAGATGAAGAGTCTCTAAGATTCACCCAATGAAGAAAGACAATTCTTAGAGGGGTTGACAGATGGATGAGCGTTGAAGTCTATAACTGAAATAGAAGGCATAAGCTCGACTGTGCCAAAATAAGACAAGGAGTCTCAACTGCCAGAGAGGTTGAGAAATCTCAGCAGAACACCCAGTGATGCTGGACGCATGGTGAAAACAACCAGAGAAGCTGAAGAGTCATGATGATGATCAGACAGAGCACTGAAGTCATGAAGGAACTTGCCGCGGAGTGTGCATGCAGAGTCGTTGCGAATATTGCATGCACAAGGAGCACAGGTACTATAAGAATGATGAACAAAGAAGAGATGGTGGTTGTTGTGGGGAGGATTCAAGTGTGAGTAAGGAGGCAGAGCACAGGAGCAGAGATGCACGCAAGAGAAAGGTTGCATCAAAGGGATATGGTGCAGAGAGTATAAAAGACAAAAGAATATAAAGTGCAAGGGGTGTGCAGAAGACACTGATGCAGACAGGACAGAGCAGTGTAACACAACAACAACAGGGCTGGTAATCCATTGAATAATTTAATATCGTTGTAATAAGTTTCAGTAACAAAGAATTTATTATTCAGGGTGGTTGGGAGGTGCTAGGGAGGACTGGTGTCCTCAAAGGTTCAAGTGGGTGCTTGAACACAGGGAGTTGGTGCTTCCTTCTAGTTGGTGCTAGAGAAACCAGGGAGTTGGTGCTTCCTTCTAGTGGGTGCTAGAGAAAACAGAGAGTTGGTGCTCTCAGCAAGTTGCAGCTTGCAAAAACAGAGGTTGTAGCCTCACAATGAGTTGGTGCTCATACATATGATAATGTAAAGAATGTAGATAATGCTTATCATACAAAGAAAAAGAGTTTTTTACCCTGTATGGGTTTCCTCGGGAATTATCTGTCTCTGTCTTTCTCATATATGTGACTGATGTTGAATGTGCCCCAGTTTAATTCTCTGCATTATTGTTATCATCATTGAGTGCATTGTAAAGATTTAAAATAAAGAATAATTGTTTAATCACAATAACAACTAATTCACCCCCCCTCTCAGTTGTTCAACACATTGCTCACTCAAATCCCATGTACCACATTCTGACTCGTCAAGTACTTGGGGGGAAATATTCCAAATGGATTTTTATTATTCAAGAATTTGATCTAGATTTTTCCAAGTCCAAAGATAAGAAAGCATTGGTTTTTGTGGAATTAATTTGTGATCTTCCCCATATCGATGAGAATAATGAACCCAATGATTCCCTTCCTGATAATTCATTGTTCCTCATTAGTACATTCGATGTTTGGTATACAGACATTCTTCTCTATATCTATACCCAACACTTCAAGCAAGACATTTCACATGATGAACGACGTCGCATTAGACACTATTCAAAGTACTACCTTATCATTGGTGATACTTTGTATCATTTTAAACAAGTTTTAAACAACTGTCACCTTAGATCTTGTGGAGGTCATCTTTCTGGGATGGCTACAACCCAAAAAATCATACATGATGGTTATTTTTAGCCTTCCATATTCAAAGACTGTATTAACACCATTAAAAAAGGCCCACCTACCATATATTTCAAAACAAAAGAGATACCCACCCAGCTCCACTCCATCCATTTGTCACCATCGTACCCTTTGAAAAATGGGGTATTGATTTCATGCAATGTAAGCCTACCTTAGACATGGGGGACATAGTTATATTATCACCGTAGTTGATTATTTCACCAAATGGGATGAGGCTATGCATACATTTATTAATTATGGTCGAACTATTGCACTCTTCATGTTCAATAACATCATCACTCACTTCAGAGTCCAACAAGTGATTGTAACCGATCATGGATCCCATTTCCCAAACCAAATGATGGGTGAATTGTGCACCAAGTTGGGTTTTCGTCATGAAAAATCATCCCCTTAATATCCTTAGGCCAATGGACAAGTTGAATCCATAAAAAAAGTCATGAAGACCATGTTTCAACACATAGTGGGGGTGAACAAAACCTCTTGGCATTTACAACTCTTCTCTGCACTCTGTGCTTACTAGACTTCAGTTAAAACCACCACTAGATTTACACCCTTTCAGTTGGTTTATGGGTTTGAAGTAGTGTTTTTTATTTAATGCGATATTTAATCCTTGAAACTCACTGTAGAACTCCTACCCCATTCTTCTTTTGAAGAAGAACAATTTTTATATATAACGAAGTTGGATGAAACCCATCGTGATGTTTCTCTCATCAACAAGACATATAAAAAATGCATCAAGACTCAATACGATAAGTTTATTTAACCTCACACTTTCATAGAAGGAGATATGGTCCTGGTCTATGAGCAATATCATGACAAACTTGGTCCAGGTAAGTTAGAACCTATGCGACATGGGTCATACATTGTGAAGCGTGTGCTATAGAGAGGCACCTATGAGTTAGTGGATTATGAAGGATTATCTCTCGGTGAACTCTGAAATGCGATTTACCTAAATAAGTAGTATGCATAGAATATCTCACATGTGTTCTTTGTATATTATTGTACTATATACATTTTTTGTTTGGTGTGTCTTTTCTTTTGCGTGCACGAGTTTTTCCCCATTCTTTAAAGATTCTTATAATTTTCTTTGTGCTTGAATGTGCATATGTCATCATTCTTTCCTATTTAGTTTGGATTTATAGATGGCACTAGCCGACATACCCAGAACATCGCTTCTTCATCATGGGTCATCTACCACTTTGGTGATTTAGTGAGTTCATGAGGAGTTTTCCTCGGATCTAAAACCAATAAAATTGCATAATCATGTTGTAATTGGACTTTTAAGCGAAGATTCTGTTTTAAGCATATCTCAATTAATTATCAACCTTGATTATCAACTCGTGGCCCATCAACTAAATCGTGAATACACCATTCGTAATCCAACTTTTCTATGTCTCCATATAAGGGTTCGTTGTCTCAAAAGATATTTTGAATCTTTAGAATATAGAAATATATCAAGATAACTTAATACGACTACAGACTCGTCATAAAATTATATGTTGGATTGGTACATTACATATAGATAGGCATTCAGAACATAAAGCATGTAAATAACAACATCACATCATTTAAGAAACATAATTAGCCATGGAAAAACTCATATGTATGTGTCTGTATATAAAGTAGTAAACGTATGTCAAAATACATCATCCAAAAAGTATATAAAGGGAAAAAATGTGGGTTATTATGCCCATGAAATCATCATAAAAGACTATTGTGTCAGGAGACTCTACTCCTCTTCATGAACTACATTGTGCTCAACATAGCACACAACTAGTCTAGCCACTCATCACAGCAAATGACTGAAGCCTTCAGGCACCTCGACTATGTGTCTCTAAATATGAAAAGGTACATCTCGTATCCTCATGGAAGGAACACCCATGTTTAATCCATAGAGGTTCCTCTCCACCTCACATATTCCTCCTACTTTGACACCAACCTCTATTGTTTCCTAAACATCGCCACAACATCTTAATGTTGGCATCCTTGCCGACCATAACATACCTTTGTCTGTATGATGAAAAAAAATGAGTTATATCCATCATTGTACAACAAAATAATACATATATACATATAGAAACAAAAGAAAACATTGTTTGAAGTTCATGATCTTTTGTATTTACCTAACACATCCCACTATGCCTCTTCAGGGAGCACTAAATACACGTTTCCCCTAAATTCAACTCTGAAATAAGGGAAATCATCTATAAGAATGAGATTCCTTCTCCACCATGCGAAGAAGTCATCAGTAAAACATAACACTAAGGGTTCATTCCCCAACCAAGGCAAGAGACTCATCTACCTCACCATCCAAGGCTCGAATGTTGGGCATGCTATCAGTGCAACCTATGGATGCATCTGTGGTACTTTATCTAGAAATAATGAAACCAAGAAAGATCTGTATCCAAATTTATTTTGTCTACCTATTCTACAGTTAGAGATTTTATCTTTGATTTTTCTCAAGAAACCTGCACTCCAGTTAAAAATTATGGGCTCCAAGCATTGAATAGCATATGATATCTGGGATTTGGAAGCAATATGGGAACTAGTGCTTCCTGCCAGTTTAGTGATATAAAAGAGAATGAATCATAGAGATAGCTCCCTCACATCATTGGTGACCATTCTTCCTCCTTCTAATATTGATCCGAACACACAATATTGGGCAACATATGCATCTCTTGGGAGTGGAGTAGACCACTTTCTAGAAAAAATGATGGGTGCTCCCCTCTTTGAGATCCCCATCGAATAATACACGTATTCAATGTTGATATCAAGAATACAAAAGCCTATCTGGAACGCTTTCTCATCGCTATCCCATAACCCAATTAGATACTTGAGAAAAATGACTTATTTTCTCATTTTTTGTAGCTTAAAGTACTTCAACAAATCACAGTTTCATAGATCTTCCCTTGCTTGAGGGTCTTGTAAGGTCGCCATATCATCAAATTCATTCTCTCATTTTTTTCCATTCAATCATCTTGGGCAATGAAAACCTGCAAATCCACAAAAAAAAATCACATTAGCAAAGTTTCAAAAAGAGAAATTGATTTTTCACAGCTTAAAAATTAAAACAAATTCCATTTTTTACACCCAGCCCTCACTGGAAAGAAGAAAGAGAGTGCTAGTTCTCCCTAAGAAGGAATACCAGGGCATTTAAATCTCGAATAGCATCCCCCTCGATTTCTTAATGTAGCGTTGATCATGTTCGGTGCTCTAGGGATTTCCAGAGAGCCCAAACTCATGAAATAAAGGCTGAAAAGACAAAGAAAACTTGTAAATTAATGAGAAGGATCAGAAAACCAACCTTGTCCTGAAAAACTGCAAATGGTCACTCATATATCTTGTAATCGACGTCAAAATAATTTCTCTCAAAGAGGGAAAACTCAAGGAAAAAGAGAAAATTGTAAAATGAAAGGTGAAAGTGAATAAGGTTGTGACCTAATTGACCTTTTAATATTTCCAAGTAGTGTCATTTACTCACTATTTTCATATTAATAATATTTATTTTTGAGTTTTTCCTAAATTGTTGTCGATTTTTAAGAAATTTCTCACATTTTTTCCTAGAATGACTTGATTATGTAGGAAATTATGGAGCACATACTTTTTGATGACATTATGATACTATTGAGAAAAATTCATCGTACTTTGAGCTCATTAAAATATGAAGATTCATTTTTTGGGCAGTAGATTACTCCTTTTTAGTCCCAACAAACTAACTACGAAAAAATAATTCTCTAGTCAATCTCGACTACAAGATTTCTTTGTCGTATTATTTTATACCTTTTTGAACGTCGGAGACTAAAATTATGAAAAAGGACAACCCTGGATTTTTCTTTAAGTTATTTTCAAACTCCCTAAACATGAAAAACAATTGCGTTTTCCTTCTCTAGACTCACAAAACTACACATTGAAGGGTTTGTCTAGGGATGAACCCTTACTTATTCCAGTTCATTTAATAAAAGAAGAGGAACTTACCAAAGTTGATTTATATTGATCATGTGTTACCGTCCTCGAGATCGTTAAACGAAAAATAGGTACTCATGTATCTAAATGGGGAAAAAAATTGAAGGAAGTGGGCCAAGTTTCTTGAAATCTTTTAAGGAAACTCTTTTGTTCGCCCTTGAAAATGGCACTTTTTTTCACCTCACCATACAATTGGATGATCCATTAGCCTCTGCACTTAACCAATCCTATGAGTCTTTATATTCCTTTATCCCATCTGAATAAATCCCCAACACTCGCTACATTATCTTTTGGTCCACTCTAAGTCTATACTTCCAAGTCTTATGTCGCGCCTCGATGTTCAAGGGAAGTCTTAAACTCAAAATTCAACCATATACAATTTTACTAGTTTCTATACTCGTTTTATTCCATTTTTATCTACTATATCTTATCACTTTCCTGTGATGATTTTCATGTCAATTGATGAGGGATACATCAATGCCCTCCTTCGACGAGTCTTTTAATGTCGACTTCAACAAATTATTTGAGAAATAGACTTAGGAGCACATCAGTACCTTGGGACCTGCATGCCTCAAAGGTAGGCCTCCTCACATTTAGTAGTGGGTATGCATTAAGGACCCCTAACCGATTGGTTCCACGGGTGTTTGACTTCAACTGATTATTCACATTCGCTGGATTGTACTTTAAAGTACCTTGAGAATCATCAACATCAATGGTTATTTCTCTTGCAATTGTTAATGGTATACCTCAATGACTGGTAATCAAGTTGTTTTTGTCATGTTCGACATCAAATCATCTATTCACATGGAAAAAATTGTATTGTTATAGGATTGGGACGAAGACCTATGGGTTGAGTATTCATCTACATATACACTTTACCCGGGTTCCAATGGAGATTATTTGACTAATATACATATTTTAACATAGATACACTTTGTATTGGTCTGTGGCTATGTTCTTATCATATCATATCTCCACTGTGCATTACTTCGTGGCTATGATCAAGTTAGGTCATAGAGGGATGGATCCACATTCTTTCTTTAGTGGCCATCTCCTTAGTCAATATCAGCATGGATCCGTAGTGTATTTATTCGCAATAGTTCATTGATTCATTTCTGTTTTGATCATAGGTATACATTCCTTGAGGATTGAACACATATTAACATTGTTTGATGGTTTTCTGCAACTTCTACTAGGTTCTCCAACTCCATACCCTTACTTCAAATAATCTACAAAGTGTTTTGGCCATCAACATTCCTTTTCCGAATTCACACTTTTGGGGGGAATCTGTTACACATCAAAATTCCTCACTTCAACAGTGTCACAAGTGTCTCACTTTCATTTTCGCAAGTGTCATAAGTGTTGAAAGTATCACACTTTTATTGTCGCAAGTGTTGTAAGTGTCGCATTTAATTTTCCTAAGTGTCGCATCTTTAACAACACTGTTGGTGCAATTATATGCATAATATATTACCAAACATAAATTATCAATCAGGATTCCTAATTAGTAGAGTTGATGCACTATATGTGCCGATAAAAGATAGGTTCCTATGTTTGTTTAGTATAGCTTAGATAAGAAAACCATTTGGAAACCAACACACTTTTAAAAATAACAATCTTCACACAATTCGAAAGATGGAAAGAAAAACTCATAAACAAGAAAAACTCTTGCTCATGTGATGGACCAATTCATTGATGGCTCATGAAAGAAAATTTTGAACTTTGATTCTATCCCCTGGAGCAACTAAACTAACAATAATTAACACTTTGCACATTCGCAACATTCCATTAGAGGTGCATGTAGAGTCAGATATGGAGGTCTTGATTGTGCATGTGTTAGCAAGGTGTAACCTAATCAACTCTGGAAAATAAATCTAAGTGTAGTGGGATGCTCCATTAAATCTAATGTATGGTGAAATATGGAGCTCCAACTATTCCTGCGTTGACACACTTTGCAACAAATAGTGAAATCAAGCAAAATAACATGAAATCAGAATAACAGATACATGAAATGAAAATCTACACTAACAATTTACAATGAGCTTACCAAGATGGATTGGTGGCCCTTGCCGATGCCAACATGGAAGCTTTTAGATCAGAAGATGCTAACTTCTAAGAGACAAAAGATCACTAAATCCAAACTTGCATTAATCTTCAACAAGTAGGTTTACAGGAAGAGTCGTTTCATGAATCCAATCTACATCATAACAATTATCTCTCAAGAACCAATTTTACAACATAATAATTATCCTCCTAATCTACATGATAATAATTCTTTCCTCCTCTCATGAAGAGAGTGCACTCTCTTTTATACATGAGAGCTTTGAAAAGGAGATAAACATCTCATAATTACAGATCCACTTTTCTCTCAACCAATTTCCCATTATTACAAAATAATATCCCTTCAAATCCTCACACATCTCTCTCATATATCTTGGATAAGATATGACAGCCAAATCTCCATGATCTTCTCCTTGGAATAGGCTTGAATTATCTCCTCAAATCTTGAAATGGTGGAGGAAGTATTCGAGAATTCTTTTTGAATTAATCCTTCACATATTCCTACACATGACAAAGCTCACACATTTTTGAGATATATATGAAAACATGTCAATTTTCTAATATTTAATCACAAATTCCCTTTTAATACTAAAATAAATGATTTGGAAAATAATAAGGTTAAACCCATATTTAATTATGAAAATGGTATCATGAAAGGTTAATGGGGCGATGAAACGTGAAGAGTGATGCATCGAAAGGTGGATGGAAATACGACATTTCTGAGTCCCAACATACCCCCCAACTGAACTTGTTGCATGTCCTCATGCAACTGTGCATGGATCTTCTCAATAAATTTTGGCATTTGAATTTCGGCTTTGAGTGATGATAATGAATATTTCCAGGATGGGATTTTTAATAACCCATGGATGTGTCCAATTGTATTATGAATTGTAATTTTGTTTTATAGGTTGGTGAGACAAGTTTATATAAGCTAGTGGGCTTATGTGGTGATTAGGCCAGGGAGCCTAAGTGTTGAAGGCCAAGAGCCTGATTTTGTACAAGTAACTATGCACATTATTAATAAAGATAAACAACGCTGCATGCCAACTGACCACAATGAATGAGTGATGGGGGACTAAGCTTCCACATAATGGGTAAGGGATTGGTGTTGGGTATGTGTTATATTCTTTGCATGTGTGTGTGTGTGGGTGCGTCAGATACAACGATTGCGTCTGACGATCCCTTCACCTAGGGCTCTGCCGTTGCACTGGGTGCTTCCTAGGGGGGTCCCAGGGGGGGGTAGGTATGCCCCCCCCTGGTTACGCGCAGCGTTCGGGGCAGCGCCTCGAAATTTTTTTTTTTTGGGCGGTTTTTGCTATTTTTAGCGGATTTTGCTATTTTTAGCTGATTTGTAAATTAATCCCGGATTAAGGGATTAGGGTTTTGGTATCTATGGAATACCTAAAAACATTGTATATATTGTATGGAGAATGG
>ML781771.1:181753-199295 GCA_009831015.1 Picea engelmannii
CATTCGAAGACAAAGCATATTGATGTTCAGTATCACTTTGTGAGAGACATGGTTGAGGAAAAGAAGGTGTTGCTGGAAAAGGTTGACACTTTGAAGAATGCTGCAGATTCTTTGAAAAAGTCTGTGAGCACAGAAAAGTTCTCCTGGTGTAGAGTAACAATGGGCGTTGCTGCCCTGGATTGTTGACTATATAATCCCCTGGACCCCTGGATGCAAAGAAAACAACAAGTGGGAGAATGTTGGGTATGTGTTATATTCTTTGCATGTGTGTGTGTGTGGGTGCGTCAGATACGACGACTGCGTTTGACGATCCCTTCACCTAGGGCTCTGCCATTGCGCCGGGCGCTTCCTAGGGGGGTCCTAGGGGGGGGCAAGTATGCCCCCCCCTGGTTACGTGCAGTGTTCGACACCGGGCGTAGCCTGGGGCCGACGGGGTTCGGGGCAGCGCCCCGAGTACGCGCAGCGTTCGACACCGGGCGTAGCGCGGTGCCGATGGGGTTCGGGGCAACGCCCCGAAATTTTTTTTTTGGGCGGTTTTTGCTATTTTTAGCGGATTTTGCTATTTTTAGCTGATTTGTAAATTAATATCGGATTAAGGGATTAGGGTTTTGGTATCTACGGAATACCTAAAAACATTGTATATATTGTATGGCGAATGGTGAATTTTGATATAATGAAAAAGAAAGGTTTTCCCGGTTGAGGGTTTCCGGTAAAGATCTCTGTGTATTCTGTGTATGAGCCATTGATTAATTTCTGTATTGCTTAAGAATATATATGCATTGCTTTACTTCGCAGGTTTAAAACTTACAATTGGGGGATGGAAGTTGGAAAAGAGAGGCTAAGTGTTGAGCCTAGGGGCTTAAGTCCTTGGGAATAATATTTTAATATTATTCCAAAAACCATGTGAAATATATACTTTTATCCCAAGTTCTTGGAAAAAGGAACGCATGCTGATGGAGTGCATGCAGCTTCATGGGTGACATGTGTCGACCCAAGAACATGTAGTTAAAAACTGCAGAAGTCATCCATGAAGGGGGTTCGATCATTCTGTCATCCTCCGCCCGAGTTCCCATGATGCACGTCTGAACCCGTTTTGCCTCTACATGTGCATCTGCATTGTTTTCCTGGTCACACACACCTTGAAACCCATGGGAAACCTGACGGACTGATCTGCGTCTCCGGGAAGTCCAAGTATTTTGTATTTGTCTAAGCCATGTGGTGTCATGTTTGTGGGTTGTTGTCACCACAAAATTCATTCGTGAGACGTTCTGTGTCTTCTGAGGAACCCGACACCTGGTTAATCGCCTTAGTCATGTCGTGTTTTAGCGTGGGATGTTATTGCCTGCAGTTCCATGCCCATCTACTCTTTTTGTTTTCATCCCTGTGTGAATGAATGTTGAACCGTTGTTGTTTTCCTCCTTGTGTTGGAATGGAGTTGAAGAGACAGGTTTTCATGCCTGTGAGAAGCTCTCTCCAGGTGAGAGAGTCTGCTGGGAAGTGGTTTTCTCCCAGAGAGAGTCTAGCACCATCTATGAAGCTCTGAGAATTCATGATCTTGCCTGTTGCCGAGACCCAAAGAGGGAGATGAATCACCAATGGACTGTTCTTGTGAAGGTGTATACTCCTGGGTGGAACAGGCATGTGGGGAATGAGAGTCCCTGAGTAGTGGGTGTAAGAAGGCTCCTAGAGAGAATCCTTCCAGTTTCTCTGTGCAATTTTCCATGTAACCATAGCCTAGACTAGGATTCCTTGCCTTGGGTGGAGCTTAGTCCCAGCTTGAGGGTGACCCACTGCTGAGAATGATGAGCAGTGTGGTCTAAGGCTGGGAGGTTCATGGAAGGCCTGCGCGTGGTTGGTGGAATTACCATGGTTTCAAAGATAAGTATCATCTTATGCTTAATATTATGTTTTGCATGCCTCTGACGCTTATATGTATCATGTATTATGTTGTGCATATGAATTATTGCTAATGCCAGGGATTATTTATGATAGCAGTAATATTGTGCTTACTCTGAGTTAAATGTGTTTAATATGACTTAAATGGATGTTATTAATTAAGTATGAGAATGATGTTGTTCCACACAGTAGCGTTTCCCTGGCCAGTGGGATTAAGGTCAAGGGACGTTACAGTTTGGTATCAGAGCCTAGTTTCAAAATTGAGCCTGGTTGGGCCGTATAAGTGGTCTTTGGACAGAGGTTTTGAGAAGAAATTGTGTCTGGAGGACTAATTTCAGACCTCAAAATGTTTCTGAGTGTCAACAGGATACTTGACCATGTTACAAAGCTCTGGAGTTGTAGCGGTATTATAAAACATAGTCGGTGTGGTATATGGCCACAGGGAGAGAGAGAACTCCACACCAGAAGTGTTGGAGCCATAGAATCTGGTTGGGAGGAAAAGAGAACCCTCACGACCGTAAGATCTGGAGAACGTGCAAAAGGTTTAAAACCTTTTTGGAGTTTCAAAAGAGTGTGGGAATCGCTATACTTGAAATCCCAAATTCATCAAGACCGTCCATCAGGAGGGAGGCATGGAGAGAAATCAACCTTTTGTGGACTCATGACTTGAAAAGGTCAAAGGTAAAGTTCGTGAGAATTCACAAAATGTGAATTCATGATTAGATCACAACCATTGATCAAGGAGAGATCTGGACCGTTAAGTGTCCAGGAAGAATTTCGGCATTTCGGGAGTTCAGTTGTCGAGAGAAGTGGGATGTGTTGATGCACAAAATTCTGAAGCCTGGAATCATGAAATCCCAAAGAGCCAAAGCAGTGGGTCGATTTGACATCACTTTGATGGATGTGGACCCATGGGATCTATACCATGTGCTAGTGGGCCCCGAAGGAAAAGCATATGCAATAGGCCCAGACGGCATCACCGGAGGTAACGTGGATCCTCTTAAGGACACCATGTGTCACTACCTTGGTGGGAGACAACTGTGTTGTGGGATCGGAGGGTAAGGAAAACAAAATTTCAGAAGTCGAGAGTTGGAGAGGGAAGCGAGTGCGAGAACCTCCCAGACCAAAACCCCAAAACCCAAAACCCCGAAGTCTCAAAATCCTGAAACCCAAAGTTTTGTTTGGAGAGCCTTGTAGCACCTAACAGTTTAGTGTTTGATCATAGCCCGTGGACGCATGGGTTAGGGACTAAGAAAACAGGGGCTATCACCCACAAATTACAGAGTCGAGCTGAACTCAAAAAATTTGTGAAGTCAAAATTTTTTCTTATTCGCGTTGGTTTATGATTGTTGTAGTTTAATTAAGGGTTTAAGGTCTGAAAAAATTTGTTTGAATTCACGTTGTGTGTGTAGAGTTCAACGAGTGTCAGGACAGCCGTGAATCAATGTCGAGTATAGAAATGGAAGAGGTGTGAATTGCCTCCAATTCAAAGAATGAAAGAGAAGGAAGGGATGTCAACTTGGGAGTCGAAGGATCGAACTCCAATGGGAATAGAAGAGAATTAGATAAGGAAGGACATATGATGAAAATCATTGAAATATTGCAGAGAGAATCCTATGCTCACCGATTCAATAGCTGAAATCTCATGAGGATCAGAGATCGGGAGGGTGAATTCAACTTAAAGATGTTGAAGAACCTGGAAAGAATAGAAAGGAAATTGGAAAAGGAGAGTGACACAAGAAAAACAGGGAGTTGCAAGACCCCTGAGAGAAAAAGAAGATCGAGGAGTGGTAGCAGAAATCATCGTCGCTCCCCAAATCATTCCAATAAGGAAGCACACAGTAGTTCAAGCCCATCCCCCACCAAAAAACACCAAAGATCTGGAGTGGATGAATTGAAAGGGGAGATGAACAAGATTAATCCTCCTACGTTTGATAGAGAACATAAGAAGGAGGAATATGTCAAAACATGGTTGCTTGGCATGAGGAAATATTTCCAACTGCAGAATTATTCCTCTCATGTAGAAGGAAGAATTGTGATGTATCAAATAAATGGAAAAGCATCCATGTGGTGGGATTATCTTGTGCAGGTGCACCACGTTAGAGAGAAAAATATCACATGGAAGGAATTCAAGAGGCATTTCAAGAGGAAATACCTGAATAAAAGATACTATCACAGAAAGATGAAGGAGTTCTTCGAACTCAAGATGGGTAGAATGACCATTAATGAATACGAACGAAGGTTTTTGGAATTATTGAAGTATGTTTCATTCATCAAAGATGAGGCTGTCAAGATTCAAAGGTATCTGAGTGGACTGCCACCTCCCATTGGTGACAAGATTCAGTATGATGATCCTAAGACTATGGAAGAAACAATAAGAAGAGATAAATGCTTATATGACCAGCAAAGAGAAAAGCCTACCTTTCAGAAGGCTTGGGAGGACCAGAAGAAGTTTAAGAAAGAACAGAGGCAGAAGGGAAACAAACCTCCCTTTTTCAGAAATAGTCCTCAAGGACATCCATCGTTTAGAGAGCCAAGAATGGATGAAGTGGGAGAACAAAGGCTGAGACAGACACCCATTTAGTGTTGGGGCTGTAAAGATGATGTAGAAGCAGACCCTATCGGCCCTTGGATCGACAGTGCACTACAGGATCGCTCTACTTCCTGCCCTTGAGTCGGATTGACTCTTCGATTCCTCTTCGGGGAATCCAACACACAAAAAAATGTGCTTCTCCACAGGTCCTTACGAATTGAGTTCATGTGATCGAACATGAAGCCTCAATTCCAAACTTCTTTTGACCAAATGATGTGGTCATGTTTCTCGCAATTTCGGAACCTCGGAGCTTGCGACTTCGCAACTTCTCCTCCCAAATCTTCAACTCTTCACCTTCCGAGACCCAAACTTTCGATGTACCTAAACACTTGTCACAACTCGCCACTCATGAGTTTGTGAGTCAAAACTCCCAACTCTTTCTTCCAAATCTTGCGATGCTCGAAATGCCTTATGGTCACTCTCCTTCTCTTGTCAGTGCCCTCCGCACGTGACCACCAGCTAGGCCTAACTCTATCACTTTTCGCTTCTCGCCGCTTCGTGAGTTTTGATGTCGAATTATCGGCTCTTGTTTCATGAATCCCTGAGACACGGGAGGTCAACGAGTATTGACTTCTTTCAACAGACGATATGCATCCACCCTTCTCTTCCACGGGCCCACCTCGGATTTCGCAATTTCGTGAATCCAAACGTCAAAGCTTCGGTCCTTCCACCCTTGAAACCCCGAAATGGAATTTCATAAGTAGATCCAATGGTCCTCATTGGCGTGAAACTACGACCCTCTCTCTCCTGAGATTCCTCTTCCATAAAATGACCCCCGTAACCTCCTTTCTCCCTCATGATATTTGACGGCTCGCGGGACTTCACGAATTCTCTATGGAGAATCTCGACCGTCTGCTTCTCCCTTCAAGAAATTCTGCACTCTTAAACAAAATGTTTTACCACGAAACTTAACCGCCTACAACACAAACTTGTGATGGCTTCTTCAATGCCTCAAGGCACCAACCTTCTGTTCTTTTCTTCGACAATTGTAAATACCCTATCCCTCCTAAGATTTCTCCAACTCTGAGTCTTAAATAAGACTCCCGCACACACTCCTTGCGATGAATCCTTCAATTACTTCAAAGAATTGAAGTCCTTCGACTTTGCGCACTCCCTGCAGCAGTAGTCCTTCAACAATTCTCCAAGTCTTACAAACCCTGAAACTACTCTTGGCCTGTGCACACTTTGCATGACTCCTATTCCTAACTGCACTTCTGAGAGAATGAGAATAACATTAACCCTCCTGAGCTTTCAGAGATGAAACTATGAACTCTTGTCAATGCACTCCTTGCGGACAACTTCACTGCACTCCTTGCAGGAACTCTTTCTCATATAGAGAAACAATTGAAACTCATTCCTTACTCTCTCTCAAACTTCAAACAAAAAGCATGAAATCATATACACAACATATAAAGCAAATGTATAACAGAAAGTAAACATCCATGAGCATAGTATTCAACATGCATACACAGAGAACAATATGACACCATGAATTTGAATCGAAGCTCTTTCTATTAATTCAAATATCTGTACATGGGTGTTTTCAACCACATCTCTCTGCTCTCCTCTCTATGCTCTATGCTCATAATCCTCTTACAACTATACAATGAGGGTGTCTATATCCTGTTTCCCTCTTGCACTCTAAAACTATATAATCTAAGCATTAAATTATATCTACCTACATTAACTTTTCATAAATGCCTCTATCTACTTAAGACGAGAGTGGATCGCTCAAGGTCTGATTACAATGCTCCTCCATAAATGTGCGTATGCCTCTATTAACTATCCCATTAATTATATGGCGCTTTCAAACTTCAAAACATTTCGACAAGAAATGTGTTGGTGCTTGTCCAGTTGTCCTCCACATCCATGCACGCTTGCTGCCTGTTGGCGATGCTCCTGCATCAAAAGAGAACCACAAGTACAGAGATTGTCCCCATAAAAATGGCAAATCTAGAGTTGTCCATAATGTTCAACAAGCTGAAACAGTGGAGGACATGGGAAATAGAATGCCAAGGATATATGTAGCCCTGGACAACAAGAAAGCTTAATTCAGTCACACATGATTGAAGTGGAAGGTATGATTAACAACCAACCATTTATTATTTTAATTGATTCAGGGGCTAGCCATGGTTATATAGACCCTAGAGTGGTGGAAAGTTTGCATTTATCAAGAATCAAACATGAAAAGTATTGGTTAGTGCAGTTGGCTATAGGAACCAAGAGGAAAGTTACTGAGTTGGTTAAGTCATGTCCTGTGGACATGAAGGGATTGAGCACGAAGGCTAAATTGAATATTCTGCCTTTAGGCTCTTATGAATGTTTAATTGGGATGGATTGGTTGGAATAGAACCATGCCCTCCTGGACTATTGTAAAAAGGAATTTACATGCCTGGATGAGGAGGGGAATCAGAAAACAGTCCAAGGAATTCCTAGAGTTGTTACTGTTAGATAAATCTCAGAAATGCAGCTGAAGAAGTGCTACAGAAAAGGCTATCAATTGTTTGCAGCCCGTGTGGAGGAAGCATCCAGAGATGAAGTCTCAAATATTGGAGACCATATGGTACTAACAGAGTTTGAAGACGTATTTCAGTAGGTACCTAGACTACCTCCGAAGAGAGATATCGATTTCTCTATAAATTTGATGCCTGAAGCAACTCCAATGTTGAAATCTCCTTATAGAATGAGTACGCCGGAGCTGAAAGAGTTGCAATTGCAGCTTGAAGAGATTATAAAGAAGGGGTACATTCACCCAAGCGTGTCACCTTGGGGTGCCCTGGTCCTGCTCGTGAAGAAGAAGGACGAGACATTGAGGCTTTGCGTTGATTTCAGATAGTTGAACAAAGTAACTGTCAAGAACAAGTATCCTCTGCCGAGGATTGACAATCTTTTCGATTAGTTGAAAGGTGAGAAAATATTTTTGAAGATAGATCTTAGATCGGGATATCACCAGGTAAGAATAAAGGATGAAGACATCAGTAAGACTACCTTTATAACAAGGTATGGTCATTATGAGTTCACAGTGGTACCATTTGGACTGTCGAACGCACCTATTGTTTTTAAGTGCTTGATAAATGGTGTATTCAGGGACTATCTAGACAAGTTTGTCATCGTCTTCCTGGATGACATTATGGTGTATTCCAGGACCGAAGAAGAACACGAACAACATCTAAGGATGGTGTTGCAGGTGCTAAGAGAGCACCAACTATATGCCAAGCTGAGAAAGTGCTCATTTTATCAGGAACGGATCCATTACTTGGGACATATTATCTTGAAGGATGGGATAGCGGTAGACCCTGAGAAGATTGAAGCCATTAGAGAATGGTCATCTCTAAGGAATTCAATGGAAGTTAGATCCTTCATGGGATTGGCTAGTTATTACAGAAGGTTTATCGCAAGGTTCTCAAAGATAGCTCACCCTATCACTTCCTTTCAAAGGAAGGAGAAAAAGTTTCAGTGGACTGGAGAGTGTGAGAAAATTTTCCAGCGATTGAAGCAACTGTTAACCAATGCTCCAATCTTGAGGATCATAGATCCAAATGTGGATTTCATAGTATGCACTGATGCATGCAAAGAAAGACTGGGAGGGTTTCTCAGTCAAAATGGATTTGTAATCTGTTATGAGTCCAGGAAGCTGAAAGAACACGAAAACAATTATGTCACTCATGATTTGGAGTTGGCAGCAATCATTCACGCTCTGAGTAAATGGAGACATTACCTCAAGGGAAGGAGATTTGAATTGAGAACAGACCACAACGGTCTGAAATATTTGTTTGATCAACCAACCTTAAATGCTAGACAAAGTAGGTGGCTGGAATTTCTGTGTGAGTAGGACTTTGAGATCAAGCATATCAAAGGAAAGGAGAATAAAGTGGTTGATGCACTCAACAAGAGGGTGCGTGAATTACATGCTACAACCATTAGCATGTATCAGACTGATATTAAAAGAAGAATTCTGGAGGCGGTAAATGCATATCTGCAGTACATAGAATTGGTAGCCAAGCTATAGTAGGGTAATATGCCACAGAAGATGGAAATTTATAAATTGGAAACAGATGGAATACTGCTATACAAGAACATAATTTTTGTACCCAATGTCCAGTGCTTGAAACAGATGATTTTGCAGGAGATGCATAATGTGCCTTATGTCGGGCACCCTGGATATCAAAAAACAATAGCAACAGTCTAGAGCCATTACTTTTGGTCGGGTATGAAGAGAGATATCACTGAATACATCACCAGATGTATGGAGTGCCAGAAAGTTAAAGCTGAGCATAGGCACCCAACAGGGTTTCTGCAACCTTTACCCATTCCTGAGTGGAAGTGGGAAGTAGTAACGATAGATTTTATTACAGGATTGCCTAGAACAAGCAATCTGCATGATTCGATCATGGTGGTGGTGGACAAGCTTACAAAAGCTTCCCATTTTATTCCACTGAAAACTACTCACAAGGTAGCAGATGTTGTTGATATTTTCATGAAGAAAGTGGCATGATTGCATGGAATTCCTAAAACGATTGTGTCTGACAAAGACCCAAAATTCACCTCAAATTTCTGGAAAGGATTGTTCAAAGGATTCAGAATTAATCTGAACTTTAGTACAACTTATCATCCCAAGTCTGATGGATAGACAAAGATGGTGAATAGAGTAATAGAAGACATACTGAGAATGTATGTGATGGACAAACCATCAATATGGGAAGACTACCTACACTTGGTAGAATTTGCCTACAACAATGGGTATCATGCATCGTTGAAGATGATCCCATTTGAATCACTTTATAAAAGAAAGTGCAATACTCCAGTGAGCTGGGATAATCCAGTTGATAGAGCAGTAGTTGGGCTAGAGTTGCTCAAGGAGATGGAGGACCAAATGATAAAAATTAAGAAGAATTTGAAAACTTCCCAGGAAAGGCAAAAAAGTTATGCTGATAAGAACAGAACCCACAGAGAGTTCAAAGTGGGTGATCATGTTTTCCTGAAAGTGAAAGCTAATAGGAGTTCCCTGAAGCTGGGAAGTTGCGCCAAGTTGGCAGCCAGATTTTGTGGGCCATTTGAAATCCTGGAAAGGATTGGGCCAATTGCATATATTCTTGCATTACCTGCAACTATGACTGTACATAATGTGTTTCATGTTTCATTGCTTAAGAAATATATACTTGATGCCAGTCATGTTATCAATTGGAATGTGATTCAGGTGGAACAAGAAGGTGTTCTGCAAGTGCATCTTGTGCGCATATTGGACAGGAAAAACAAACAGCTCCATAATCGAGCTATAGGGCTTGTAAAGGTCCAGTGGACCTGGTACGGTCCTGAGGATGGAACATGGGAACATGAAGATACTATGCAGGCAGAATACCCACATCTTTTTGAAGATTTTGGAAATTTTGCGAATGTGGTGTGAAAGTTGCACCGAGGACAATGAAAAAATAAGGGGAGGGGATTGTAATACCCCAAGGACGTGCCCAATTGTATTATGAATTGTAATTTTGTTTTATAGGCTAGTGAGCCAAGTTTATATAAGCTAATGGGATTATGTGGTGATTAGGCCAGGGAGCCTAAGTGTTTAAGGCCAATAGCCTAATTTTGTACATGTAACTATGCACATTATTAATAAAGATAAACACCACTGTGTGCAGATCGACCACGATGAATGAGTGATGGGGGACTAAGATTCCACATAATGGGTAAGGGATTGGGGGATGGAAGGTGGAAAAGAGAGACTAAGTGTTTAGCCCAGGGGCTTAAGTCCTTAGGAATAATATTTTAATATTATTCCAAAAATCATGTGAAATATATACTTTTATCCTAAGTTCCTGGAAAAAGGAATGCATGATGATGGAGTGCATGCAGCTTCATGGGTGACATGTGTTGACCCAAGAACATGCAGTTAAAAATTGCAGATGTCAGCCATGGAGGGGGTTTGGTCATTCTGTCATCCTTTGCCTGAGTTCCCGATATGCCCTTCTGAACCCGTTTTTCCTCTGCGTGTGCATCTGCACTGTTTTCCTGGTCACACACCCTGAAACCCATGGGAAACCCGACGGACTGATCCGCGTCTCTGGGAAGTCCAAGTATTCCATATTTTTCTAAGTTGTGTGGTGTCATGTCTATGGGCTGTTGTGACCACGAAGTTCATTCGTGAGCCATTATGTGTCTTCTAAGGAACCCGACACCTGGTTAATCACCTTAGTCATGCCATTTTTTAGCGTGGGAAATTGTTGCCTGTGGTGCCATGCTCGTTTGTTGTTGTTGTTGTCATCCCTGTGTGAATGAATGTTGAATCATTGTTGTTGTCCTCCTTATGTTGGAACAGATTTGAAGAGGTAGGTTGTCAGGCCTATGAGTAGCTCTCTCTAGGTGAGAGAGTCTGCTGGGAAGTGGTTTTCTCCCAGAGAGAGTCCATCACTAGCTACGGAGCTCTCAAAATTCCTGATTTGGCTTGTTGCTGAGACCTAGAGAGGGAGGTGAAGCACTGATGGACTGTGATTGTGAAGGTGTATACTCCCGGGTGGAATAGGCATGTGGGGAATGAGAGTTTGTGAGTAGTGGTTGTAAGAAGGCTCCTAGAGAGAATCCTTCTGGTTGCTCCGTGCAATTTTCCCTGTAACCTCATCCTAGACTAGGATTCCTTGCCTTGGGTGGATCTTAGTCCCAGCTCGGGGGTGACCTACTATTGAGCATGATGAGAAGTGTGGTCTAAGGCTGGGAGGTTCATGGAAGGCCTGCACAAGGTTGGTGGAATTACCACGGTTTCAAAGATAAGTATCAGCTTATAGTTAATATTATGTTTTGCATGCCTATGACGCTTATATGTATCATGTATTATGTTGTTCATATGAATTATTGTTAATGCCAGGGATTATTTATGTTAGAAGTAATCTTGTTCTTACTCTAAGTTAAATGTGTTTAATATGACTTAAATGCATGTTATTAATTAAGTATGAGAATGAGGTTGTTCCCCACAATAGCATTTGCTCGACCAATGGGATTAAGGCTGGGGGACATTACATGATTTACATGAGTAACAACTGACATTTTATTATGGTTGGCTCTTGTGTGACAACCGTGAATATAGAGAATGTTGGTTCTTGTGTAAACAACACTCATTTCGTTATTTTTTCTCTTGTTGTTATGATAATAAAATGTTGGTTCTTATGTAAACAACATTCATTTCTTTATTTGTTCTCTCTCTCTTATGATAATAATTTACCCATTTACTTGTTGGAAAAAATAAGCTATCAATGTGCATAAGGAAACATCACTGAGTATAAGAAATACCTTTTGCATATTTGTGAATCATGCCAATATGAATATCAATGCTTATGAAGAAAAGTGCAACAGAGTATCATTGGAAGAAACAGATGTTGGTAAATGGTAAATGAGACGAAAAAATGGAATGGTAGTGGAAAAATTGAGTGATGATAGCGAATATAGTTCCCCCCCTCCCAACTGAATTGGTTGCATGTCCTCATGCAACGTGGCATGAGTCATAGAAGTGAAAAGGAAAGGGATCATGGTGAGGGATTTTTCCAAATTCATTCACTCTAGCATGTAAGGAATTGCATGATTAAAGAGTATAAAACAACATACCTCCACTAACCCAAAATGTTGATGAACTATGCAATAGGAATATGGATGATGCAACTATTGGAGCATGGAAGATGTCACTACTGCAAGATCATGTGAAAGGTGACTGCTATTGTAGCTGCGACTGATTTCATTGCTGGATCAGAGAATGTGAAGTGGAGGAATCTGAACTGTTGTTGATGAATCATGGAAAAGAATAAGTATGAAAGTGGAACTGTAGTACTCTCATATAGCTAAAGTCATGTTGTTGTAACTGCTGAGGAGTCATGGAAAAGTGTATATTCTTCACCCGCTGCTAGTCCCGATGGTACAATTCTAGTCATGAAAATGAATGTGTCAATGTTGAGCATAAAAATAAGTCATTGGATTACCAACCATTGATGAATGTCGTTAACCAATGCGAGGAAAACTCACCATTGATTTCAATGAGTGCCAAGGTACCTAAGTATATATTGCGAAGTGAGAATAGATTTGTTGATGTCAAGCAACTTGCAAGATCTGAGGATCAAGGGACAATGATGTATTCCCATGATTGTCAACGAGAGAACTTTCCATTAAGGCATGCAAGCCTCCAGGTACTCAATAGGAACTCTAGTCTATATCCAAGATAAGGTGTTGAGGTTGATGGGGCAAGACTTGTTGAAAGGTGGGCCTTAAGGAATCCCACACCAATCAACACGAGTTTGTAAAAATATTGGTAGGTATATAAATGAAAATATCTCAGTAGCAACAGTGTTTATGGCAAGGAAAACAAGACAATTTAGTCATGAAAAAGGGAGCTGGATAGTTTTATTGACAACGAAAAATGAGCTGAAAATGATAAAGAGATGTATATGACTTATAAAGATAGGCATGTTTGAAGTTATGAAGGATAAAGAAATCGAAGATAGACTTCATCACAGGGATGACCAATGCGCTTTGAAGGAGAGATGCGGGGAAATAATTCATGACGTGGAATGGTTGTATGGATAGGTTTTGTGTAACAACAAACATCATGATGTGTGTGATAAGCCTCAGCTCCTTCAAGCAGTCACGAAAGCATGTTTTTTTTTTTTTTTTAAGTTTTGTGATTCTAGAAAATCACTTCAGCAGCAAGATGTGATCGGCCATGCACCTGAAAAAAAACTTAGTACAAATCCTGCATGAAAACTTGTGAGATGTTCGAAGAAAAACATAACATGCAGAAATAAGTACGAATGCATCAAGTAAAAGAAATAAAATGCATTCTTATACATGTTGTCGTGGTCGTTGCACGTGCACTTGTTTCATCATTGATTGCTTGCTAAAGTGACTCCAAGAAACCATTTAGCGTAAAATCGTAAGGCGTAAAAACATTATTGTTTTCAGGAATGATGAAAACGTCCATTTGCAATTTTATTTGGTTTTGTTGTTTTTATAATTTGTTTTCAATTTTTTTTTCAATGGTTTTCTTATATATATATATATATATATATATATATATATATATATATATATATATATCTATTTATTTATGATAAAACAAAACCAATAAAATTCCTAAGTATATATATTTTTATAATAAACAAAAAATAAAAAAACTAAAAAGATTATTTCTTTAAGTTTTACTTTGGCTAGTTTATATTTATATTAAGTTTACTATTATTAATATTTTTTTTGCTATTAAACAAAAAATAAAAATAAACAACTATACATGTCCCTATTAATTGTTTTTCTATTAAAAAAAATAAAAAAATAAACAACTATTAAACGTCTATACAACAAAAATAAAAAAAATAAACAATAAAAATTGGAATGCATCCAATTGATCAAATCCAAAACGCATCCTATGCATATCGTGGAAATCTCAAAACATAACTCTTACCTCCTAGAAATATGCAATGATCAAGTTGCTAGGTGGCTGATCTGCAAGCACAAGGCGTTTTCATTTGATTATTGTGTACATAGCTAACCATGGCGACTTGCTTTTTCCAGAAATAGTTGCTCAGTTGAATGAGAGGAATATCCAAAACGAAATGATTAGTCGATTCTTGTGATGCAGATTTTTTATATTTACAAGCGATGCTTCTTTCAAGAATCTGAGTTTGTCCACCACGGAGGGCTTTCCATTCATTTCGTCTTCTTCAGGAAGATTGCAAAATGGCGTGATGTGGTAGGAGAGTGATTGTTGAGCATGTTCTATTTTTTGTAGCCATCATTTTATTGAATTAAAAATCTGTTAGATCGCTGCACCAGAAAACTGTGGTAGCATGGAACGATTGGAATCTCAGATTGATAAAAAAGAAAATTTGGCAACCATGTTGTTTATTCCAATGCATAGAGAGAAATCATCGATCTGATTGAGGAGTATAGGGAGGCCGCCAGTTTGACTAAAACCTTCCTTGTTAGCCTTTGTCGCTGAGTGTGATCTCACAGAAGGGAGGCCATGGATTAAACACAATCCATTTCTCTTTGTAAATGAAAAAAAACCATGACATATGAGTCTGCGTGTAGCTTATACTATTGAGGACATGCCAGAGAAGACATAGGACATATGGGTCTGCGTGTATCTTATACTATGGGTTTACATGTATCTTATAATTATGAGGACATTCCAAAGAAGACAGAGGAGGAGGAATTCAATATCGGTCCTCTTTCTGTTCTCATGAGGAGTGTGAAAAACAATACGCAGGTTTTGATAAATTGTAGAAACAACAAAAAGCTTCTTGGGCAAGTTAGAGTATTTGATAGGAACTGAAACATGTTTTTGGAGAATGTCAAATAAATGTGGACAGAGACAGGTAAAGGAAAGAAGAAATCCTAGCCTGTCAACAAGGATAGGTTCATCAACAAAATGTTCCTTCGTGGAGATTCTGTCATTATTGTTCTTAGAAATCCAAAATGACTAGTAAATTGGAGGTTGCTTAAAATTTCGTAGGTATATAGGATCCATTTTGGTATGTTGTATGTTATTGCGGGTCTTACATGGGCTGTGCAACGCAAATTGCAAGTGGGATGCACCATTTCAGTCATTGTTTATTTTATATATATATATATATATATATATATATATATATTAAATATTATGTTTTAATTTGCATTCCTAAAAAAATAAAATTATAAGGCTCTTTTAACACAGAAAACAATTATTTTTAATTTTTTTTGTTTTTGTTTTAATTTTGTATTATTCCTAGATTAAATAAAACACAAAGCTACTATATACAAGGCTAAATTTTAATTTTTATCCTTTTTTTTATTTTTATTCCTAAAAAGAATCCTAATTTAACTTAAATCATATATATATTTTATTTATTTATTCATTTTTTTTAAGTTTTATGTTTTGGGAAAAATAAAAAAAATAGAAGAACTTAAAAAATTACTTCGCAAACTTATTGAAAATTTATGCGCAAATGGATCAATTGTAGACCGAAAATATATTAGGAAATTTTTTTGTAATCATCAACAATTAAAATTCTTCTTGAAATCAATTTTAGTTATCCTATTTGTAATCCTCGCAATCGCAGGAAGCGCGCACAAGAGCATACTTATTCTAAAATTAAAAAAACTTCAAAATAATGTCCTACCTACATAATGCTAATTAAAAATTAGAGATTTGTTACATGTAGTCAAACTTCCAATGTAACCATAAGTGCAACAGTAATAAGAATATGTTCATTGTGAATTTTGCAAATGACAATCGAAAATATATATAACCTTGCGAAATTAACTGTTGAGACTGTAATTTAACAAAATAAAAAGAAAAACTAAATGAAGCTAACCTTGTACTCACTTGAAACCAACATTCGATAAGGCTTTTGTAGGTGCCATTTGTCTTGCTCAGATCATGTTGTAGCTTCGCATTGTCCTTCTCGACCTCCTGCTCACCTAATTGTTCTTCATTGAATATGCATGCTTCTTCGTATGTTGATTCATTGTTTGTTGTTGGAGGAGTAATTAAGCCCTCAACTGTTGTCAATATCTCCTCTTTGTGAGAAGAGGATATCCTGACCTTTGCAAGGATCTAAGTGAGTTGTTCCAAGATTATACTCATAGTTAAACCATATTAAAAATGGGGAATGATTTATCATCAGAGATTTGAATTTTAAAACTAAGAAATTAAAACTATTTGTAAAAATAAAACACACCAAACTTGAACTCCTTACGTTACTGGGACCATGTTGTCACTAGGTTATCGATTCACACAAGTTAGCTCATCATAAATAAAAACTAAATTTGCATAAATAAAAACACACTTTTTCATAAAATAAGGAGAAACACACTTATGCATAAAAGGAAGAGGACAACCTAACTTTGGAGAAACCCCACTAAAGTGGATGCGCAGGTTCTTACCTCTTTCCTTACCATATTCTCTCCTCCATTAGTTCGTCCATAAAACCAATCCAAAATTATTAAAGCAATCTAATTGAAATTCTACCTATTACCGTTTACAACTCCCCGACAATGGCGCCAAAATGTTGGGGCAATTATATGCATAATATATTACCAAACATAAATTATCAACCGAGATTCGTAAGTAGTAGAGTTGATGCACTATATGTGCTGATAACAGATATGTTCATATGTATGTTTAGTATATCTTAGATAAGAAAATTATTTGGAAACCAACACACTTTTAAAAATAACAATCTTCACACAATTCGAAAGATGAAAAGCAAAACTCATAAACAAGAAAAACTCTTGCTCAGGTGATGGACCAGTTCATTGATGTCTCGTGAAAGAAAAATATGAACTTTGATTCTATCCCTTGGAGCAACACAACTAACAATAATTAACACTTTGTTCATTCACAACATTCCATTAGAGGTGCATGTAGAGTGAGAGATTGAGGTCTTGATTGTACATGTGTTAGCAAGGTGTAACCTAATCAATTCTGGAAAAGAAATCTAAGTGTAGTGGAATGCTCCATTAAACATCATGTATGGTGAAATATGGAGATCCAAATGTTCCTGCATTGACACACTTTGCAACAAATAGTGAAATCAAAGAAAATAACATGAAATCAAAATAACAGATACATGAAATGAAAATATACACAAACAATTTACAATGAGCTTACCAAGCTCGATCGGTGGCCCTTGCCGATGCCAACATGGAAGATTTTAGATCAGAAAATGCTAACTTCTAAGAGACACATGATCACTAAATCGAAACTTGCATTAATATTCGACAAGTAGGTTTACAGAAAGAGTCTTTTCATGAATCCAATCTACATCATAACAATTTTATCTCAAGAACCAATCTTACATCATAATAATTCTCCTCCTAATATACATGATAAAATTTCTTTCCCCCTCTCATGAAGAGAGGGAAATCTCTTTTATACATGAGAGCTTTGAAAAGGAGATAAACATCTCATAATTACATATCCACTTTTCTCTCAACCAATTTCCCATTATTACAAAATATTATCCCTTCAAATCCTCACACATATCTCTCATATATCTTGGATAAGATATGACAACCAAATCTCCATGATCTTCTCCT
>ML781771.1:199345-214217 GCA_009831015.1 Picea engelmannii
TTTTGAGATATATATGAAAACATGTCAATTTTCTAATATTTAATCACAAATTCCCTTTTAATACTAAAATAAATGATTTGGAAAATAATAAGGTTAAACTCATATTTAATTATGAAAATGGTATCATGAAAGGTTAATGGGGCAATGAAATGTGAAGAGTTATGAAGGGAAAGGTGGATGGAAATACAACATTTATGAGTCCCAACAAACACCATGAAAACACTTTCTACAACCCCTAAAACATGTTAGAATAAGAAGCCCCATCATCTGACATTCGAGACAAGTATTTTGACAAGGTATTTACTCATCTTGGTGAATTTTTGGAAGATCAGTGGTCCTTGCTCCTACATAAGAAGCGGCAGCGCTGACTCTCCTTTTCCATCTCAAGGGGAGCATTGCAATGCCCTATTGTCCATTTTAGGGGAGCGTTAAGTTAGTTGAGGGAATCTTGGAGGAAATCCCACTTTCCTCTAAATACGACTATGGACGGATTGTGTTAGTTTTTCTCAAATATAACTCTAGGGATGCATCTAATGATTATATCACAACTATTGGAGCCATATCCTCAACTAATTCTAAATATACCGAAGGTAGTTGAGCCTCTCAAATCCAATAAATCTAGGCATTTCCATGGTGAAGAGGAGGAGAAATCAACAAAGCATTGTTATTTTGATTGTGTATATTTTGAGCAAGGGTTGGACGAGGAGGACTTGGAGAGGTTGTTGAAACATAATTTGAATATTGTAAGTTTTCTATTGAATTTCTCATTAATATACTTCTCCTATTACCTTCAAGTATGTGTTTTCATGTTCTTGTCTATGCTTGTCTTAATCTTCATAGATTGATTGATTTTGTCTAATCCATTAGAGTAGGAGATAGTCGTTTGTTTCTTATCATCCATTACATGGTTTTTATGGAGCTCGTGGATTGGAGCATCTTAGACAAACATCATAAATGAGGTGCATCATAATTCCCCTCCTTTTTTCTTTTTTGATGGATAAAATGAATCTATCAGAACGGTAGTGTCCAAATGTAATTTTCTTCCTAGGTAGAGGGGTCTATAATCCAAGGGAAAGTTCAACTGCCTGCAGGGGAATATTTCCATAACAATGTGGACACTCAGGGACCCCTTGAAACTCATCAAATTAGATCAACATGTATGAAACATCTCATGTCCTCCCTACCATGTCAAGGCCAATGTGGAACTATGAGAATCTGCCACATATCTAGGGTGACACCCACATGATCATCTAATGACTTAGTCTGTTTTGGTTTATGGTCTAGAAAAATCAACAAATCCCTATATTTCAGTGGCATATCAACGATGGAGATCAGGATGGAGATATTCATCAATGAAATGAAAAGAGAAATCCCCGATGCAAGTATTCAAAGTGTCTATGACAATGTCATCATTGGTGAAATGTAGAAGAGATGACAACTTGACCACCAACGAAGAACTATCAGAGCCAAATAGAGGGTGACACATGAACAAGTGGAACCTACCACATACATAGTTCAATGTATCAAAATCGGGTGACACGTGTCCCACTCGTCTGCCACATCAGTGCCAACATGGACCAACGAGAAGGCACCATGTGTCAGGATGACATCAGTGTAATATTGTTCTTTCCTTAGCCATTTTTTCCCTCGAATCCTCGATCAATGAATCTTAGTTTTCATTAGATTTCTGATGGATGGTCCATATTTGTATTACGATCCCTTCAAAGCCTCCTCTTCGGATTCATGTTTACACTCCAAACCCCAACCACTACAATGGAAACTTCTGATTGATGGTCCAAATATACTCTCATACTTTTCTCAATTGGGGATGATCAAAAGTATAGATCTTCTCTCAGGTATCAAAGCGTCCCAGCCAGGCATCATGTCAGCCTACTAGCAGAGCACTGTTAAAGCTAATTAGAATATGCCACATGGATAGGTGGATCTTACCAAAGGTTCCCCAAAGAATATCAAATATAAGTGACACATGTCATGTCTCCGTAACATAATAGAATCAATGTGGGTGAATAAAGGATTGCCATGTGTCAAGGTTGACATCAACATGATATATTTTCCTTAGCCAAAGTTTTTTCCATGGATGAGCTAGATCAATGGATCCCAGTCCATCTATATCACCCCAATGAATGACCCATATCTCATATTATTTTGAATTCGATCAACAATTCATATTTGATCAAGTTGATCCAACGAATATTGATTTTTTTTCCTTTACAATCCTTGATTTACTCTGGTGAGTGCGACCTTGATCAATGGTTGAGATTACTTGCTGAGATCTGTTTGACAGTACTTGAGATTTACATTTTATGAAGAGTTAATGTAGAATTCAAAAATAAAAATAAAAATAAGTTAACGAGCTTGTGTATGGGGGATCATCCATAACCACAGAAATCAACGATCAAGATCACTCACCGAGATAGATCCAATGACTATTGAGTCACGTGATCTTTGTAGTTATAATTTCAAGTTTGTTAAAACAAGAGAAATGATTACAAGGACTCTTTAGGGACAAGGTGTGATAAATATCTTGTCTTGTGAATTCCCAATTGTTCCATGATCTCAACATAACAAATTCCAACATGTAAAAGTAATTAATTTTTACCATAGGAAAAACGATCCAAGAATCAAGAAGCGGGAAGCAATTTCAAGAAGTAGTTTAGGGCATGAGTGAGAAGAATAAAAGAGAACGCAGAGTCCCATTATCAAGGTCAAAACTTTGGGGAGTTAAATAGTTTCTTGTAACTAGATTTGTTTGACCACAAAGATACCTTAAGCATGATCAATTGATAAATGTAGTAGGAAACTATAGATTCATCCCTTGTGTTTAAGTTTTAATCTGCAATTCCTCATTCTATTGAATATATGTCTTGTAAAGAATATCCTCCCATTATTTCTTTTCTTGTACCAGATCTGATTCATAAAATCTCAAACAACATGTCATTCCTCATATCCAATGTTACTGCATGATGTATGGTTATGGTATAGAAGCGATTTCCTCTGAATGTATGGCCATTTATTGTCATTTCTTTGTGCATTTAAGTGATATGGAGAGGGTACCTCCATGTATTTTGGTTTATGAATTTGTTAATTATTTGAATCATATGTTTATTGATCTATTTACACTTTTTAGAGTTGTTGAACCCTTAATTGCTCAACACGCTATTCATTCCACATATGCTACATGATTCATTCTAAGCAGTGCCCTCTATGTTTATTTTGTTCTTTCCTCTAATCCACCATTTCATCTCCCTTTTAAGATTGGATTTATGAACCACTCATAGAAACATGCCTCTAATAATTGAGAGAATTTGTCATCTGATCTGAGCTTCTTTAAGGTCCTATAAATTCAAAAGAGAAATAAAGAGAGAGGGGAAAACTTCCCAAATATTTAAAAATCCCCTTACTACAAATATGGATTTAAGAATCGTTTTGAATCTTAGCCCCTGGGGTGGCTCGATTGATCTGGATTTTATGAGAAAAACGAAATGAATAAATATTATTAAAAGATGTTTAACACAAAATAAGAGAGATACAGTAAAACCAGTTTTCTATTCAATAAGGAGATAAGCTGAAACTGTAAAATGCAGCGAAAAATAAGCTTATTGGAATGGTGGCAGCTTATCTCTGAGAAGATATGTGACGGTTGCACTCATTCACAAGAATATATTTACAATGACGCTCTGAAGGCCTTTTACAATAAATAGGAACGTCAAAAACCATAGACATCCAAAAACCTAACCCTAGGAGATGAAGCGCCAAAAGTCATGTGGGCCCCATTTGGGTAAGTTAGTACATCAACTTCTCAGGGTCATGCATTTTTCATACAATATACGTTTTAGGGGCATGATATCCCATTCGAAAGGTCTAACCGAGAAGAACAATTTTCGACCGGCCTCAAATACCCAAAAAATGTCATTTAGGGCCTCAAAACGGACCCAGAAGTTTGGAACCCGAAAAACTACCGAAAAATTGCCAAGGTGGAAAACTGTTTTTCGAGCTAGTGGAATAGGTGTGTGGCCACCGATATCCACCTATATCAATCCTCCCTCCTTAGGAAGCAATGGTCTTCATTTCATTGAGTCCCCCTATTAGATGAGGAAATGTCTGCTGAATTTGGCCCCAGGTGAACCACTTTCCTTGGTGTAGGAGTTGCCCTGTTTTGACAACTCGATAAAGATGAATCCTTTGTTGTCCAGTTCCCTTAATCTTTGTGTCCACAATCTGGTCACTGGATTGATGTTGCATGAAATCAGGGTTGGTATTTTTTTATGTTAACTACTCTTCTATCTCTGAGGTGTCCAATAATGTTGGGAAATATGGTCGAAGGAGAGCCATGTTGAAGACTCGATGCAGACCAAGGAAGGGAGGAAAGTTGAGCTCAAAATCATTGTCAGCCACAACCTTGGTGATGGTGTACGAAACATAACAGAGTGGGAGAAGCTTTCGATGGGGCCCTATAAGGCGTTATTTCTGCAAATGAAACCAAACTTTTTCTCCCACTTGAAACTTATGTGGCACCCGATCTTGATCAGGGTGCTGCTTGTACTTGGCATTATACTTCTATAGAATATCTAGAACCTATTGGCACATCTACTGGATCCTCTAAATGAACTGGGTGTCTTTGTCAACTTCTAGTGGAGCAAGGGATGAGTCAGCCAAGGTGGTCGCTAGGGGTAGTGCAACATCCATGGGGCCCAATGGTTGAAATCCCAGCCCCAACTAAAAGGGGTTGTGTCCAGTTGAGCTATCTAGGGCTCGGTTGCAGATATGTTGGACATGGGGAAGACTTTCATCCCATGTGAAGGGGTGTTTGGAATTGTACATGCGTAGGATATGTATGACCATCTGATTGGCGACCTCAATTTGGCTATACATCCTGGGTGGAAGGCAATATATTTGGTGATCTTGGTATCCAAGAGTGACTACAGGCTTGAACAGAATGAGCTGAGGAACCGAATGTCACGGTTTGAGATAAAGGTTTTTGGTATCCCAAAATGTACCCATACTCATTCAAGGAAGAGCTTGGCAGTGGCTTCTTCTGTGATGTTCTTTTTACAGGTGACTAGAATCGCCATCTTGGAAAAGCGATCAACAACCACAAAAACAGAGTCATTTCCCCTCTTAGTGGATGGGAGGCTTAACATGTAGTCCATTGAGATGGATTCCCATAGCCTGTTAGGAGTAGGAAGAGGGGTGTACAGGCCTTGTTTCTTAGTGGTCAGTTTGGAAATAGTGCAGGGGGTGCATGACCTAATATACTTGTCGACATCCTGTTGAAGTTTAGGCCAGTAGAAATGTTTATGCAACGCTGCCACTATCTCTTCGATGCCAAAGTGTCCTGCAACTCAACTGTAGTGAGATCCCGAAATCATCTTCACATGTTCTCTTGATGGAACACAGAGATGGCCCAGACGACACAACAACTTGTTGTAAAGATGGATATTACCAACCATTGAGTTGGCTCCCAACATTTGGTAGGTGGTGGAGAAGTTAGTGTTTGTCTCATAGAGGCGGGGCCATCTAGAGGTCTCATGGATGTAAGAGTCTAGCACCGTGGTGAGTGTCATGACTGGAGGTCAGTTGAGGAATTAAACAACTCGGTTGGTACTTCATATTTTATACTTGATGTTGAGGTCGAACTGTTGTAAGTATGTTGACCACTTCTGATAGTGGTCATTATGTAATTTGCCTTGGTTTTGCATGAACTGTAGTGGCTTATGATCAATGTGGATGGTTGTCTCATTCCCAAGAATGTAATGTTTCCACTAGTGGTAGGATTGCACAATGGAGTATGTTTCTTTTCCATAAGTAGGGTACTTGTGGACATCATATGATAGTGTCTCACAATGATATGCCACGAGGTGGTCGTGTTGAGTGAAAATGATGCCCACAACATAGTCTGAAGCATTTGTCCCGATCTCAAAGGGATGTTGTAGGTCCGACAATGAAAGTACCGGGGATCAGCACAAATGCTTCTTCAACTCATCGAAGTATTTTTTTGGGACAGTCCCCACATAAATTTTTCCTTACCACCACCCTTTGTTACCTGGCTGAGGTCCCATGCAATATGAGAGAATCATAGAAAAAACCTGTGATATAAATTGGCTAGGCCCAAGAAGCTCCGAAGTTCAGTGAGTTTGGTTGGGGATGGCTAGTCACGGATGACCTGGATCATGGTTGGATCCACATGCACACCATACTAATAAATGATGTAGCCTAAGTAATGGACCCTGTCCATCCCGAAGGAAATTTTTTCCAAGTTTGCATATAGTTTGTGCTACTACAGGGTGTGAAGAACCTGTTGAATATGTTGCAAGTGTTCCTCCCAAGTCTTGTTGTAGATGAGGATGTCATCCATATACACCACTACAAAAGTATTGGTGAAAGGTTGTAGGATATCATCCATCATCCTCATAAAATTTGTTGGAACATTTTTCAAACCAAAGGGCATGACCAACCATTCAAAAATACCTTGTTTTGACTTGAAGGCAGTCTTCCATACATCTGTCTATTCTATTGGGACCTGGTGGTAGCCATACTTCAGATCAATCTTACTGAAGTATTTGGCCCCTGTGAGCTAATCAAGGAGATCGTCGATTCACTGAATCGAGTACCGATTTCGGACTATGATTTTATTCAGGGCCCGGTAATCAATGCAAAGTTGCTAGGTCTCATCTTTGTTCTGCATTAGCATGATTGGGCTCCCATAAGGCGATGAGATCTGACGGATGTTCCCCTTGTGGATAATTTGTTGGATCTACCTCTTGATATCTTCTTTTTCTAATAGAGAATGGTGGTAGACTAACCCATTGGGTAGCGGTGTGCCTAGGGTTAGATCAATGGGATGATTGACCTGGTAGTGCAGAGGTACCCCGGTAGGAGAGGAGAATATATCTGAGTATTCTTCCATGACCTTATCCACTTGCTTCTATTGCATGGAGAGATCAGTTGTGGAGGCTCCAGATGTGGCTTTGATCCTTCACTCACTTTGAGAGAGAATCACAAAGAAGACAAATTTCCCAGTCTGAGAGATGACCTTCCTACATTGCTTGGTAGAGATCAAGGAAATAACACTAGGAGGGACTACCTCGGGTATCATGTACAATTTCTTGTTCAAAGTAATAATAACACTATGAGGCCTAGACTCATATACAGTATGGCATTTCCATAAATAAGGTTGGCCCAAAAGAACATTACAAACTTCAAGAGGAGCAACATCACACAATACCTCATCTTTGAAGGGCTTGATGTCGTACAACAGTCGACATTGTTGGATGACGTGAAGATCGCTTCCTTGGCAGATCCATCCAATGGTGTAGGGTTGTGGGTGTGGTGTTGTCAACTGGGCCAGCTGTTTGACAACCTCTAATGATATTAGGTTCTTCTTGCTACCGCTATCAATGATGAAGTTTAGCGAGGTTCCTTTTACCCACATTTGTGAATGGAAGAGACTCTCTCCTTCTTCTGGCTCATCTAGTTGACCAGGCTAGAGTTTGGTGGTAGCAACGGTGGCACTAGGTTCCATGTCAATGATCTATCTTCCCCTTTATGGTTTTGAATTAGAGTCAGAACCCACATCTGATTCATAATATTTCACTTCGACCACCACCAACTTCTTTGAGCAGAAGTCAACAATGTTATTCCAAGGGATCTTATGGAAGTCGCATCACTTCCTTGTATAATTCTTTGTCTTTCTAGTGTCCTTATTTACTTGCATCTTGCACCAACTGTCCTGATACTATCTATCTTTTCTCTATCCTTTGTTCTATGGGTTTGGGCCTCCTTTTCGTAGCTTTTGTTGTGCGGGGTTCCCAGGCCCAAATTGTCATGTCTTTTGTTTAAGCTTCTACTCGATTTTGATGACATATCGATAGGTCGCGCCCAAGGACGAGATGTCTAGAAATTCCATTTTGGTTTGGATGTATCTATGAAAATAAACACAATACTTGAGCAGTATATTTCCCTCTGAATATTTGATACCCAACTTGGTGTGTAAGGTATGGAAGATATTTGTGAACTCTAGCACTGCTTGGTCTCTTTCTTTCCGTAGTGTGGTTCATTTGGTATACAAGTCATCATAACTTTTATCGGGGTAGTATTGTTTCTTAATAGCATCCTTGAAGGATTCCAAGGTGGTTGTGAGTATATATAATGAGGTTTCCTCTGTTTCCTTTTTCTCACATAAAGTTTCCCACCAATCTTTGACATGGGGAACAACTTTGAGGAGCACAAAAGTAATATTTTCTCTATTCAAAAAGTTATGGATAAAAAATACCCTTCTAGTAGATTAAACCACTTGTCTACAACATCCGTGTCTATCTGACCTTCAAATATAGGAATATCGAAGTTGATTTGTACCTTTAAGGGGGCGGTGCCAATGCTCGACGAAGATGCGTCCCCTGTTGGTAGCCACCGAAGGATGTGTTCGAAACTATCCATCATCTCATTGCTCTGTTGCATGAGGGATTCCTCAAGAAATATTTTGAAAGGATCTCATATCCCATCATATTTCTTTTCTCCTGTCATGATAGTTCGCTTGGGCATGCAAGAGATTTTTTCCTCAAGAGAAACAATCTCAAGACCAAATTCTTTGTACCCTGACCTCGTTGGGGACATTAAGACAACAAGGAGCAGACTGCTCTGATACCACTAATCCAAATTTTATGAGTAGAACAAACTAAATACAGATTATTAAAATATGTTTAAAACAACAATAAAATTGGTTTTCTATTCAATAAGGAAATAAGTCGAAACCGTAAAATGCAGTGGAAAACAAGCTTGCTGGAATGGTGGCGGCTTATCTCTGAGAAGATATGTGACGGTTGTGCTCATTCACAAGAAGATGTTTAAAATGAGGATTTGAAGGCCCTTACAATAAATAGAAATTTCAAAAACCCTGGACATCCAAAAACCTAATCCTAGGAGATGAAGCGCCAAAAGTCATGTGGGCCCCATTTGGGTAAGTTAGTACATCAACTTCCCGGGGTCATAACTTTTGCATATGATCTCCATTTTAGGCGCATGATAGCCCATTCGAGAAGTCTAACTGAGAAGAATTTTTTTTGATTGGCCTAGGTCAGTGCTTGTCGTAGTCACCTAGGCCCCAAATCCTCAAAAGTCATTGTTTAGGGCCTCAAAATGACCCCAGAAGTTTGGAACCCGAAAAACTGTTGAAAAAATGCAAAGGTCGAAAATTGTTTTTCGAGCTAGTGGAATAGGTGGCTGGCCACCAATATCCACCTAGATCATCAACATCATTCCAAAAATAGTCTGGAAGATCTCGAGGGATAACACCTCCTACTCTTATTTATACTAATTCTATATTATAAAGAACATTCTAAAGGAAGATATTTCTAGAAGTGAAAGATTCTATTAGGTCTTATTGCATTGACTTGTTCATATTTATTAAATAGCCATTATTAACTAATGTTGGCCTTTATTACATGGAAAATAAATTATTCTATCCATGTGAAGGGTTAGGGAGGTTAGTGTTGGATTAATGAGAAAGGTGGGGGGGTGAATAAGTAATGAGAAATTATACCACTTTTAACCACAATATATATTCTTTATTTTTGCCACCAGTATTCAATGGTTTATCATCAATATTTCATCTATGAATGCATCCAATCATATATATCATAAGCATGTAATCATAATCAACATCACATCAACATCACATCAATAACATAGTACACCAATATTTACGTGGAAATCCGAATGGGAGAAAACCACATAATGCTTTCTTATGTATATCAAGAATTCATTCATAGGAAACACCAACTTCCCAATTCTCCAAATGCAACTGGAAGGAGGCTACAACCCCCTATTTCTAGGCTCCAACCTGAAGGAAGCTACAACACCCTAAATTCTTTGGCCCCAACCAGAAGGAGGCTACAACCCCATGGGTTCTCCAGCTCCAACAAGAAGGTGGAGACAACCACCTAGTTCTCAGGCTCCCAGTTGAAGAAATATTGAACTCCCTAATTCTATGGCTTGAAATTGAAGGAGGATATAACCCCCTTTCCTTGCACTGTCCTGCTGCCCTGAAATATAAGTGTAGACCAACTGACACAGAATCTGCCACTATCACTTCCAAAAATGCTTCCAATGCCATCGTCATTGTCACTTTTTTTGTCACTATCACTGTGATCTAGGTGGATATCGGTGGCCACCCACCTTTCCCAACTGGCTCAAAGAAAGTTTTTGGCAATTTTGGTAATTTACTATTTTTAGCAGTCTTTCGGGTCCTGAAACTTCCAGAGCAGTTTTGAGGCCCTAAATGACGTTTTTTAGGAAAACATGGAGCACCATGAAATTTCCTTGGATGTTTCCCCCAAAATGAATTTCCTCAATGATACCTTTCCAATGAGCTATCATGCACCTAAAATAGAGATCGTATGCAAAAGTTATGACCCCGGGAAGTTGTTGTACTAACTTACCCAAACGAGGCCCACATGACTTTTGGTGCTTCATCTCCTAGGGTTAGGTTTTTGGATGTCTAGGGTTTTTATCATTCTTGTTTATTGTAAAAAGGACTTCCTCATTGTAATCATATTCTTGAGAATGAGCGCAGTCGTCAAATTTCTTCTCAAAGATAAGCCACCACCATTCCAACAAGCTTGTTTTCCGCTGCATTTTACACTTTTAGCTTATTTCCTTATTGAATAGTAAACCAGTTTTATTATATCTCTATTATTTTGTGTTAAAAACATGTTAATAATATATAGTCATTTCATTATTCTCATAAAATCTGGATCAATGGCATCAAAGTGGTCTTCTCCTTGTCATCTTAATGTATGTCCCCAACGAGGTCGAAGTACAAAGAGTTGGGTCTCGAGCTTGTTTCTCTTGAGGAAAAAAGCTCTTGCACACCCAAGCAACCTCTCATGGCAGGAGAAAATAAATATGACCGGACATGAGATCCTTTCAAAATGTTTATTGAGGAATCCCTCACGCAACAAAGGAACGAGATGATGGATAGTTTCACGCAAATCCTTTGGCGTCTACCAATAGGTGACACATCTTCTTCGAGCGGAGGCATCCCCCCCTTCAAGGTACAAATAAACTTCGATATTCTTATATTTGAAGTTCATATAGTCGTAGATGTTGTAGATAAGTGGTTGAATCTACTAGAAGGGTATTTTTCTGTCCATAAATTTTAGAATAGAGAAAAGATTACTTTTGAACTCCTCAAAGTTGTTCCCCATGTCAAAGATTTGTGGGAAACTTTCTGTGAGAAAAAGGAAACAGAGGAACCCTCATTATTTAAAGTCGTGGCCACCTAGGAATCCTTCAGGGATGTTACTAAGAAACAATACTACCCTGTCAGAATTTATGAAGACTTGTGTACCAAATGGACCACACTGTGGCAAGAAAGAGACCAAGCAATGCCAGATTTCACGAATATCTTTCATACATTGCGCACCAAGCTAGGTATCAAATATTTAGAGCGACATCTGGTGCTCAAGTATTGAGGTGCTCTGCATAGATACATCCAAACTGAAATTTAATTTCTGGACATCTCAACCTTGGGTGCAGCCTACCGATATGTCATCAAAATTGAGCAGAAACTCAAACAAAATATGCAACAATTTGGGCTTGGGTACCCCTCACAACAAAAGCTAGGAAGGGCGGCCCCAACCCATAGAACAAAGGACAAAGCAAAGACAGACAATATCAGGAAAACCAGTCCAAGCCGCAAGCAAAGTAGGACACCAGAAAGACAAAGAAAGACATCATGAAGTGGTGCGACTTCCATAACATCCCTTGGAATAACACTGTTGATTGCCACTCAAAGCACTCGTTGGTGGCTGAAGTTAAAGCCTCTAAATTAGATGAGTTTATGACTCTGAGTCAGAACCAGAAAGGGGAATGTGGATCATTGACACAAAACCCAGTTCCACCATTGCTACCACCAATCTCTAGACTGGTGAACCAGATGATCTAGAAGAAGGAGAGTGCCTCTTCCATTCACATATGTTGGTAAAGGGCACCTTGTTGCACTTCATCATTGATAGAGGTAGCTAGAAAAACCTCATATTAGTAGAGGTCATCAAGCAGCTAGCCCTACCAACAATTCCATACCCACAACCCTACACCATTGGATGGCTCTGCCAAGGCAGCGGTCTTTGCATCAACCAACAGTGCTGACTGTCGTATGACATCAAGCCCTTCAAAGACAAGGTATTGTGTGATGCTTCTCCTCTCGAAGTTTGTGATGTTATTTTGGGACAAATTTATTTATGGAAACATCATGTCATATATGATTCTAGGCCTCATAGTGTTATTATTACTTTGAACAAAAAATTGTACATGATACCCTAGACAGTCCCACCTAGTGTTATTTCCTTGATCTCTGCTAAGGAATGTAGGAAGTTCATATCTCAAATGGGGAATCTTGTCTTATTCCTGATTCGCTCTCAAAATGAGCAAAGGATCATAGCCACATCCAGGGTCTCTACATCTGACCTCTCCACACAACAGAATCAAGTAGAGTAGGTCATGGAAGAATACTCATATATCTTCTCCTCACCTACTGGGGTACCTCTGCACTACTAGGTCAAGCACCCCATCAATATGACCCCCAATGCATCGCTGCCCAATGGGCCAGTCTATCAATGCTATTTGTTAGAGAATGAGTAGATAAAGCGACATATCCAAGAAATTATCCACAGGCCACACATCTGTCCCAGCTCACCACCTTGCGGGAGTCCAATTGTGCTGGTATAGAAGAAAGATGGAACCTGGTGACTCTGCATTGATTATTGGCCTCTAAATAAAATCACAGTCATAAACTGATACCCGATTCCCTGAATCAACGACCTCCTTGATCAACTGACGGGGGCCAAATAGTTCAGCAAGATTAATCTGAGGTCTGGCTACCACTAGGTTTCGATAGAACAAACAGATGTATGGAAGACCGCCTTTAAGTGAAAGGAAGGTCTTTTTGAATGGTTGGTCATGCCCTTTGGTTTGAAAAATGCTCCAACCACTTTCATGAGGATGATAGATGATATCATGTGACCATTCACCAATACTTTTGTAGTGGTGTATCTAGATGACATTCTCATTTACACCAAGACTTGGGTCTAATATTTGTAGCATGTTCAGTAGGTTCTACACACCCTGCGACAACACAATCTATACGCTAACTTGGAAAAATGTTGCTTCAGGATGGAGAAGGTCAATTACCTGGGATACATCATTGATCAACATGGTGTACATGTGGATCCAACCAAGATCCAAGTCATCCATGACTGGCCATCCCCAACCACACTCATTGAGATTTGAAGCTTCTTTGGCCTTGCCAATTTCTACCGTAGGTTCATTTTGGGACTCTCCCATATTGCATGGGCCCTCAATGAAATAACCAGGGGTGGTGGTAAGGAAAAAATTGCATGGGGTTGGTCCCAACAAAAATATTTCGATGATTTGAAGTAGTGCTTGTGCTCAGCCCTAGTAATTTCACTACCATACCTGCAACAACCCTTTGAGATCGAGATAGATGCTTCAGACTATGTTGTGGGCATCATTCTGACTCAACATGGCCACCTCATGGCCTATCATAGTGAAACACTATATGTTAGTAACATTTCTTGTCCTGGGCACAAGAGCGTTCAGGTCTGCAAGTTGCACGAGAAGCGCTCAAGCGCAGCATGGAAAAATATTGTTTCAGGCTTCCAAGTGAGTAAGCAGGCAAGATTATATGGTCGACGGTCTAGATTCATCCACAAGAGAAGATCGATGGTCGGTGGGGAATCGCAGTTAGTAGAGTTGCACCGAGGTTAGAGAAATGGATAGTGCCCATATTGTGTGCAGGGAAGGATAGCAGATGTCCATCCAGAGGACGCGTGGCACGAGATCTAGTCGCACTGGCATTTCAACATTCAAGAGTTCGAGGGGTGAGAGTTTCATGTTGTTCTACATATCGAAACCCCGAACCCCGAAAGCACCGAAAGCCCTAAAAGTCGAGCCCACAGCATCACGAAGCATTCTCAGTCGTCCATCTAAAGGGGACACCTGGCGGCCAATTGAGCCATCTCAGCGTTTCGCCCATCGTGACTCCGAGGCACAAGGAGCAGCTCCGTCATATTCCCAATGCGCGAGGTGACGGGAGCGTCCAGGACTCGAGCCCATAATATCATTGAGTGAGTTCAATACCGTCATATCTGAGGGGGACGCGTGGTGCCAAAGTAAGCTGTTTTGGCGTTTCACTCATCACGATTATGAGGGGCAAGGATCAACCCCTTCCTATTCGCGAACGACGAAAGCGCCTTTGAGAATAAATGTAGGGTCATAGCATGTCGTCACATGGGAAAATAGAAGGAGCTGTGAAAAAGGGGCCAAGGCTGTTGAGTCCAATCGCCGAAAGAATCATCGCGATCTCCAGGTGCCGCCGGATTCAACCTCAATCCTGGTCTTCGCTTGTGTTAACTCCTCAAATAAACTTGTCAATTTATTTGTTTTCCCTTAGGTGTTAGGTTGTCACTTCAAATTATTTTTTGAGTTTCTTTGGATACAAGCTTAGGTTCTATTTTTGTCCTAAGAATAAAAGAGGTCCATGAAGTCTTTTCTTTGTAAATTGGCATGACTCACTTTCAACAGCTAACCAACATCCGAAAGATTCATTGTGCACTGTGGAAAGCGCCCACTTTCAGCAGCTAAGGATGTCGTTTCATCAGTCAATGCGTTGTGGAAAGTGACAAAGTGTAAAAGGTCCGACGGTCAGTTCGCACATGGCGCGCTGTGGAAAGTACTTACTTTCCGCAGCTAAGGAAGAGTTTCAAGTGATATGACAAGCTGTTGAAAGTTATCACTTTCCGCAGCTAAGGTAAGTTTTCTATAAAAGGGTGCG
>ML781771.1:215523-239713 GCA_009831015.1 Picea engelmannii
AAAGATTCTTTTTGTGCACTATCGCGACTTTCAACAGCACCAGGCTAGTATTTCATTACCCGTTAGCTGTGGAAAGCGCTAGCTTTCAACAGCTAACCCGTGAAACGTTCCAACGGTTGTGTTGTTGAAAGCTGGGCAGGCAAGTTTTGAGGACGACAGTGCAACAGTTCATTTCAAACGGGTTTCAAAGATATGCCAGTGTATCAGGGAGGTATAAAATTGAATGCCAGAAGTTTAACATCAGAGATTCGAGGGATTTTGGTTACACATCAAAGAAACATTTCCTAAAAAATTGGCCACGAATACTAGAAAGTTCCACAGTCATATACAGGTGTCATTTTATTCCACCACACTGCAGATGCTGAAGCTGAAGGAGGGAGTTGGCGAATTTTTGAAGACTGAAGACAGATTCGATATCTTAATTTAGTTGTTGAAGATTTTAATTTTAAAGTTGTTAAAATAGAATAGGACTATTTTCATTTAATGACAGATCCATGCTTTTAGGATCTGTTCAACTGTTTGTAAAGGCTATAAAATGCCTGTTTTGAGATCAAACAAGGGTTCGATTTTGAGTACTATGATGCTGCCTCTGTAACACATAGACTTATTCTTATTTTATAAAAATCTGCAAGCTTCTTTCAGTTCTGTGTCAGATTTTCTCTTCTTTTCTTTTATAGCTTATGAGTGGATGTCCCTTTGTTTAAACTCATTCAATTTGCAGTGACTGTCATCTCATTGATTTAATTGTTTTAGTTGATTATCATAAGCTATTTCCCGGTTGTTAGACCCATTGTGTTTGTTGGTATGAAACATAATCTGGTTCAATAGATGTATTCCTTCCCCCATTTAATCAAACTTTATCTGACCACGGTGCTAGAAAGCCTTGTGAGATTTTGTATCTCTAGATAGTCTTGAAACACAGTTCAGCCCTTGTATATCCATTTTGATCCACAAAACCACTTCAAATATTTAGAAAAACATTTCCCAAAAAAGAGTTAGTTACTAGGCATCTCTGACTTACAGCCTAGGAGAGTTTCCTGGAGTGATAACAGCTTGGAGTAAATGAAGGCAAGAAGGGGTGGTTGAAACCTCTCCTCATTCATTAAGTGCGAGGTATGGAGGGTCTGGAAAGCGGTCTGCTCGAGAGGGGCCTGTGTACCCATTTTTTCCAAAGAATCCATGCCGAGTCCTCGACTAGCCAGAGGAGGTCTGCACATGCTACCTCAACACTTAATGGCTCAGCTACTCCACTTACAGGAGCCATGCGCAGTTAAGGTGGCGTCTGACAAGGATTATCCATCCGAATTCAGCTGAAGGGACACCACGCCTTGGATGAATGAACATGCCTCTGATAGGTGAATTTTGCTAAGTATATAGACTCAATCTTTGTATTTTGTAATGGATCGATGGTTGAGCAAGGCTCCCAATTGTAAAGTTTTGATAAAGCACTGGTCGCTCTGGTTAATGTATAAGGCATTTGAGACTTCTTACTTTATGGATGTCAGCCTCTTTTCCATCTCTTTGTTTATTGTGTTAGAACAGCTCAGAATTGGAGGATCCAGTTGAGTTGTAGCTGTTATAGGATGATGTAGGTTGGATCACTGTAACAGTTGCATTGTTTCTAATCGGCTCCTGTGATTTTCTTAGCGCTGAATGACTTGGAATTGAAGGATCCAGTCGAGTCACCGCTCAGCTCCTTGAAGCTCCAGACCAAGAGGATCTTGGGTTCTGGTTTTTTCATCCTCAAGCTTCCAAAGGCCTATCGCCTGAGGCAGTGTTGCTCGCCCTTCTCACAAGTCTTCCATCTACCACCCTTTAATCATCTACTGACGAAAGTTGGATAAAGACCTCCCTTTCTTTCTACATACCAAGCCTAGTTTCCTGAGTTAAAGCTATATCTTCTTGAGTCTTTACCCATTCGATCACCCCATTAAAAAAATCGTGACATAAAACTGATGGGCGTTGGGCTTTGCTCCTGCAAGCGATCCAGGAGTGACTTCTGACGCTAACATTTCTGGTGCCGTTGCCGGGGACGAAGTTGAAGATATTCCCTAGGATTGAACGACATTGAGCCTCTGATTCTGAAGGTGCATTAGGTATCAGAGCCTTTTAAGATTTCTACTGTGCACCTGGCAACTCCATTGTGATGACTCCACTGTGGCGAACCTACCGTGTTAATTGTGGCTTTTAGAGGTAGACACACGCGGTTTCATCCACAGTTGCCTCTAGCTACACATGAAACTAATCCAGAGGTGGTTCTCAGAAAAGGAAAGGACCATGAAGAAGAAGCTCCAACCGCTGAACCAGGTAATCCACCATCTCCTTCTATAGGAACTCCATTTTCTCCTTCTCAGTTTCTTAACCGACCTCCTTCATAGGTTTCCTGTTTCCTGAATTTTGGGAGTGTTCCTGCTGAGTTTTCCTCTCCTAGTCTAGGATTGGAAGGAGAAATCCTTGTCACTCCCCTCTCCTTTGAAGCTATACCTTGGCGTAGAGCCAGGACCACAGAAGATTTCCCCACTCCTCCTCTTGTTACTATTACCACTCCTACACAAAGAGGAGCATCTGCTGATTTGAACCCGTTAGCCTTCTCTTTAAATCCCCTTTTGTTTTCCATTCCTCTTCGAGACTCATTCCTAGTAGCCCCCTCACGAACTCCTTCTCCTCCAAGTTCTCCTCCACCTAATATTCCTATGGCTAGTGTTAATCCCCCTCGAAATAGAATGGACTCCATAGTCGCTGCCAGATATGATCCATTAATCCTACCCCATCCTATGAATCCTCTCCCAACTGGAGATTACTTGAAGTATATGCCCAAGTTCACTGGGGAAGGGGACATGACTGCGGAAGAGAACCTGGCTGCTTTCTACAGTTATGTAGACAACCTGAACATTGAAAATGAAGATGTCTGGATGAGAGTCTTCATCCAGAGCCTGGATGGTGAGGTGAGAAAGTGGGTTAGAGGATTAGCCCTTGGATCTATTGCTGGGATCGAAGCCCTGGATAGTGTTTTCCTGAGGTAGTGGGGAGATAGGAAGGATTTCATGTATTACATGACAGAGTTCGATTCTTTGAAGAAGATGGAAGGAGAGTTTGTCTCTAACTTCTCCAAAAAATTCAATAAGATGTATAATAAAATTCCTGCCGAAACAAATCCTTCAGAAGCCTCGACCAAGATTTCTTATGCTAGTGTGTTTGGCCCTGATTTTTGTCTTTTACTGAGAGAAATAAGAGCCACCTCCTTAGATCAAATGAAATATGCATTCATAGAAGTGGAATCCAATGTATTAGCAGCTGATAGACTGAGGAACAAGGCCGACGTAGACAGAAGAAAGGGAAGATCGGAAACCTCAACTTCTGGCCCTTCAGTGCCCCACCTTCAAGTGGATGAACTGACCAAGATGGTGAAGTCCCTGTTTGTAGAGATGGAGAGGATGAAGTTGGAGGGAAGGCAAGCATACAAGGGCCCTCCAAATGCCAGAAACAAAGGAGGTTTCAGCAGGCCAAACAATGTTACTTCCCTGACTGTGCAAAGAGAAAGGGGAAGAGACAGAGAAGACTAGAAAATTCAGGCCCTTTTTCAAAACAATTTTGTGGCCGAGGGGGAAGAAGGGGAAACAAATGAGATTGATCCTAAAATCCATTGCTTTGGAGAAACTCCTCCTTTTCCTCATCTCACTCAATCAACATACGAGGAGTCTCTCATGGACAATCAACTAAATGAACTGAGCAAGGGAGACAAGGTTAGTGGTCGCCAAGGCAGGTATGATCTGAGGTCTAAGAAAAGGATAGTAGCACCTGATGTTCCCGAGCAGTCCACTAGAACAGAGAAACCTGATAATGAAGTGGTGAACAGTACCAGAGGTAAGAATCCTCGACCTCTCTCTCCCATAGTCCAGAGTCATGTTCCCGAAATAAGAGAAATCCCAAAGCTTACATCTTCTTTTAATTTCGAGCATGAAATTCAAAAGATCAGAATCCATGTGCCCGTAACCGAATTGATTAAACATGAAGGGTTCAAGAAACTCTTCTCTGAGCTTTTACAGTCTGAGGTCTCATGCCTTCCCATAGACTCCATCAATTTGCAATATGAAAAGCCTGCAGTTAGTCTAGGTCCTATGGTATAAGACAGGAATGACTCATCCCCTCCCTTCTACACTTCCCTGAACATACATGACAAAGTACTACACAACTGCTTAATGGATTCGGGGTCTTCTCACAACCTCATGCCCAAAACTGTCATGGAAGAGTTAGGGTTGGAAGTCACCCAAACCTATCATGACTTCTATTCTTTTGACTCCAAAAAGGTTCAATGTCTAGGAGTTATCAAAGACCTGGTCACGACCTTGTTTCAGTTGCCCATGAAAAGTGTGGTCATGGATATTGTAGTGGCTTATGTCCCCCCCAAGTTTGGTATGTTGTTATCAAGATCTTGGATAAAATGACTGGGGGAAACTTTTCATATGGACCTCACATATGCTACTATCCCAATGTTTGGAGGAGAGCATCGAAGGCTATACAGGGAAGCCCAACTGGCCTATATAATCAGTGATGAGGCCAACCCTACCAATCAACCAATTTTTTCCTTGGAAACTGATTTAGGTTCCAGTGTACTACAACTCACCTATGCTTCTGAGCCTCCTCTTAAACTCAAAAAGTAGCCCACCATTTTCCCTAAATTTCCTCCCTCCATCACCCCCATCTAGAAAATTTTCTTTGATGGAGCCTCTTCTAGGGAAGGCGCTGGAGCTGGGGTGGTTTTTATGTCACCTTCTCAGGAAACCATATCTCTGTCATACAAACTAGAATTTGAAGCTAGCAACAATGTGGCAGAATATGAAGCTCTTGTCCTGGGGTTAAGAGCCGCAAGGGAAATGGGAATTCATGAAGTAGCAGTGTTCGAAGATGCAGAGTTGGTGGTCCAATAGATCAGAAGCGATTATCAGGATAAGCATCCTCGACTCGGGAGTTACATAAATGAGGTATGGGACCTAATTGACAGTTTCTTCTCAGCATTTAACATTTCTTTCATCCCAAGAGAGAAGAACATAGTGGCAGATTCCTTGGCTACATCAGCAAGCAATTTCAAAGTACCCTCGCCGCCCAAATTCAGATATGATGTAGAAGTAAAATACAGGCCCTCCATACCTGACAACGTCAAACATTGGAAGGTATTCGAGGATGATCTCGAGATCAAGGATTTCTTGGATACTGTCGAAGAATTTTCAAAGATGCATATCGACCAAGACTCTGTCTCTGAAGAGAAGCTTGATGGGGGTATTTTTCTGAATAAGATTGCAGAGCGTAACATTGTGCAGTTGCCCAACAATCATATTCCACGGGGGTTGGTTCCTTTAGAAAGGATTTTTTATAGAAATGATGTGTCATTAAAAGGGGATATCTCGGAGAATGACACTGGTACTATTCAGTGCAACATTGGGACCGAGAGTGAGCCCAAGTTTTTCAAATTGTCAAGAAGTCTGACAAAGGAGCAAAGGTCTGAATACGCTAGAATTTTGAAGGAATTTGATGATGTTTTCACCTGGACCTATGAAGACCTCAAAACGTATGACACTTCTATCATCAATCATAAAATCCCATTAAAGGGGTAGGCAAATCCATTTAGGAAGAAGCTAAGACAGATCAATCCTATGTTGCTGCCTATTATGGAGAGGAAAGTGAAAAAGCTGCTACAAGCCCAGATCATTGTACCACTGAGATATTCAGAGTGGGTGGCCAACTTGGTACCAGTAAGGAAAAAGAATGGAGAAATCATACTCTGTGTAGACTTCATAAACTTGAACATGAGCTCACGAAAGGATAACTACCCCTTACCAAATATGGAACATATACTGCAGAGGGTAACAAGAGCATCTAGTATGTCGATTATCGATGGTTTCTCTAGCTACAATCAAGTCTCCGTTCTGCCCGAGGACAGGGAAAAGATGACATTTACCACTACATGGGGCACATTCATGTATGCCAAGATGCCTTTTGGATTAATGAATGCAGGTGTGATGTTTCAATGTGCCATGGACATAACTTTCATTGGGAAAAAAGACAAGTTTGTGGTCGTCTATCTGGATGACATAACAGTATTTTCAAAATCTGATAAAGAACACTGTTGTCATCTCAGGAAGGTTTTCCTGAAGTGCAGAAGCTTTGGCATTTCATTGAATCCCAAGAAATCCCTGTTCTCCATGCAGGAGGGAAAATTACTAGGCCACATAGTAACAGCGGAAGGAGTCAGGATTGACCCTAGCAGAGTTGAGGCAATACAAGCCTTATCAATCCCGAGGTCCAAGAAGGAGGTCCAATCTTTCCTTGGAAATATTAATTTTCTGAGGAGGTTTGTGCCTAACTTTGCTGAGGAGGTAAAACTTATAACAACCATGTTAAGGAAAGGAAATGAAGTGAGGTGGACTTCTGAATCGCGACATTCCTTTGAGAAAATAAAGAAGGCCCTAACTGAAGCCCCTGTCCTTATTAGTCCCGAATACTCAAAGGATTTCCTTATTTTCTCCTTTGCCTCACCTGACATGGTGGCTGTTGTTTTATTATAGACAAACGAGATTGGGCTAGAGTAGCCTGTTGCCTATTTCAATCGAGCATTGAGGGATGTCGAAGTCAGGTATGACACTATGGAGAAGCAGGCCTATGCCTTGGTAAAGGCTCTCAAAGCATTTAGAATCTATGTCCTCCAGTCAAAAATCATCGTTTATGTCCCCTCAGCTTCTATTAAAGACATTCTCATTCAGCCTGACATATACGGGAGAAGGATTAAGTGGATAGCCAAGATTCTGGAATTTGACCTGGAAATAAAGCCTACCAAATTGATCAAAGGACAAGGTTTAGCCAAGTTGTTGGCTGAAGCCAATTGCCAAGATTTGGGGATAAGTTTCATCAATGGATGCTCAGGAATTCAGCAAGGTTGGATGTCTGACATGGACCCTCAAAGGGAGACCCCATTGGCTCGATGTCCTTGGTATAAGGATGTCATATACTTTCTGCAAGAGTTGCGGCCTCCAGACTACCTGCAAAGAAACAAAGAAAGAGATTTGAAGCTCAAGGAAGTCAAATACTGCCTTATCAATCACATTTTATACTGGAAAGACCCCCTGGGGGGTGCTTTTAAAATGCATGAATTCACAAGAGGCCGACAGGATCATGGTTGAATTCCACAGCGGTCTATGTGGAGGGCACCATTTCTGGAAGGCCACAGCCCACAAAATTCTCAGGGCCGGGTACTACTGGCCCACCTTGTTTGTTGATGTCCATAGAGAAGTTAGAGCCTGTACCCAATGTTAAAGATTTGCAAGAAAGAAATAGCTCAAGTCTCTGTTGTTAAATCATGTGGTTGTTTCAGAACCTTTCCAGCAATGGGGCCTAGATTTCATTGGAGAAATCCACCCTGCTTCCAGCGGGCAGCACAAATGGATCTTGACAGCTGCAGATTTATTTACCAAGTGGATTGAAGCTATCCCCACCAGGAGTGATTCCCACAAGGTAATCATTGGATTCCTGGAGGACCTCATCACAATATTCGGCTGGCCAAGTAAGATTGTCACTGATAACACAACCTCCTTCAGGGCTGAGCGGTTAGCCAAGTTATGTGAGCAATTCAGGATCAAACTGATTCACTCCACCCCATACTATCCTCAGGGCAATGGTCTAGCAGAGTCCTCCAACATAAGCTTGATAAGGATCATCAAAAGACTATTGGAACACAACAAGAAGGCCTAGCATTCAAGATTGAAATTTTCTCTATGGGCTGATCGAGTGACCACAAAGAGATCTATAGGCGTATCCCCTTTCCAGTTAGTCTATGGAGCAGAGGCTGTCTTTCCTTCTCATTTATCCATTCCTCTAGCAAAATTCCTCCAGGATCATCAAGAGGAGCCTGATGACATGATCAAAAGAATTCATCAGCTAGTGGAAGTCCAACACGCCAGGGAGTAGGTAATGGGCATAATTCAGGACCATCAGCAAAGGATCAAGCAGGGTTTTGATAAGAAGGCCAAGAAAGAAGATTTTCAGATAGGAGACCTGGTACTAAAATGGGATGCTCCTAAACAAGATAAAGGCAAGCATGGAAAATTCGAAGCCCTGTGGATTGGGCCTTTCAAAGTCTCCGAAGTATTCTCAAATAATACCTACAAGTTATTGGATTTGAAAGATCGAGAAGCTTTCAATGGCCCTATGAATGGGCATTTCCTAAAGTGATTTTTCTCTTGAGCTGCACATGGCTCTTTCACAGTTGTAAATATTGTTTTTCTTTCCGTCTTTAAGTTTTCAATAAATGACTCCATAGCCCAACAGCAAGGCACTGGAGCTGCAAAATGATTTCTTAGAGCATCATAGGGACGACTCTATCCCCCATGGAGCCTAATGTTAGTAACATTTCTTGTCTTGGGCAGAAGAGCATCCAGGTTTGGAAGTTGCGCGGGAAGCGCTCAAGCACAGCATGGAAAAATCCCGTTTCAAGCTTCTAAGCAAGTAAGCGGGCAAGATTATATGGTCGACGGTCCAGATTCATCCACAAGAGAAGATCGACGGTCAGCGGGGAATCACAGTTAGCATAGTTGTGCCAAGGTTAGCGAAATGGATAGCGCCCATATTGTGTGCAGGGAAGGATAGCAGCTGTCCATCCAGAGGACGTGTGGCGCGAGATCTAGTCACGTCGGCGTTTCGACATTTGGGAGTTTGAGGGGTGAGAGTTTCATGTTGTTCTACATATTGAAACCCTGAACCCTGAAAGTGCCGAAAGCGCTGAAAGTTGAGCCCACGACATCACAGAGCATTCTAATTCATCCATCCAAAGGGGACACCTGGCATCCAATTGAGCCATCTCGGCATTTCGCCCATCGCGACTCCGAGGTGCAAGGAGTAGCTCCGTCATATTCCCGATGTTTGAGGTACCATGAGCGCCCAGGACTCGGGCCCACAATATCACCAAGTGAGTTCAGGACCGTCAGATCTGAGGGGGACATGTGGCACCAAAGTAAGTCATTTCGGCATTTTTCTCATCGCGATTATGAGGGGCAAGGATCAGCCCCTTCCTATTCGCGAACGCTGAAAGCACCTTTGAGAATAAATGCAGGGTCACAGCCCGTTGTCACATGGGAAAATAGAAGGAGTTGTGCAGAAGGGGCCAAGGCTGTCGAGTCCAGTTGCCGAAAGAATCATCGTGATCTCCAGGTGCCATAGGATTCAACCTCAATCCTGGTCTTCACTTGGAGTAAATGAAGGCAAGAAGGGGTGGTTGAAACCTCTCCTCATTCATTAAGTGTGAGGTATGGAGGGTTTGGAAAGCGGTCTGCTCGAGAGGGTCCTGTGTACCCATTTTTTCCAAAGAATCCAAGCCGAGTCCTCGCCTAGCCAGAGGAGGTCTACGCACGCTATCTCGACACTTAATGGCTCAGCTACTCCACTTACAGGAGCCATGCGTAGTTAAGGTGGCGTATGACAGGGATTATCCGTCCGAATTCGGCTGAAGGGACACCATGCCTTGGATGACTAAAAATGCCTCTGATAGGCGAATTTTGTTGAGTATATAGACTTAGTCTTTGTATTTTGTAATGGATCGATGGTTGAGCAAGGCTCCCGATTGTAAATTTTTGATAAAGCACTGGTTGCTCTGGTTAATGTATAAGGCATTTGAGACTTCTTACTTTATGGATGTCAACCTCTTTTCCATCTCTTTGTTTACTGTGTTAGAACAACTCGGAATTGGAGGATCCAATCGAGTTGTAGCTGTTATAGGATGATGTAGGTTGGATCACTGTAACAGTTGCATTGTTTCTAATCAGCTCCTATGATTTTCTTAGCGCTGAACGACTTGGAATTGGAGGATCCAGTCGAGTCACCCCTCAGCTCCTTGAAGATCTAAACCAAGAGGATCTTGGCTTCTGAGTTTTTCATCCTCAAGCTTCCAAAGGCCTGTCGCCTGAGGCAGTGTTCCTCGCCCTTCTCACAAGTCTTCCATCTACCACCCTTTAATCATCTACTGACGGAAATTGGATCAAGACCTCCCTTGCTTTCTACATACCAAGCCCAGTTTCCTGAGTTAAATCTATATCTTCTTGATTCTTTACCCATTCTATCACCCCATTAAACAAATCGTGACATAAAACTGATGGGCATTGGGCTCTACTCCTGCAAGCAATCCAGGAGTGACTTTCGATGCTAACACTATCATATGATGTCTGTAAGTATCCTACTTATGACAAAGAAATGTACTCCATTTTCAAATATTTTCTCCAGTGGAGACATTAAATTCTTGGGAAGGAGACAATCATCCACACTGATCATAAGCCACTGCAATTGATGTAGACACAAGGAAAATTGCAGAATGACCTCCATCAAAAGTGGTCCACATACTTGCAGCAATTCCACTCAACATCAAGTATAAAACAGGAAGAACCAACTGTGTCATTGATTGCCTGAGTAGACCGCCAGTCGGAACACTCACCACGGTGCTAGACTCTTATGGCCATGAAACCTCTAGATGGCCCCAACTCTATGATATAGAGCCAGACTTCGCCACCACCTGCCAAATGTTTGGTGCAAACACAGTTGTCGATAATTTCCATCTTCGGGATGAGTTTTTGTGTCATCTGGGCCATATCTGTGCTCCATCAAGTGAGAGAGCGAAGATGATATGGGAATCCCACTAAAGTTGGGTGGCAGGAAAATTTGGTGTCGAAAAAACAGTGGTGATTCTATAGAAACATTTCTACTACCTGAAACTTTGACAGGAGGTCAAAAAGTATATCGCGTCCTGCACTGCCTACACTATTGCCAAACCGACCACTAAGAAAAAAGGCATGTACACCCCTCTTCCTACTCCTAATAGGCCATGGTAATCCATCTCAATGGACTACATGTCAGGCCTTCCATCCACTAAGCGGGGAAATGACTGTGTTTTTGTGGTTGTTGATCGCTTTTCTAGGATGGCGATCCTAGTTACCTGTAAGAAGAGCATCACAACAGAGGCCACTGCCAATATCTTCTTTGAATGAGTCTGGGTACATTTTGGAATCCCACAAACCATTGTCTCAGATCGAGAAATTCGATTTCTTATCACATTCTGATCGAGTCTTTGGTCACTGCTGGACACCAAGCTCACCAAATCCACGACCTTCCACCCCCAGACAGATGGTGAAACCGAGGTTGTAAATTGAATGATTGTGCATATCCTTTATATGTATAATTCCAAGCACCCTCGCACATGGGATAAGAGCCTTCCTTATGTTCAACATAGCCACAACCGATCCCTGCATAGCTCAACCAACCACAACCCCTTTCAGGTGGGGTTGGGATTCCAGCCATTCGATCCCATAGATGTTGGACTTCCCCTTGCGGTCACCTGGACCAAATCATCTCCTGCTCCAACTAAAGTTGACAAAGCCACTCGGTTGACTGAGAGGATCCAACACATCCACCAACAGGTTTAGGATATCCTACAGAAGTCCAATGACAAGTACAAGTAGCACCTTGATCAACATCGGGTGCCACATAAGTTTTAGGTGGGCGAAAATTTTTGGTTGCAATTGCAGAAAGAACGCCTTACAGGACCTCATAGGAAGCTTCACCCACTCTATTATGGGTCGTACACCATAACCAAGGCCATGGGGGATAATTCTTTTGAGCTCAACATTCCTCCTTTCTTTGGCTTGCACCCAGTGTTCAACGTAGATCTCCTTCGCCCTTATTTCCCATAATTATTGGACACCTCAGAAGTAGAAAAACAACTGACACCAAAAGAGCTCAACCTCGACTGCATACAATATGCATCCAATGATCATATTATGGACACACATATCAAGGGCACTCGATAGCAAAGGATCCATCTTTATCGAGTTGTCAAAGTAGGGCAGCTCCTGCACCAAGGCAAGTGGCTCAGTCGGGGCCAAATTTAGCAGAAATTTCCTCATCTGATTAGGGAACTCAATGCAATGGAGACGATTTATTCCTAAGGAGGGAGGATTGATCCAGGTGGATATCAGTGGCCACCCACATTTTCCAACTGGCTCAAAATAGTTTTCTGGCAATTTTGGTAATTTACTATTTTTAGTAGTTTTTTCAGGTCCTGAAACATCCAGAGTTGTTTTGAGGCCTTAAACGATGTTTTTTGGGAAAACAGGGACCAACATCCAAGTTCCTTTGATGTTGCCCCCAAAATGAATCTCCTCGATGACACCTTTCCAATGGGATATCATGTGCCTAGGATGGAGATCGTATGTAAAAGCTATGACCCCATGAAGTTGATGTACTAACTTACCCAAATAGGGCCCACATGACTTTTGGCAATTCATCCTCTAGGGTTAGGTTTTTATATGTCTAGGGTTTTGGGCATTCCTGTTTATTGTAAAAAGGCCTTTAGAGCCTCATTGTAATCATCTTCTTGCGAATGAGCGTAGTCATCACATCTCTTCTCAGAGATAAGCCGCCACCATTCCCGCAAGCTTGTTTTCCACTGCATTTTACAGTTTCAACTTATTTCCTTATTGAATAGAAAACCAGTTTTATTGTATCTTTGTTATTTTGTGTTAAGCACCTATTAATAATCTATAGCCATTTTGTTCTGCTCATCAAATCTGGATCACACTGTCACTATCACATCAACCTGTACAACCTGTTATTGTCTCATCAACCTGTCTAACCTGTCACTGTCAACTAGTCACTTTCACAACAAACTGTCCAACCAATCACTGTCTCATCCACGAAACTAGATCCACTCTCATCTGCATGCAACTCATGCCAAGATCACCAAGAGCATATCTCAAACCATATGCTCAACATCACCAACACATGCCTCTACCATGAATGTACCAACATCACCACATACCATCACAAGATATATGTTTCAACCCAATAATGACATGTACCATACATCAAGCATGCATTAACCTATACGATAAACCATGTACCACATCAAGTGCATCAACCATGAATCAACTTGTAACTTCAACCATGTGCCAAAACAAGTGCATCAACCATGCACCAAACCTATATCATCAACCATGTACCAAGCATGTACATCCACCATGTACATGCACATCAATATGTACCAACCATGTGCCAACCATTCTCCTCAACCATGTACATCAGCACCTGTACCATACCATATAACATACCATGTACCACAAACCATGTTCCAAGAAATGTATCTCAAACATATACCATATCAAGCATCAATCATGTACCACATACCATACCAACAACCATATGAAAATATGTACCATGTCATCAATGAAGCATCTCTAACAACCTATGCATGCCCTTCAACCATACATAACCATACAACATAGACATCTCTCAACCAAGTACAAGTAGCTCAAGCATGTGACCTATAAGAACCATATAAGTATTTTACCATACATAAGAGTGCTTCTCACTCTTCCAACCATACAACATATACCCTATCGAAGTACCACAACCTTCACACTAAGAATTTCCCAAGAATTCAACAAATCATAAGCATGTCTAACTATCAACACTAGCACAAAACCATACCAAAAATTCTGTAGATGACTTGAAAGTATAGAATGTTCAGACTTCGGGGACTTTGGATTAGAATTTATCCTAAATTTACTAGTGTCTCACTAAAAAAACACTAGCTGACCCGTGAGGATGCATCACATGATAGATATAGTGCAACCCATGAGGATGTCAGTAATTAGGGTTTTTCAGAAACCCTAGCCTTCGACAACTTCCAAAATATCACACTTTCTTCTATGCTTCAGAATTTTTGCCGCATTCAAAAACATGCCAATATAGACCATAACCATTCACTAAACCATAAGAATTCACTAGATCACAAGATAGATTATCAATGAATAAGTGTGTGAGTGTGTTTGGGAATGGCTCCTTGTGGGGTATTTATACTTTTGCAAGGTAACTTCTTCCTTTAATTTAGGGCTTCTAGAGATCACTTGTTGCAACCACTTTATCCCTTTTACTCATTGACATATAACCAACTAGGGCTTCTTTCCCATTCTTTGGGGCTTCCAAATTCACAAGGCCATATCTCTGTAACCATGAGGATCCATGTGGCATACCGTATATCACCGAAAACAACATGATGTGTACTATCCATCTATGATAGTATTACATGAAATTTCACTTTCCTTCATGTCATTATTCCTCAATCAATTTTGGGTCCCATAACCACACGTCTGGGGCTATATGTAGACTACATCAAATGTACCCAACTAACTCACCATCAATATCAATCATATAGATGATAAATAGCTGTCAAATTATCTCGTCCACATCTCTGAGGATTCTGGACTTCTCCAAGAGTTTTCATCAATCTCTAAGGGTTTACATTGATCTCCAAGATCACTCTCCAAGGGTTGACATCAATGAAAACCAACTATCCAAACCAACTTTCCAACAATCTCCCCCTTTGGCATTGATGGAAACAACAACATTGATGGAAAAACTTAGACATGACAACACTCATTCTCATGATCATCCTCCCCTTGTGACCATTTCTCCTCATCAATGTTTCTCATTCCCCCCCTTTGACATCAATGGAAAAGGGTATCTCTCCATGGGGTCACTCCCCCTATCTTCATGCCTCTTTTCTTTATCTTCACAAATATTTATATGCCTTTGTTATTTCTCTCCCTTTTTGACAAAAGGTTAACTCTCCCTGTCGATATGTCTCCTCCTGACAATGTACACTATCTAACCAATCATGGGAAAAATAATAGCTCCCCCTGTGGGTATGTCTCCCAATGTCTACAAGCTACTGATCTTTCCTCTCTCTATGATGATTTTCCTTCTTTGCAATATGTATAACTATTTTTGAAATGTTTTTGTTCCTCTCTTCTAGTGCTACTTATTTTCTATTGGTGCTTCCCCTTAAACTTCATTGACATACAAAAAAAACATTCAAAATTTGATTTATTCAATCACTTGTCATGTTTACTTGACCATGTTGTCAAATGATTTAATTATGATGATATAGATTTTGCTGACAATTTCTCTTTCCCTATTCTGGTATACCTTTCACTGCTTTCCTTTTTGTGACTGGCTAATTCCAATGATTCCAATTGTAAATACATTTTTATGCATCTGACCCGTGTTTCATGTACTTGCTAAGCATTTCATTAATCCATCTAGATCCATATGTTCATAAGCTGTTCATAACCATGCTACTCAACTATCCACAATGTTGACCCATCTATCATTGTACTATATAGTTACAACTGATAATCTCACATCAAATGTGTCCATTGCAAACCAAACTATGCATGCCTAGAATAACCTGTACTAAAGATATATCTTCCTGAATAGTAAAATTATACCTATGCAACTACCAACTAACACCTGTGTGGAATCATTTTGTACTTCTTCTATATGACTTCTCTGAATATGTCTCTACAAATACATCAACTTGCTTGAAGGATGGTTCTTTTGATCTGTAGTAGCCACTGCACTGGGTCCCCCTGTTTAACATTTATATTCACTAGGAGTCTCTAAGTCGGATAGCTCGGAACAATAAATGCTCTAATGTAGAGTAATCTTCTTCTTCTTCTATAAAGTCATCATCTCTTTGAACTTTAACTTCTCACTTTCTTCCTATGGATTGATATTTCTATATAATTCCTGAAAGTACAATCTCTTGAACTTGTTCTTTATTCACCTATCCTTCCTTTCTTTCATTTATTCTTCAAACCTTTTTGTATCTGACATATTCCTTTTTATCTATAGATCAGTCTTCATCTCGTATTATTGTCAATCTTGCGATATCTGGGACCCGATCTTTTTTAACATGTTCTTCTTGCTTTCTTTTCCATACTTTCTTATATCTGATGTCCATGTTCTTTCTAAAATAAGTATCCATCATTCTTCTACAATCACGATCTATGTGTCCATAGTTGAGGCATTTGTAACATTCAACGTAATAAGATTTTAATACTTGAGCATTTCTACCATAATCCCTACAATCTGCAAACTTATGTCCAAATTTAGTACAATGAAAAAAATGACCATAAAATAAATTTACATACCTAGGAGTGAATGATCTTCTTTGTGGTGTAGTCCTTCTAAATTCCTACCTTGGTTGATCATGATCATGATTGATGCTTCTTTGTGGCTTGAACGTGGATGATATTCTTTTGTAGTATTATTCTTGAGTCTTTTGCACTTCTAGAATATTATTCTTCAATGGTTTCCATTCTTGCTTCTTTATTGAACCTCTAATGACTTATGTGTAAGTCATTGGCTTCTCTTCATTATTCCTCGTTGACAATCTGTGGGGCTTCTTTTCAACATTCTCTATTGATGATGTGGATTTTTCTTTATCTTCAATGTTCTGACCGAGCTTGATGATTTTAACTCTCAATGTGACAACTTCTTCTTCAAGCTTCTCAACCTCCTCTTCCTTCTTCATCAAATAAATCTTGATGACTTCTTCTACTCTATTTTCTTATTCAAGTTGTATTTTCAATGTGATTATTTCATCTTCAAGTTCTCTTTCTGATTGACTGGATTCTGCTTCATGATTCTTTTTCTTTTCAATCTCATGATTGTCTTCTATTTCACCGGGCTTGTTTGTCTCATTACTTTAAGTCTTCAAATAAGGAAATTCAATTTCAAGATGTCCTACTTCTTCACAATTAAAGAAAAAATACATACTTCAGTTGACTTCACACTCTTCTTATTTTGAATTTGTCTGACATGATGAGCTTACCTCTTGTTTTGGGCCTTCTTCTTCTTTAGAAATATCTGACTCTATGATGGGAGAAGAATAGATAGTCTGATCCTTGTCTCATATTTATTTAGCTCATGGATGTTTTCCTACTTTATCCTTTACTGAATCATGTAATCCTTCCAAGATAAAATCCATTGCTATTTTGGTCTTCCTTTTCAATTCCTTCTTGGTTGCATTCTTTGGAGGTTTATTTGTAGTGGCGTAACCTATAACAATTGAGTTCCAAAAATCATATCCTTGTGCCTTTAAAAATACCTTCATCCTACAACTCCACAATTCATACTTCAGACCCTTCTGACCACTAGACATTGGTGCTCCATTCATACTATATTCCTTGATATTCCTTCCAATGGTTAAAAATTTTCCTGAAGGAATTGACTCTGATTCTGATTGTTGGATTACATGGGGGGGTGAATCAGTAATGAGAAATTATACCACTTTTAACCAAAATATATATTCTTTATTTTTACCAATAGTATTCAACATTTTATCATCAATGTATCATATATCAATGCATCCAATCATATATATCATAAGCATGTAAACATAAGAAATATCACATAAACATCACATCAAAAACATAGTACACCAGTATTTATGTGGAAACCCAAATGGGAGAAAACCATAGAATGCTTTCTTATTATATGAAGAATTCATTCATTGGAAGCACCAACTTCTCAATTCTCCAGCTGCAAATGGAAGGAGGCTACAACCCCCTATTTACAAGATCCAACCTAAAGGAAGCTACAACTCCCTAAATTTTTTAGCTCCAACTAGAAGGAGGATACAACCCCGTGGGTTCTCCAGATCAAACTGGAAGGTGGCTACAACCACCTAGTTCTCAATATCCAACCTGAAGGAAGCTCCATCTCCCTAATTCTTCGGCTCCAACCGGAAGGAGGATACAACCCCCGTTCCTTGCCCCGTTCTATCACCCTAAAATATAAGTGTAGACCAATTGTCATAGACTCTACCACTATCACTACCACAAACTCTGTCACTATCATTGTTACTATTACTATCATTGTCACATCAACCTGCCCAACCTACCACTATCTCATAAACCTTTCCATCATGTCACTTTCAACCAGTCATTGCCACAACAACCTATCAAACCAATCATTGTCTCATTCACAAAAACATATCCACTCTCATCCACATGCAACTCATGCCAATATCACCAAGAGAATATCTCATCAACCTGCCCATATGTCACTATCGACTAATCATTGCCACAACAACCTGTACAACCAATTACTGTCTCATCCACGAAACCAAATCCACTTTCATCCACATGCAACTCATGCTAAGATCACCAAGAGAATATCTCAAACTATATGCTCAACATCACCAATACATGCCTCTACCAAGAATGTACCAACATTACCACATACCATCACAAGATATGTGTCCCAACCAAGTACCAACCTGTACCATACATCAACCATGCATCAACCTATACCATAAACCATGTACCAAAACAAGTGCATGAACCATGCACCAAACCTGTATCATCAACCATGTACGAATCATGCACATCCACCATGTACTTTCACATCAATATGTACCAACCGTGTGCCAGCCATGATCATCAAACATGTACATCAACGCCTATACCATACCATGTAACACAAACCATATGCAAAGAAATGTATCTCAACCATATACCATATCAAGAATCAATCATGTACCATATACCATACCAACAACAATATGCAGATATGTGCCATGTCATCAATGAAGCATCTCCAACAACCTATGCATTCCCCTCATGCATACATCACCATACAACATATATATCCTTCAACCAAGTACACGTAGCTCAAATATGTGAACTATAAGAACCATATCAGTATGGTACCATACATAAGAGTGTTGCTCGCTCTTACTTTTAAAAGTTGCAAAAAATATAAAATTGCACGAAATTCGATGGATTTTACCAGCTATGGAGGGTTTAATAACCATTTTACCCCTTGTATCCCATCCCCAAACCGGATAACCATATTTTTCTCATACAAAAAGAGGTCTTGGGGAGTCATTTATGAACATGATCAAGAGAATAAGAAAACTCTGCCAAAATCCCTTCGCTTTCTTCGCCCAAGATTTGCATATAATTCTGAGTTTTAGCCTCAACCTTCCCATCCAACCTTTCTTCTTATTCAAACCTTCCTCCTCCCCTTAGTGATATGTTGGTTACAAGAAGCTAATGTGGGATTGATCCACTTGGTTCCACGACAGAGGAACCCAGATTTGGTTCGTGGAGTGGTTGCCAACAAAGGTTGTAACCCTTTTTATCTTGAAATTGAATAAAATAGTTTATCCTTGTCCCAAAACCCTATGTTTACATTTTTTTTAAATTTGAGCATTTAAATATATGTTTAGACATTTAAAGTGATCATTAGAGATTGTATATGTTATTGCATAGTATTCATAACCCCTTGCAGGTCATCTTTGGGAGGAGATCTGTAATCTAGGAGGCGCCAACAAGAGAAAGAGGTCTACACCAACCACAAGGACTGAAGGTGTACTAATTAAATCTCTCTTTCCTTTCTCTCTCATCACTTAGTTTAGATGGTTTTTGGGTAGATTAAGTGTAGATGAGTCTTTTAAGGGAGTTATCACTCTACTTATTCCTTAGACCCAGTTTAGGGGGATTTTCCCCATAGAAGGTAGTCTTTCTGAGTGTTTTCCTTAGTGCCACTATAACAGGCATGCGGTCGATCGATGTATCTATAACTGGTTTCAAGAGAGCTATGAGACTCCCTACATACTCACAATGGTTGTCTAATGTGGTACAACTCCAAAAGGTACCAACAAGGATTGCATAGGTTTGCAACTCGATGAAACGATGTGTTTGGAGTAACCACGTGAAACATTATGTATTTGTTGTGTGTATTCTTACCCAATCATATTTTACCAACCAAATGATAGATCATTGTTCGTTAAGGACACCAATAGTATATGTCTCTAGCCTAATTTGTTTTTCTAAAAAGTCTACAAAGTCCTCTAATACCACTTGTAAGGTACCAAAATATAATATGCAGAAAATAAATATGGTTTTTATCACAATTGTTAGTACTAAGAGAAAAATAGAGAGAACAATGACAAAATCGATTCGAAAATGTGATACCTTTATTATCTTGATAACAAATTTCACTTACCTCTTCAAGGGGAAAAACTCTAGCAGAGCAGAGCAGAGCTCAAGTAAAAAATTATTCAGAATACAACCATTTTCCATTCTTTTTACCCATATTAATATTGCTTCTATCTTCTAGAGAACATTCTAGAGGAATAAATTTCTAAAGGCATAACCTTCTAGTAAGCCTTCTTACATTAGACACATTCACATAATTACATAGGGCTTATTTACTATTGTAGGCCCTTATTACATAGAAAAAATATTATTCTATATACTTGAGGGGTTAGGGAGGTTAGGACCCTAATAAACTATCATTAAATAACATGTTTTTCTCGCAATGTGAAACTATTCTAGTTATGATTGAAAATCTAACTAAATATGATCTTTTGGAACACCAAATTTTGTCTTATGTTAAAAAAATGTTATGTGAATATGATAAAACATGTAATTGACCATTCAACAATGAGGCACATTTTATTATGTTACCCTGATGCATTCTATGTTATGTAAAAATACAAAGTTGGAATATTATATATAATTGTCGAAGATGTCTATGGGGATGATAAGAAGGTTATGAGTCCACAAGAGGAGAAGCCTGAAAGAGTAGCCCATGGGAAAGAGTTCACTTCTATTGGAAAGTGTCATCTGAATAACTCACACCTTTCCAATTATGTATTATAGATTAAGCTTACCATTAGATTTAACTTAGAAAGACAAGTATAAATACATGGAGAGGTTGGTGAAGGAAATTTTACTCACATAAATAAGTATAGGAAAGAATCCTTGTAAAAAGAAAAGTGTGATTATTATAGGAATTAGTAGCTCATGCATTATATTCTCCTCCCTCCTGGGATTTCACTAATTTTCACCATTCTTATAATTCTACTTGTTTGCATGAAAAATTATTTGATGGCGTTTCCAATGAAAACTCCAAAAAACTACCTAAACCAATACCATAAATCGTGAATTAGTAGGCATTGGAAGGGAAATTACTGGTTGTAGGTGAGCACAAAGGTTTTTTCAAGTTAAGAAACAATTATCCACATGATATTTCTATTCGTTGCAGACTTCATTGGAGCCAAAGATTTAGTTTACTAGGATTTATTAAAAGGAAATCAATAGTTTAATTATTTTGTCCTTCATTGGAGAACAAGATGGTAGTGAATCCTAAAATAATGTATATTGGAGAAGGGAAATGGTCTAGACTATGTTTTGTATGGTAGTAAGAAAAGATCTTCATGGATGGCTCATTTCTAGATGAGGTTTTTAGAGTGTTCTATAGTTGGATATAATGATTGATCATCAGAATGATAGGTTGTGTTGAGTGTACTTCAAGCTCATTGCTAGTTTTTTTCACCCTAGTGGCTTGATATCATGGTTGGAGGGTGGAAAATGTATTCGATTCCTATGATTGAGTGGTGAATAGTTCATATGTGGCTAAATTTGTGGACCAATTTCATTAAAAGATAAGTGTCCATTCCATGTTATAGATTTCTACAATAAAATCACTATTTTATGAGATAATGATGAATTTGTGTAGCAATGTGAATGAATATGTTTAAGAGTGAGTATAGACATGTGTTTACTATAATTTCAATTAGTATATGTTTTTAAATTAATATATGTTTCATTATTCCATTATAATTTAAAAGCATGCACTCATTCTTAATATATTGATTTTTTTTTAAATCTATTTATTTTTGTTTATGGTGAATTAAGTTAGTAATGACCAAAATTTTAAAAGGATTCAAATAGACACCTTGTTGACTAGGGAGTAGAGGATAAATACACCACAAGTCATTACATTTTAAAGGTTGAGATATAGTAGAAGGAATAAATAAGATGTTACCTTTAAGACTATTAACAAATCCATGAATTAAGTGAGAGGAATGTTTATCAATTTACTTATAAATAAAATTATAGGATTAATTTATTTCTGGCCCCTACATTTAATACGATTCGAAAAATGCACTAACTTGAATTACACAAAGCACGTTATTGTAAATCAAACTTAGAAATAATTTTTCAAATTTAGAAAATTTTCTTATTTGTAAATCAAACTTAGAAATAATTTTTCAAATTTATAAACTTTTCTTATTTGTAAAGAAAAAAAGTCTCTAAATACATCATCAACATATTTATGTCCACAAAGAATATACAATGAACTTAGCTATTTTAATTATCACTTATTATTATCAAATTATTAAAATTAATGTTAAATGAAAACATATTTTATAATTATAATTTATTTTATGAATATTTTTAAATATTTTGTTAAGTTTTAAGGAATGTCATTGATAATTGAGTTTTATGATTTATTTAATGTAATTGATTAATGTTTTTGTTATTTTTTATTAGACAACATTCATTGGTCAATCTTTTTTTTCAACTTTTTAATTTTTATTAACATAAATTAACCAAAATTTATTTGAGTGTGCAAGTGTCACAACAATTATTACTATTATTAGTACGGATCACATTGAAAACACATATGATTAGAGCAAGAGCAAGACGGACCATCAGATTGGCAATAGAGACGGACCATATTCAATTTCTTCCACAGTGCTTTCCAATGCTCTACTTCTACGTCATCGGATTTCCTATTTCTATTTCTGGGACCCCGCCGTTTCTTTGCCTTTTTCTGAACACATTGATTACCAGCTACAACCAATTCTTTCAAGAGATCTTCCATATTTTAATATTAAAATATGTAATTTCAAAATAATAATAAAAAAAAAATTATTTTTTATTCTCAAGTAAAAATTAAAAATTTTAATAAAAAAATAAAATATTTTTTTAAAAATAAAAATAATAATTAATAATTTTAATTTTAATATATATTTATTAAAAAAATAAATTAAATTTCTAAAAATAAAAATAATAATTAATATATTTTATAATATATTTTTTTAAATAAAAAAATTAAATCTTAATTTTTAATTAATTAATTCAATATGATTAAAAAATCAAATATTAAGTTTACATTATTTCAACTCATTCAAACCATTATTAAAATAAAGATTTTTTTTAAATCTAAAAAATTAAATCTTAATTTTTAATTAATTAATTCAATGTTGTTAAAAATATCATATAAACCATATTGTTTGCCATTAATTTTTTTTTGAAATCGCGACCTAACACGCAGGGGCGTGAGGACGCGACCCAGCTCGGGTTCTCTGCAACGATTAAGGCCTCCCCAACCATGGACGCTGGTGGGGGCGCCATCCCTACCCCTTCCCCATTGCCAGAACTGGAAGCATTCAGGAAGTTGGTCGCTGCAGCCTCCAAGAGACCATCGTCAGCAGTGCAGCAAAAATTCATGAAGAAATTGGACAGCATTCCCAGTGTCGAACTCCCATTGGAAGAAACTTGCAGAACGACAGTCAACTTAGCAGACAGAGGACTTATCGAGCAATTCACCGGTCTCTGGCCCTCTCCCAAATCCATAGACGCTTGGGTGCAGAGGAACTGGAATCCGCTCATATCAGAAGGAATAAAGAGCCGCTTCGTAGGGAAAGGATATTTTGTTTTCGTCTTCGACAACCCTGAAGATAAAAACCTCATCTTCAGAAATGGGTCGTACTTCATGGGGCCATAGGGGTTATACCTGAACAAATGGACCCCGAACTTCGACCCAGCTCAGGATGTGCCCTCGGCCGTCCCAGTGTGGGTTCGTCTACCTCACCTCCCCTTACATTGCTGGAACCAAAAATCTTTGCATGCAATCGGAAACACGCTCGGAAGGTATATAGATCAAGCAGTGAGAAAATATCAGTACTCATGTGCACGGATCTGCGTGGAGGTTGATCTGGAAGTGGGATTACCGGAGGCAATTAAGCTCACGGCCGCAGACTGGACGCACATTCAGGAGCTAGACTATGAGCAACTCCCCTTCAAATGCCGGCACTGCCACGGCTACGGCCATTTCGCAAGGCACTGCAAGAAAAAAAATTCGGAAGAAAGTGAAAATGTGAAAGCAAACCAATGGACCGCAGTACAAAAAATAGGGATAGAAAAATCCAGATCCAAAGGAGCAACCAAGAATGGCAACTCCGGGCAAATAGAGACAGAGAAAATCGACGGGAGCTCCAATCCCCCGCCGCATGCAGAACCTCAAGCAGAAAAAGTCATCAATGACACAGAAGAACCTGAAATTACGGACAACAAGACACATTCAAGCCCCCCTCCAAATGGGAAAGACACAGGGGCACCTGGGCAAGTGGAAGGAACCTTGGAAGCAGTCCCCTCTCCAACATATGCTGACATAGCCAGAAAGAAAGTAATAGATCCATCAAGCTCCTCGGAGGACGAGATTCTAGAAA
>ML781771.1:242363-256170 GCA_009831015.1 Picea engelmannii
CTGCTCTGGGCTGCAAAATCTTGTGGAAGATGCATAGCGACCCCTCACACCCTGTCAGCAAAACATTGAAGCACAGATACATCCCAAATGCTAAAATTCGAAATCTCCAAAACGCAGTGAGCAGGAAGACCACGATTTTATGGCAGCTGTGCATTAAAGGGGTGTGATTCTTCAATCAACACTTGTACCGCATCCCTGGCAATGGAAAACGCACCAAACTCTGGACTGATAGGATCATGGGGAATCCGCCCATTGCATCAATCGCTGGCCTGCGGGAAATTTGCGATTTTCTTGAGAGCAAAGGTATCCAGAGAATTTTTGACATATCAAAGTGGGATGAAGATGGATCTTGGACAGAGTGGCATTTCGGCAATGTCCCAGATCGCCTTCTTCAGCAACTTGAGATGCTCAAAGCAGAGCTTCGGGAGGCAGCTCTTGTGCACATGACAGAAAAAGACATCTGGGGTTGGGGACCCACAGGAATTTATACAACAGCTAGAGGCTATGCTCTGCTTCAGCAACAACAAAATAGACCACTCTCGGCAAGGTTCTGGTTGGAGGTTTGGGACTCGATAGCGATCTCGAAGGTAAATTTCTTCTTCTGGACACTAATGCACAGAAAGATTTTGACGGGAGAAAATTTATTGAAAAGAAATATTGCCGGACCACATAGATTTTGTCTCTGCAGAGAATCCATGGAAACCTCAGATCACTTATTTGTAGGTTTCCATTTCGCAAACAAAGTCTGGCAGCTAACACTCCAAGGCCTCAAGGTCGTTGTTCCCACCAACATCTCAGTAGTGGATCTATTGACTGGCTGGAAGGATAGTTACCCTTCGCTTTCCCTGAAAACATTATGGGCCAGAATCTGGATCTCCATCCCCAAGTACGTGTGTTGGAAGCTATGGCTAGCAAGAAATGAGCAAATTTTCAACAACACGGAATGGACCCCCAAAATGGTAGCAGCGAAAGCAAAATTCCTCCTACTAGAAACTTTGAGCTCCCAAAATCACAAAATCGATACCTCAATACTGCAGGAAGAAAAGGAGTGGCTCGGCTCCTCCGTGCTGAATCTTTGAACCCATATCGCGACAAAACCCCATCTTGAAACAGAATGGAGGTTAAGAGACAACCATGACATATTTCAGAGTTGGTGGCAAAAACAAGGCATAACTTCAGCCTTTTTTGATGGCGCATCCAAAGGAAACCCTGGAACAGCGGGAGCCGGAGGAATCATTTATTCCAGTGAAGGGGAAAAACTAGCAACCTTTTGCTGGGGTCTTGGACAGCGATCCAATAATCAAGTAGAAATTCTGAGTTTGATCAAAGTTTGTCAGATAGCCAGGGAAAGAGGATACCGGGAGCTACAAGCATTTGGAGATTCCAAGATCTTGATCAAAACAATTCATTCTAGAGGAAAGTTTAAAGATGCTGGGATAAACAAGAATATGCAAAGGTTAAGACACATTCTAAAAGACTTTACCTCCTTCAAGTGCTACCATATTCTCAGAGATTCAAACAAAGAAGCAGACAAACTAGCCAACGAAGGCTGCCTTTTGTCCCAAGGAGAACTCAGCGTAAACGGTGGGGATCCAGTTAAGAAATGTATTCCTTGAAAAGGACAACAGCTCATAAAAGAATGCAGAAAGCAGAAGACGCCTGAGAAAGATGATAATCAAAATCAAAAGGACAGCAGCTTGTAAAAATAGTAGATGGCGGTGCAAAGGAGGGCTGAAACATATGCTGAAACACAACGCTAGAACAGATGTTGAAACAGAGTGCTGGAACAGATGCTGAAACACAGTGCTGGAACAGTGTTGTAATGCTGAAACACAGTGCTGGAACAGATGCTAAAACTCAGTGCTGGAACAGATGCTGAAACACAGTACTGGAACACAGATGTTGAAACATAGATGCTGAAACACCGCTGGAACAAATGCTGAAACACAGTGCTGGAACAGATGCTGAAACACAGTGTTGGAACACAGAAGCTGAAACACAGATGCTGAAACACAGTGCTGGAACAGATGCTGAAACACAGTGCTGGAACATATGCTGAAAGAGTGCTGGAACATATGCTGAAACATCGCTGCAACAAATGTTGAAATAGTGCTGAGAAATATGCTGAAACAGTGCTGAATCTTATGCTGAAACAGTGACTGGAGTTTCGGCACTTAAATTTAATCCAGTTCCCTTAGAAGTCGTTCAGTTCACTAGTCTATAGCTATAGAAGTAGAATGGCTCAGGAAGTCAGACCCGAAGAAATTCGAAGCCATTTTGTAATCAGATCTGTGGTTAGCCCACCCCATTAATATAATCTATAACCGTTTCTGTTTAAAAAAAATAAAAAAATATCATATATTATGTTTAGATATTATATTTACATTATTAAAGTACACTCATTCAAGCCATTAAGAACTATAAACTTTACTAAAATTAAGATACCCTACAATACAAAAAAGTTAAAAATACAATTGTGATACCAATTTGATCTCACTCAGTTCTGTTTGCTCATTTGATCTTCACGTTTTCTTTTCTCTAAATACTAAAAATACACAGAGTTCTTTATGTTAGCGTTTTTATCTCTACCAACTGAATCATTGAATCATTGCATGTTTCAGAAATTTATCATTCATTATAGTAGAGATGAGAAGATTAAGGACCTAAAGAAATTTAAAAATGTACGAACTCATGTACACCCAAAGATCTAGTCGAGGAGTGCCTCTTTTGAAAATGTCTCTGCTCTTTGATTATATTCCCTGTATATGTGGGAGAAGGATATCCACTAAAAATATTAGATCAAGGAGAGAATATCCCACAACATGAACAACATGAACTCCAGACTAACATTTTTGACCAGTTCTTTTTTGTGAGACCAATCAATGACAAGTCTCTCGTAATATGGACTTTTTGAACATCCAAGATTTTTGCAAAATTTCGCAGTGCCCATAGAACAACAAACTCAACTTTTTTGTTAGTGCCTATACCTGGAGAGTATCTAATATGGAAGAAATGATTTGAGTTCCTAAAAAGAACACCCCCTTCTCCACTAGTCAATGGATTGCCTTAGATGGCCGCATCGAAATAAAACCATGGAATATCATAGATTATTTAAGGCATAATCAACGCCCTTGGATTTGCTTGATTTGGCTCCATTTTATGTTCGTGGTTCATTTTTTCAATCAAATCAACCGATATCTCCACATGAATATTATTATCTTGAAAAAATGCTCATATTATGCACCCAACAAAGACTATGAATCATTATTCCTAGAAAGGAGAAAAACTCCTTGACCAAGTTGTCTTCCATCCAACCTAGAACACAATCCTCTAAACTTGTCTTGTTCTAGTTATATTTTGCGGAAAAGGATCTGACCACTCCATCTGAAATCTGAACTGAATAAGAGAAAGAAATAAAAAGATGAGAGATTGATTTGCCTTCAAATTTACAAACATGACAATGATTGGGGCCACACAATCCCCCTTTGAGCCCATAGTCTCGTGTTAATAGTTTATTATTTAGAGCCAACAACAAAATAATTTTACATTTGATTGGACCATGCTCTTTCCAAATCTTGTCCCATCACCACTTAGACTCTCCAATTTGGGACTCCATCTAAGAACCATATCCCAATTTAGCAGTGAAATCCCCTATCCTTGGGTTTTTGGACCAAAAAAGCGTATCCTCTTCACCACCCTTAACCTAATAAAACTAGAGCATAACAAACCTACAAATTTGTGCCATTCTGCCACCAATTCTCCTTCTAGCCATAACTCCTCGTTTTTCAATCCTACCCACCCCATCTCTTGGGGATCTTGATCTTTGGCTTTTGCTAGAGAAAAAATGACCACATTATGGACATATTGCACTAGATTATTAGAGAGAGAGAGTATGCATTTCCCACCCCGATCCATGGATCAAAACATGTACAAACATTTGACCCATCATCAATTCTCTAGGTAGTCGAAGGCTCTATCAAAGGAAGGGAGGTAACCAAATCTTTCCAAATCGTCGACCCTCCTTTTGAATATTTTCTCTACATCCTATACTACTACTCAATAGAGTGACCCTTTAAATATTTTGACAGAATGACCCAACCCCATAAGGCAAAGTTGTGCGTAAGACGACAAAGGCTTTGGGCAGCGAGAGACTGGGAAAAGATGGATATGTTTTTTATACCACAATCACCCCATTTGTTTGGCTTTGCTATAATTGACCATTTGACTAACAAGATTTCATCAGATTTTTCTTCTTCTGGATGATACGAAACAAAGGCTCAACTTCCTGTTTTTCGATAAAAATCCTTTTGGGACTACCACAATGGATGTCCAGTAGACTCAGGTACTCTCTAGAAAAAACTTCACGAGGATTAGATGAACCCCTCTGAAAGAAACTTTTTTACCCAAACCAAGATCTATTTCTCGACCTTATTTACTAGCCATGGCTAGTCCACATACTTATAAGCATTAGGTTTGAGGTGAAAACAAAAATATTTTAGACCTTATTCCAAAGACTTTTTTAGAAAAGGTAACAAACCGACAACTACTCCTGGACTCCACCTAGAAGATTTCTAGCAAGAATAAAAATATTAAACTCATTTATAACCATCCCTATTGCTTTCATGTTTATATCTAGAATTATCCTAAAAGCTTGGATTCCTGCAATGAACCATCACCCAAAATCAATACATCATCCATGAAAAAATGATGGGATAGAAAAATTGAATCCAAGACCATGATGCTTCTTATCTCCCCCTTAAGTCTATCATCCACTACCAATCGACTCAATCCTTCAGCCACCAAAAAAATAAGAAAGAAGACATTAAACATCATTGACGAAGGCCCCATGAAGTCTGAAAAAACTATGATGGAGCACCATTGATAAAGAATGAAAAAAATGTTGATTGAATGCATCCCATGGTCCAATTTACCACATTAATATCCATAACCATTTGAATCAAAATTAGTCTTAGAAATATCCCACTAACTCTGCCATAGGATTTTGATAGGTCTAGCTTTAGAACCGTTGACGACCTCTTCAATAATCTAATTAAATGAAGCGCCTCCTGCACCAAAGAAACAACATCATACATTTTTTGATTGTGAAGGAAACCATACTTTTCCTCCAAAATTATTTCACTTGAAAAGGTGTTTGAATCTTGCTGCGATTATTTTTACAACTAATTTGTAAATGACGTTGAAGTAGGATATGACCCTAAAGTCCTCAAAAGAAGAGGTGTCCCACTTCTTCGGAATTAAAACCCAATGAGTTGAGTTAAGAAATGTCAACATTTTTCGAGACCTTTGATATTCACGGACAGTCTTGAGTAGGTCGTCTTTTTCAATATAAAAAAATCCCATGTAAAATTCCACAGTTAACCTGTTCAGCCCAAGGATTTTCCCTCGCTTAAGGGAACAAGTGTGCTCCTTATAACCTCTTCAATGACTTCATTCAAAATATCTTCGTTCATTTCTTCTGTGAATGATCTCGGGATGAGCCTTGTGATAAACATTATTTCCTAGATAAGTCACCCCATGGTTTCCTAAAACAAATTCTTGAAAAAACTTACCTCAAATTCTACTTTTTCGTTAAAATATTTCACCAACCCTCCATCCGGATTTCTTATCTCCCAAATGGAATTGATTTTTTTCCTATTATTAGCATGATGATGGAAAAAAATCGTATTATTATCCCCCTCTTGAATCTAAATTTCACTATTATTTAATCTCCAAGTCGCTTCCTCTTTAGAAAGAAAATCATTTCCCACAACTTCCAAATTTCAAATTCTAGAAATTTTAGCTTTAGAAAAGCAACCAAACTATGCACCTTCGTAAAAACTATGCACCTTCGTAAAGAGAATTAATATCTAACTCCACCTCCCTTAATTGAACCTCTTGTTTTTCTATATATTCTTTAGAACACACTCTCTATTTGGATTTTATCCTTACAATATTATCTCCAAGTTGCTGCATAAAAGAATAAGATTCAACTAATGATAGATGACAGAGGCAATGCAGATATTCTCCACTTTTAAATTTGAAAGAAAATCCCTTGTCAAAGAATCTCTTCAAATATATTTAACACGACCGCATTGAAATTATATATAAAAGTGAAAAATTAAAAGTTGTATTGATTTTCGTTCTAAAGAAAATGAAATTGCGGTGACCTTATTCATAAAGTCACTGCATCGTGACAAAGACTAATTAGCATTAATTCATAATGAATAAACAAAATTGATTTAATTAAAATTAAATTGTAACCAAAGAAAATTAAAATTAACATTAGCTAAAATTTAAATTGTACCGATAAAACCTTGGAAATTGAGTGTAAATGTTTTTCAAATTCTTATTATATAAGTAATATTGATTTTATTTTCAAAAAGATTATGGAAATTGAGTGTCAATCTCTTTCAAATTTTTATTGTATAAGTAATATTGATTTTATTTTGAAAATGATTATTACATTTCGTTCATTTTTTATTTTTAATTTGATTTAATATTCTATTTATATATAACATATATTATATGTATTAAATATGTTATTGAAGAGTTTTTTTATTTGAAAAAAATTTAAAAGCAAGTTATAAAGACAAAAAAAATTTTAGCATAAAATTATTTATTAACTTTGTAACTAGGATTTTCAATAACTTAAATATATAACAATATTAAATTTCAGCTTCCAAAAGAGTTTCACAAGTTAACTATTATTCTCTTTCCATTACCCATATGCAAATGATGGCATTTTTGAGAATTTCAATTCTTTTGTAACTTATATTTTCTCTAATATTACCAACCCCATCTTCATCTTTCAAAAGAGTTTCACAAGTTAATTATTATTCTCTTTCGATTATCCATATGTAAATGATGACATTTTTTAAATTTTTAATTCTTGTTTACACTTATATTTTCTCTAATATTAATCTTACCCAGACCTTCTCATACTCTCTTTCAATTACCCAAATACAAATCATGACATTTTTTAGAACCTTAATTCTTGTTTACATATATATTTTCTCTAATATTATCCCACCTCCACCCTCACCCTCTCATATATAAGAGTGTTATAGTATAACTTCAAAATATTAATGCATTCAACAATGGCCCTCGGGACAATGATGATATTTTGTTTCAAAATTGAAAAGAAAAAAAGAAACTTCTTATATAAAAAGAGGTGTTTTGTGGGATAGTTAAATATTTCTTCTTCCTTTCCTTCAAATTTCAAAGGGAAGCATCTAGGGTTGTGGGCTTATAATATTATTTTATATGGAGTTTTGGAAAATTCTAAAAACTTCTTAAAATGTCATTATTAACTTTGAATTTTCTATTTTTCTTTATATCTACACCATCTCACTATGATAACTATAAATCCAACTCCATCCATATGCTAATATTGTAACTTAAAGTTTCATTTATTTAATTATATGATTTAGAAGTGTAAGGTTTTATTTAGAGAAAAATGGTTTATGTTCATATTTTCAAAGATGTTGTATATGGGTAATTTTTTGGAATTTTATATTTGATAATTATTTTTTTTTTAATTGCTTTTCGTTGTTAGATTTGAGTATATTTAAATTTTTTAAAAGTATCATGGATTCTTTTGTAAATTTGTAAACATTAAAATGTTGTTTAATATACAACATTTAATTTATAAATAAACCTATTATATAACATGTGTGTTTATGATATATTAAAGTATACTTCTAAATTTAATAGATATTAAGGAATGTGAAGCAAAATCATTTTGTTGAACTTCTTTCTCAATATACATTTCTAATTAAAAACCTTAATTCCTTACTAGATATCTTAGGTATCTATTTGTTTCATGATATTTAAAAACCCATTTTTATTTCTTTTCGTGGTATGGTTACCCGAAACAGTGCTTCTAATCCCCTTATATGATGATTGTGTAAAGTGAGAAACTACATTTTTTTTTCTTGTTTTTTATTTTTTTAATTTAATTTTATTTAATGAACTAAAAAATTAGAGTTTAATTGAGATTCTAACAACACTAGTTTCCCTTGAATCATGTAATGAAGTTTAAATTATCCAACTTACCTAAATCATACCTCTTATTCTCTTTACCAAGAAAAATGATTAATAACAACTTCAATGCGCATATGGATAGAGCACGTGCCTGGAAAGGAGAATCAATGGAATTTTTAAAATTGAAATGCACATGAGTTACATTCACTCATTACCTGGAATCAAGGCTCTGACCATCTTTTTCAGTTAGCGTTTTAGCATCCAAAACTTCTGAGTTTCCTTCCAAGGCATAGAATATTGAATCTCTGTAATGGATTAGCGTTTTAGCGTCCAAAACTTCTGAGTTTCCTTCCAAGGCATAGTATATTGAATCTCTGTAATGGATGAGTTGTTGTATTTCGATAATTTTAGTTTTTTTCATAAACATTTTAGTTCATAAGTAGTCATAAAAATATATAACTCCAATTTGAAGACTGTATATATTTACCATCACTCTCTCATTATGGGGATATGAAGAAAAGGAAGAATAGAGATAATCTTCGGTAATTTCAAAGTTTTCAAGTAAAGTAATATACATATCCAAATTGCATTCTGTATTATGAGTTATTTGTTTAAAGTGTTCTTACTGAGTGTTTTCTTATTGCACAAACTTTTTAAAGGAGGGCCCACTTCGAAAGGTAGAAGGAAATTTCATGTAAATAGTCTTGTTTATATTCTCATTCCAGTTAACTATTCATACAATTGTTCATAGACTCAATTTCTTAGAAATTCCAACCGACTCAATCTAACATAGAGTTGATGAAGGGAAAAGTAAGTCGATAAAGAAAACAAGAATTAAGTCTTTTAGATAAAATGAAATTTATTGGCAACTATAATAATTCATTTGGAAATAAATTGATAACAATGCAAAGTCATATTTTTCATAGAAATCAATTGAAACACAACCAAACTATTATTCTATCACATAAAAAAGAATAAATTCACTCTTGATAACTCAAAAATTTCTTTAGAAATCCAAATGAGAATACCAGCTTTGAATGAGGCTTAGTTTCTTCATTTGAACAATCTCTAGTTACAATGCAACTATTATCTTTGTGCATCTTCCTCTCCTTGGGAAAAAGCCCTCATTGAGAATGAGATTGAAGGAGGAAGTAGAGAGAGCTCGGGGAGAGGGGGAAGTCCAACATCCATGACCCTTCACTTCTCATTATTCAACCTAGTCTCTTGATTCAATTTTTTTTATCATTTAATTTTGTATTTCTCTCACATTGTCATTTTTGTCTTATTCGAAATTCACAGTTACATTGCTTACATTATTATATAACTTGAGTGGGCCTAATGGTTAAGAACTTTTGTTTCCTCTTAAGAGATCACATGTGCTTCCTCCTAAAAGTTCAAATAAAGATCCATTTCCAATCAGGAAGAGATAACATTTTGTGTTTGATAACATTTTGTGTTTGACTTTGTGGATGTTAAATGGAGTAAATTGTAGGCACTGATTACTGGGTGTAACCCCAAAAGGGAACCCTAAATATTTAAAAATAATATAAAATTAATAAATATCAATCTATTGAAATAAAATTGATAACCTCTTTAAATATATAATTCCTATTTAAATAATAAATTTAAAAAGTTGAGATTACCCTTGGGGCTGTTGGACATCATAATTGATTGAAATAAATATTTGAAAATAATAAAAAAATAAAAAATATTAATCTGTTCAAATAAAAATGGTAACCTCTTTAAAAATATAATTCCTATCTAAATAATAAATTTAATAAATTAATTTAGAAAATAGAGTATGAGCCACTCTAGTTAGATAAGTTTTAGAAACTCACTCACTTTTGTTTGCATTTGATTTTCACCAACTAAAAAAAGTAAAGTCTGTTTTCTTTATCTTTTCTTTTTTCTTTTTCTAATTATTTAAAAAAACACACAAATCTGTTTGTTAGCTTTTTTATTTCTACCAAGAGAAAAAGCACTGCCTCTATTAAACTATTTTTAAACTAACTATTTTTGTGATTACTATTTATATAATTTTTAAAACGAGGACACCCACTCAAGAAGAACGTCTGCAAGTATAAAATTTGACTCCCTGTGATATAAAAATAAAAAGTCCAATAAAAAAACAAAATAAATTAAATTCTTAAACATAAAATTAGTAATTAATAAATTAACATATATTTATAAGAATGAATAAATTAAATTCTTAAACATAAAAATAGTAATTAATAAATTAACATATATTTATAAAAATGAGAAAATGCCATTTAATATAACTGTTAAACAACTCCTTTTTTAAAAGTCTGAAAAATAAAATCTAAAATTTTATTTAATAACTCAGATATCACATATTACGTTTACATTACTGAAATACACTCATTCAAGCCATTAAAAATTATAAACTTTACTAATACTGCGTAAGCCGCATGCACTAATCTACGAGATATCTAAAATACAAAAGTTAAAAATACCTATTTGATCTCACTCACTTTTGTTTGCTTATTTGATCTTCACGTTTTCTTTATCTTTTCTTTCCTATAAATACTAAAAACACACAGAGTTCTGTATGTTAGCGCTTTTATCTCTACCAACTGAAAAAACACTACCTCTACTAACCTATTTTTAAAAGGGCTATTTTGTTGGGATTACTGTTTATATAATTTTTAAAACGAGGAAACCCACTGAAGAAATCCTCTGCAAATATAAAATTCGACTCACCCTTTGGACTTTTTCTCATAGATATAAAACCCTAAAACCCTGGCATAGCTTCAACCGAAAGAAAACAAATAGCCGAAGACGAAAATGAATTTAGATGATAATGTTTACAAAGAGAATGTTGATATCGCGGGGCAAGAATTTGAGAAAATGGGTTTAGATGATAATGTTCCAGAAGAGTATGTTGATATTGTAGTGCGGGAATTTGCTTATGATCCTGTTAGACTACCTTATGCAGAAGACCCTTGTCAGGTTCTTTACAACCGCAGGACATTGGAGACGATCTGGGACACCAAACAGGATGCCATTAATCCATACACCCACCAGCCCTTCCATATCCGCAATTCCATCCCGTAGACCGAGCTGAAGCAACAGATGTGCGAATACATTCTCAACAACAGCAGCCTAACCCTACGTCTAGGGCTTCAGGTCATTCCCGACTACACTCAAGTCTTAAACGAGACAGAGATGAAACATCTGCTGAGTGAATTGGTTTTAGCTGGAAATCAATGTTTATTACAAGTTCAAGTCAAGAAAAAAAAAGTGGAAGAGAGAGCGCCGGTTAATGAGGATTTAGAGCATCGGAAAGTACTGTGGAAGAAATTGAATCTGGTCCGTCTTTACTGCCAATACAGGGCAGAAAACAGAGAGGTGTTTTCTTCAATCATAGGATACAAATACTTGTTCCAAGTAATCAGTCGGGAGCTGCTCTATTCAAGATGCTGCTCTTCACATAATGATACGAAGGAGGTTTACAAAGAAGTGGCCAAGATCGTTGATGTCATGGGCGGTCTGAAAGAGAACGACTTGTAGATGGCACATGAAAGCTCTGTATGAGGTTTATGCTCATTCTCTTTGACCTTCTAAACAGTGAGTATTTGAAACTTCAGAGCATGGCCTTAAGAATTTACCGTGGAATGTTTGAGCACTGCATCGATTATCTTCGTACGGTCGATCATATTTTCATCCGTCCTATAGTTAAAAGCTCTCTCTATGTGTTAGTTCAGCGAGACAGTCCTAGGGATATAGCGAATGAAGACCTCTGCAACGCGATGGTAATCCTCAAAGCTGCCTCGATCAACAGTATGTTAGAATATGTAATTCATACTTGTTGTATGATTGGGTTAATGACCTGTTGAGCAGGTAGTTATAGTTAGATGACTCAGAGAATAGGTCAAGGAGGTTGTGAGATAGTTGGTTGTGAGAAAGATTACCAAATCTCCTAGTTTGGTGTGTGGTTGAGATATTTTCTCAACCTCTATTGCTATTATTAGAAAAAGTTAGATTTGATAAAGGTTCAATGTATTGTATAATTTATTCAGTATTCTAATAGAGATGTAGAATAATGTCTATCTCATTTTTTAATTCGGTATCAGAGCGTCAGAGCTAGGCTTGACTCCCTCGCGGGAGTGCCCAGGCACATGCGGAGAGTAGAGGAGTGTGTTTGACTGATTGAAGCTTGCAGTGTTGGATGTTCTTGCTATTGGCAGTGAGAGTCAACTGGTGTGAAGGAATATCGCCTGCGTCAAGTAGAGGAGTTGTTGATTGTTGTGCATGGTTTGTTTGCAGTTATCTGCAAGGTGTTATCTTAAATATCACTGAGTAAAATGCCATCTGAATTATCCCTGCTATCTGCAACAGATATCGATTACCAGTGTGAGATTCAAGCCATCGACTGGAAGGCGCCGCCGTTGCCAAACAATTCGCTGGAGCTACGAGTTGTGTTCATTGTGTGCATGTTGTGTGCTGTGTGCCCATTCTTTGTGAAATCGCAACCATCGTTTGCCATTTCCTACATGTTGATTGTTGCGATCTGTATTCGGAGTAGAGTTCTGCGATCTGGAGAAACTGCATGTTGTGCTGCACCGGTTTTGTCACTACAATTTTAGTTGACTGCAATTTATATCACTACAAATTTTAGTAGGGCTGCGTTGCTATTTGTGCTGTGAATAGCGTTGTCAGTCTGAGTTATTTTTTATTTGTAAGGTGGAGGAGCGCATAACAGTGATGGTGTTGTTTGATGTCCAGTATTTGTGTGCTTCTCTTGACATCGACCACTAAGAAATCTTGTATTGGTCATGGTGAATATTCATCGATTAGCAAGCTAAATAGATTGGATTTGTGGTGAAGGCGTCAGTGTTGGCTGCCTAGTGCTGATTTTGGTGAGATTTCAAAAACCAGATAATTCAGTGTTGCAAGAGCATAAATGCGTAAGGATTCTCACTGTTGCAAAATTAAGAATGAGTTTTGGCATTTATCATGATTCATGGCATTTATCCAGTTACCAGAGATTCCACACATAGAATGTGTTTGTATATCTCCTTGGTGCAATTAATAATTTCAGTGCCAGATCTTAGAGGCTACAAATCCGATCACTGTCGAAGATTGGTGGCTGTTACAGATGCGATCGTTGTCGAAGTTTGTTGCATGGATGGTATCACTGCTATTCTCCACCAAATTTATGTCAAAAGTATTGAACCGATATTCTCCTGCTGTCAATTTTCGTTTGCTGCTGGGGAAAGTGAAAAGGAGATAGACCAAAGTGAAAGGTGTGGAGATCTCTATCCTAGAGAGAAAGTGGGATTGTGAAAAAGCCTGCAATTTAATTTAGAGCGAGATTGCTCATGGTTGTTGTGTGACATGAATGAAAACGGACCTGCAAAATAGAAAACGAAGTGCAAGACAGAACGAAAACAGATCTGCAATAACAGAAAACGAATTGCAGAATGGAATGCAAAAACACCACACCGGATCTCATTATTGAATTGATATATAAAGGAATTACATGCATGGAAATGCTTCGTAAATAACGAAGCGACTAACAGCTCACTCAATGATGAAAACAAGAAACCAACTAATTGACAGTTAACTAAACTAATCAAAGGAGTGATTTGCTCAATCAAAGGAGCAAATCGCGGAGCAAATCATGGAGCAAATCGTGGAGCAAATCACTCAACTTATTCTTCTAACACACCCCCTTAAGTTGGAGCGCGACAATCATTTAACCTAACAACACTCAGCTTAGATCTGAGTGATACAAATGTTTCTGTGCCCAAAGGCTTTGTGAAGATATCAGCTTGTTGATCTGCTGATTTACAAAATTTTA
>ML781771.1:259417-284466 GCA_009831015.1 Picea engelmannii
AAGCCATAAGGCTTTTGCATTTTTCTTGACCACTTCTGTGTAAGTGCGTCTCGCATCCCGATCCAATGCATCTCGATCTTCAACTTTCAGCAAGGTAACTCCATCTTCGACAATCTCTAAGCATTCATGACAACTCAGAAAAAATTTCATCTTGGCTACCCAAGTGCTATGATTCGACCCATTCAAAACAGGTGCTTGCATGAGAGCCTGGTTGCTCATGCTGGCCATTTTCTGCTCAAAAAATCATATACCGGCGGCTAAAAAACATATTACACAGAAAAAAATAGATTTGCAATTCTTACAGAGCTTGCTGAAAAACGTTTTGCAATTCGGCAAGCTGGACAGAGGCTGGATCTGCAGCCTGCTCTCATACCATGAAAACGGACCTGCAAAATAGAAAACGAAGTGCAGGACAGAACGAAAACAGATCTGCAATAACAGAAAACGAATTGCAGAATGGAATGCAAAAACACCACACCGGATCTCATTATTGAATTGATATATAAAGGAATTACATGCATGGAAATGCTTCGTAAATAACGAAGCGACTAACAGCTCACTCAGTGATGAAAACAAGAAACCAACTAATTGACAGTTAACTAAACTAATCAAAGGAGTGATTTGCTCAATCAAAGGAGAAAATCGCGGAGAAAATCATGGAGCAAATCGTGGAGCAAATCGCTCAACTTATTCGTCTAACAATGAATGCTAGATTGTGAACAATTCATTTACAAGGGTGTGTTGTATTGCAAGGGACTCGGTGCTACGAATAGGAGCTGAGTTTACCATTGTGGATGCTAACTGTTGAAAGAAATTGTCGTCCAATAGAGGGACACTGCCATCTTCCTACACAATCGGTTGATCTATGATTTGTCTTTGCACATGTGCTTTCATGCTGCCTGGGAAAGTAGATCTGAGTGGTGCTTGATTGAGTCATTTTTCAATTTTTGAGGAGTTGTTGAATTCTGTTCGCATTTGTTCACTAGAATTGCACGAGAGAGTTGTTGTAGAAATGAGTTGAGTATCGCTCTTGCAAATTGGTGTTGACCATAGATCGCTGCCCAGGAATCACCCTGGTGATCACTATTGTTGATTGCCACTTGAAAGCCACCGATTAGCTATTGATTCATTTCGATAAGAGGAGCCTTTAGTATCCGTGTCTTGGCTTGGGTGAAATCATTCACTGTGTGAGCATCAAAAAGAAAATTGGAGATTGCCATCTGAGCACTGATTTGATTGTTTGTTCATGTTGTCATTGAGAATATTTTTTTGGTGGTTATATGTGGCATTGCTACCATAGGACCATTGTTGTTTATTGCAGTGTGTGGAGGCTGTTTTATTTTTGTGGCAAGTAGAATTGTTGTTTTTTTATAGTCGATGCATTTTTGTTGTTGATTGGAGATAGGATAGTCGCCTAGGGAGAGATGTTGTTGCTATTATTGCTAGATTGGGGGCTGTAAGTATCTCTGTGAGCTACTAGATCCATAAATTGATATGCAAGGGAAGGTATTGATCCCTTTGTGAAAGTCGTTAGTCGTGTAGCATGGGTGAAAAGTTATGGCACTGTTTTGAAGGAATTTTGCAGCATTCTTTCTACGCTATGTAGAGGAGTGGTTGATGTAGAACCCATTTGGAAGTTCTTGTTTGGAGCAGCAGGTCCATTGGAAACCAGAGATGTCATTTTGTTGCAGGAACTATTGTTCGTCCACATGGAAGGAGCCACCAGAGGAGCCGTTGTGGAAGAGTTGAGCTGTCAGAGGAGATGCTAGTTCCTATGCAAAGATTGAATGACAGTGAGCCTGAGAGGTAGTTTCGTTGGATGAGTCAAGCTAAAGGACTCATTGATGTATTGTTGATTGATCGTTGAAGGAGAGATTGTTTCTACTTTGTGAGAGAGATTTTGAACTGTGTATTAAAGATGTTGACAGAAAATCCGGATCTGAAATTGTTGGATGGATAGGAGCCATCGTTGTACAAAGAGATATGTTTCTATCATTGTCAGGGGAGCTGCCAAGTAGCTCAGAGGGGCATCCATTTGAGAAGATCTGTTAGAGGACCTGCTGCTTCTCATCGTCCAACAATTAAATCATTGTTGTCTCCTACAAGATTTGGCTCGATCTCTAGAGTCAGAGTGCCACCCGGACTCTTATCGATGTGTGGGGCGAATGTTATCTAAAGCTAAACCATGGAGATCTGGAGCAGTAAACGAGCCACAATATTGTGACTTGTTGTAAGCGATATCCCAGAAGGAGAATGCTCTATATGGAGTCGAGTGTTGGTTTGTTGAGGTTGTTGCTATGGAAATAGTGACACGTATAAAATGTGTGTTTACAGTAGCCAAAGACAGAGATATCACTTCCAGCTAAAAGCAAGAGACAATTCAAGAAGGAAGAGAAAGCTCGAGGAGAGGGCAAGGTTGAAGGGCATGTGACAAATCATTGTCCATGATATTGCAAAGGACTCATTTTTTTTGAGTTTTGGAGAGGACTTGCAATTGCTGAGTAAAGGAGCCGTAAAGCGAGAGGCTGTTATTTTTGGAGTTTGTTGTTGTTTGCGCTATTACATGGAGGTGTTATAACGAAATGAAGTGAGGTGTACGTGCTCATTCCGTCGGACTCACACATCCTCCAAATTAAGTCACAAAAGTGAGATTGAGTTGTGCTTATATATTTTTTGTTTAAATGTTTGATGATAGTTATTCAAGTTGTGTGAAGTGGTTGTGTGTCTTGGTCAAGAATGATGATGAGATGTAAATGGAGATATGTAATGGGATTGTAATATTGGGCATATGATTGGTAAGAGTATTGTTGATATTTTATGTACCTGATTGAATTGTTGTAGGGGGTGCATGATCGGTTGTACCCGACACCCCAGGTTACAGTCCAAATTGTAATGCTTAGTCATAGGCAAGCTAAATTCCCCAGGTTTGTTGTAAGCCATGTTAGTAAGCCATAAATAGGCATACGTGTTGGAGCACAGAAGCGTGTGTGATCATAGGATGTGATACTCTCTCATAGGCAAAGAGGTTGTTGTATCAAGTTGTGGAGTTAACCACTGTGAGAGGTATGGGGGTGACATGTGTACCCGTAGTCTAAACTTGATAATGAATCGAAGAAGTGAGATACTTCGATTCAAGGTGGGGATGTGAGATGGAAGAATCTCAAAGTGTGAGACCAAGTTGTGAATCTTAGAGTATGAGGGACCAAATTATGTTTAAGGGAGAGTTTAACATTGATGAACCATGTAGTTGAAAACAATTCCTAGAGAACTAGCGGTTACAATAGCAGATGACCCATGTATTCCGGTAGATGGATTGTGTTTTATATGGACATCAATAATTATATGCAGGTACAAGATGCAGGTAAAATATTTCTTCTTCTTTCCATTCAAACTTCAAAAGGAAGTATCTAGGGTTGTGGGCTTAGAATATTATTTTATATGGAGTTTTGGAAAACTCTAAAAACTTCTTAAAATGTCATTATTAACATTGAATTTTCTATTTTTCTTTATATCTACACCATCTACCTATGATAACTATAAATACAACTCCATCCATATGCTAATATGTAGCATATTGTAATTTAAAGTTTCATTTATTTAATTATATGATTTAAAAGTGTAAGATTTTGTTTAGAGAAAATTGGTTTATGTTCATATTTTCAAAGATGTTGTATATGGATAATTTTTTAAGATTTTATATTTAATAATTAATTTTTTTTTTTAATTGATGTGTTTTTTATTGGTAGATTTGAGTATATTTAAATTTTTTAAAAATATCATAGATTTTTTTGTAAATTTGTAAACATTAAAATGTTGTTTAATATAAAACAGTTAATTTATAAATGAACCTATTATATAGCATGTGTGTTTATGATATATTAAAGTATACTTCTAAATTTAATAGATATTAAAGAATGTGAAGCAAAATCATTTTGTTGAACTTCTTTCTCAATATACATTTCCAATTAAAAACCTTAATTCCTTAGTAGATATCTTAGGTATCTATTTGTTTCATGATATTTTAAAACCCATTTTTATTTCTTCTAGTAGTATGGTTACCCGAAAGAGTGCTTCTAATCTTTTATATGATGATTGTGTAAAATGAGAAACTACAATTTTTTTTTTCTTGTTATTTTTTTTTTCTTAATTTAATTTAATTTAATAAACTAAAAAATTAAAATTTAATTGAGATTCTAACAACAGTAATTGCCTTGAATCATGCAATGAAGTTTAAATTGTCCAACTTACCTAAATCAGGCCTCTTATTCTCTTTACCAGAGGAGCAACCAAGAAAAATGATTAATAACAACTTGAATGCGCATATGGATAGAGCACGTGCCTGGAAAGGAGAATCAATGGAATTTTAAAAATTGAAATGCACATGAGTTGCATTCACTCATTACCAGGAATCAAGGCTCTGACCATCTTTTTCAGTTAGCGCTTTAGCATCCAAAACTTCTGAGTTTCCTTCTAAGGCATAGTATATTGAATCTCTGTAATGGATTGTTTTAGAGTCCAAAACTTCTGAGTTTCCTTCCAAGGCATAGTATATTGAAGCTCTGTAATGGATGAGTTGTTGTATTTCGATAATTTTAGGTTTTTTCATAAACATTTTAGTTCATAAGTAGTCATAAAAATATATAATTCCAATTTGAAGACTGTATATATTTACTATCACTCTCTCATTATGGGGATATGAAGAAAAGGAAGAATAGAGATAATCTTCTGTAATTTCAAAGTTTTCAAGTAATATACATATCCAACTTGCATTTTGTATTATGAGTTATTTTGTTTAAGGTGTTCTTATTGAGTGTTTTCTTATTGCACGGACTTTTTAAAGGAGGGCCCACTTCGAAAGGTAGAAGGCAAATTTCATGTGAATAGTCTTGTTTATATTTATATTTTCATTCTAGTTAACTGTTTATACAATTGTTTATAGACTCAATTTCTTAGAAATTCTAACAGACTCAATTTAACATAGAGTTGATGAAGGAAAAGATAAGTCGATTAAGAAAACAAGAATTAATTCTTTTAGATAAAATGAAATTTATTGGCAACCAAAATAATTCATTTGGAAATAAATTGATAACAATGTAAAGTCATATTTTTCATAGAAATCAATTGAAACTCAACCAAACTATTATTCTATCATATAAAAAAGAATAAATTCACTCTTAATAACTCAAAAATTTCTTTAGAAATCCAAATGAGAATATCAGCTTTGAATGGGGCTTAGTTTCTTCATTTGAACAATCTCTAGTTACAATGCAACTATTATCTTTGTGTATCTTCTTCTCCTTGGGAAAAAGGATCCATTGAGAACTAGATTGAAGGAGGAAGTAGAGAGAGCTCGGGGAGAGGGGGAAGTATGACCCTTCACTTCCCATTATTCAACCTGGTCTCTTGATTCAAATTTTTTTATCATTTAATTTTGTATTTCTCTCACATTGTCATTTTTGTCTTATTCAAAATTCGCATTTGCATTGCTTACATTATTATACAATCTGAGTGGGCCTAATGGTTAAGAACTTTTGCTTCCTCTTAAGAGGTCACATGTGCTTCCTCCTAAAAGTTCAAATAAAGATCCATTTCAAATTAGGAAGAGATAACATTTTGTGTCTGACTAGTAAGAGTTTATTTTTTTGTTCGATGGAACCCTCCAGTGTTTCCCCACTTTGTGGATGTGGCACTGATTACAAGGTGTAACCCCAAAGGGAAACTCTAAATATTTAAAAATAATATAAAATTAATAAATATCAATCTATTGAAATAAAATTGATAACCTCTTTAAATATATAATTCCTATTTAAATAATAAATTTAAGAAGTTGAGATTACCCTTGAGGCTGTTTGACTCATAATTGATTGAAATAAATATTTAAAAATAGTAAAAAAATAAGAAATATTAATCTATTCAAATAAAAATGGTAACCTCTTTAAAAATATAATTCCTATCTAAATAATAAATTTAATAAATTAATTTAGAAAATAGAGTATGAGCCACTCTAGTTAGATAAGTTTTAGAAAATACAGCCTGAGTGGATCTCTGGTTTTTTTTTTTTGTTTGTTAATTTGTGCAGGACCTGCGATTAACCTGTGGCTTGAGAAACCGCGACTCAGGGGCATCTAAGCCGTCAAAATCACCCGGGGATCGCACCCGGCCTGAGCCACACCAACCCTTAACATGGTTGGATTTTTTGTCCCCGCAGGTTTCGAACCGGTGACTTTAACATCACGGAGTGGCTTAACAACACACTCCGTCACCGACTGTCCTACACCTCGGGGACCTGAGTGGATCTTTGGTTAAGAACATGTGTTTCTTCCTAAAAGGTCATAAGTTCAAATCCATAGAGGAATATGGTATTTTATTATTATTACCCATTTAAGATTTATCTTACTCACTTTTGTTTGCATTTGATTTTCACCAACTAAAAAAAGTAAAGTATGTTATCTTTATCTTTTCTTTTTTCTAATTATTTAAAAAAACACACAAATCTATTTGTTAGCTTTTTTATTTCTACCAAGAGAAAAAGCACTGCCTCTATTAAACTATTTTTAAACTAACTATTTTTGTGATTACTGTTTATATAATTTTTAAAACGAGGACACCCACTCAAGAAGAACGTCTGCAAATATAAAATTTGACTCCATGTGATATAAAAATAAAAAGTCCAATAAAAAAACAAAATAAATTAAATTCTTAAACATAAAATTAGTAATTAATAAATTAACATATATATTTATAAGAATGAATAAATTAAATTCTTAAACATAAAAATAGTAATTAATAAATTAACATATATTTATAAAAATGAGAAAAAGCCATTTAATAGAATTGTTAAACAACTCCTTTTTTAAAAATCTGAAAAATAAAATCTAAAATTTTATTTAATAACTCAGATATCAAATATTACGTTTACATTACTGAAATACACTCATTCAAGCCATTAAAAATTATAAACTTTACTAAGACTGCGTACGCCGCATGCACTAATCTACGAGATACCTAAAATACAAAAGTTAAAAATACCTATTTGATCTCACTCACTTTTGTTTGCTTATTTGATCTTCACGTTTTCTTTATCTCTTCTTTCCTATAAATACTAAAAACACACAGAGTTCTGTATGTTAACGCTTTTATCTCTACCAACTGAAAAAACAATTAACCTATTTTTAAAACGAGGAAACCCACTGAAGAAATCCTCTGCAAATATAAAATTCGACTCACCCTTTGGACTTTCTCTCATAGATATAAAACCCTGGCATAGCTTCAACCGAAAGAAAACAAACAGCCGAAGACAAAAATGGATTTAGATGATAATGTTTCCCCAGAGAAGGTTGTTATTGCGGTGCAAGAATTTGAGGAAATGGGTTTAGATGATAATGTTCCAGAAGAGTATGTTGATATTGTAGTGCGAGAATTTGCTTATGATCCTGTTAGACTACCTTCTGCAGAAGACCCTTGTCAGGTTCTTTACAACCGCAGGACATTGGAGACGATCTGGGACACCAAAAAGGATGCCATTAATCCATACACCCGCCAGCCCTTCCATATCCGCAATGCCATCCCCCAGACCGAGCTGAAGCAACAGATGTGCGATTACATTCTCAACAACAGCAGCTTAACCCTACGTCTAGGGCTGCAGGTCATTCCCGACTACACTCAAATCTTAAACGAGACAGAGATGAAACATCTACTGGGTGAATTAGTCCTGGCAGGTAACAAATTCTTCCGGTCATGTCACTTGGGTTTTGGATTAAAAATCACAGTTACACTCTATAAAGAGAAAGGAAGCCTTAGACAGGAGATGAGAAAAGACGAGCATGTTCATGTCTTCAGAAATTTTCTGGGAAGCAAGTATGTGGATGAATACGGTACAGAGGTTAAGCAGTTTCTTGAAGACATCGTGCATGGCGAAGAAGCTTCGGGAGATCACTAGATCGCACAATTGATAATGGAAATGGTTGGTCCATTCATACTCATAATTCAGAATGATTGTTGTACTTCTTTTCCCAAGAAAATTATTCATACTTCAGAATGATTGTTGTACTTCTTTCTCCATGAAAATTATCCTGTCAAGGGAGGATCATGCATTCTGAACAATGTAAATTTTGTTTTTTAAAAAGAATTTAAGCTATTTTTGGGAGGGAAAAAAATATCATGCATTTATCAAACTTAGACTTTGTTCATATTTTAAGACCATTGTGTTCAAGGTTATTTATTTACAGGAGTGTTGTTCAAGTTATTTTGAGATTTTTTGGGGGGAATAAGCTAATTTGGGAGTAATCTTTCCTCGGTAATTCTTTTTCAGATAAAAATTGAATTTGAATGGGGCCGAATTTTTAGGGGTAAGTTGACTTTCTCATGAATCAATATTCCATGCATTTGATAACCTTACCTCCACCACTACCAAAAAAATAACTGAGAGAAAAGATTGCTCCCAAATTACCCCACTCCGTTTCTTTGCACTGACATTTTTAGAAATAAAATATAGATATCACTCTCTTACTAAGAGGTAATGTACCTACCCCCGGATGGGGTGTTAATGGAGGCCACCTGGCGCATGCAGGAGGACGGCGTTTGCCAACGGGGCACGGAAGGATGTGACGGGCTCGTGCCACCGTCCGCCACCCTCCTGCGGTTTTAATACGCTCTTATGGCGATGGGAAAGGCTGTTATTGCACACACTCGGCCTCCGCATTTTGTTATGGCTCTGGTTTTGGTCTTTGTTCATTGTCTTTGCTGGTGGTTTGATGGGCTTTCCCCCTCGTTGCCATGGTCGTTCTATGATTGTGTCCACTGGTCCCCGGTGGCTCCTTACTACACCCAACCCTGCGACCTTTTCTGCGTGCATTCGATGCCTAAACACAAGTGGCGTTTGAGAGGGAGACCACGGAGGGTCTCTCCATGGAGACCTCGGCGAACCTCATTTTCTTCGCCTGCTATGCCTTCCTCTGGTCCATCCCTTCACCTCTAGGTTGCGCATCGCAGCAATACCCCTCCCGCTCCGCCGACAGCAAGCATCAATTGCCTAGAAATTTTTCCTCAACCGCCATGCTCATCTTTGCATCTCCTCCTCGCTAGACTTGTGAATGAACCGACCCATCCTCATTGCTCAGCTTTTCCAAGAGTCTTAGGAGAAGAGCAACCACCTTCAATGCGAAAGCCTGGGAGTTCTGGGCTCCCCTCCTTTGACACCACTACTGGCGAGCAGGTAAAAGACAATTTGGCCATCCTCTATGGCCTCGTATTCGAACTCCACTAGGGGGTGGAGGACCTGCAATTTCGGCTGCAACTTACAAATGACAAGGTGGCGCGCTTCCTTCATCTCCTCTGCTCGATGCATGAGACCTTCCTCTCGACCTCGGAAGGAGCGACCTCCAGGCAGGAACCCGAAGAAGATACCGCTGAAGGAGAGGTCAAGGCACGCGTGACTTCGAAGAAAGAACCCGGGACAGCTACCATGGCTGGAGATGTGGTAATGCAGTGTGCAGCAGAGCCGGAATTGAAATGGGCTGGGAGCGCAACCATGGCTGAGAAGGAAGCCGCGAGGCACGACCTTGGAACTAAGACCAAGGAGGAGGTCGAGGTGCAGTGGGGGGACGGGACGATAGTTGTCGAAGAGGAACCATGGACAGGAGTTCTCAACACCACCTGGCTAGGTTACATGTCAGGTGTCTACGCTCTTGCTGTTTAGAAGTCGTGTCAGCTGGTTGTTGTTTTTTATGGATGTCCACTTTGTCTTAGACATTACTTTTTATGGTTTATTACTATTCTTAGGCTGACTAAGTTGCTGACTGGGCTGGTTTCCCCTCTGTTGGGGCAACCCAGTAATTTCAGCAGATCCATCACTGTATTTTGGAACTCTCTTTTGCCTCAATTAGCTTCTTTCAAGAAATATACATTGATAACAGTAAAGGCTTTAGTATATTGATTACGCTAGAATTGACTCATGTTTCCTTGACTGGGTAAGTTAAATTTGTTTTAAATTTCAAAGAAAAACCCTTATCATATCAACTCTTAGAAAACCGCATTGAAATTATAATTAAAATAAATTAAAACTTGTATTATTTTTGTTATAAAACAAAATGAAATTGCTGTAAACTTGATTCATAAACTCAACCAAAAAATTTATAAATAAACAAAATTAATTTAAAGAAAATTAAATTATATATAAAAAAAATTGCTATAATTTAGATTGTATCGATAAAATCTTGGAAACTGAGATCAATTTGCTAAAATTTAGATTGTACCCATAAATCCTTGGAAATGAGTATCAATTTGAGATCAATTTGCTAAAATTTAGATTCTACCCATAAATCCTTGGAAATGAGTATCAATTTCTTTCAAATTCAGATTGTAAACTTAATCTTAGTTATTGGATATTGATTTTATTTTCAATAAAATTTAGATTGTACCCATAAATCCTTGGAAATGAGTATCAATTTCTTTCAAATTCAGATTGTAAACTTAATCTTAGTTATTGAATATTGATTTTATTTTTAAAGTGATTATTGCATTTTTAAAATAGCTATTTTGAATTTTAGATTGTATTGATAAAGCCTTGGAAACTAAATATCTATTTCTTTCAAATTCGGATGGTAAACTTAATTTTAGTTATTGAATATTGATTTTATTTTCAAAGTGATTATTGTATTTTTAAAATAGCTATTTTGAATTTGATTGAAAAGTTTTATTATTGGAGAGTTAAGTTACAAAGTCAATATTTTTATCACAAAATCAATTATTAGCTTTGTAACTAGGCTCTCGAATAACTTAAATCTACAATCACATTAAGCCCTATCTTTCAAAACAATTTCATAAGTTGTTAAGGTTATTATTTTTTTCTCATTCTTTTTAAAAGTCTTCCCTCTTTGAACAACTAAATTAGAAGTCCTCGGAATTACAAGTCCATCGAAATTTGCATAGGGGTCTTATCCACAAGAGAAGAGAGACCTATTAATCGGGTAAAATGTAGTACCAATTGTTTCCTCCCGATGTCTATGGGTAATTAGAGAAGATCATGTCTCACGGTCCACAATGAAGGCAGTGATCCCGCAATGACGATGAACAATATATCCACCCATGGAAACCTAACAACCCCACTCATATGCCTCTTCTACTTTGGATCAACAAAGCTCATCACATCAAGTCGACAAAGTCTTTGGGGGATGGCAACCCAATGTCACTACAATATAGACAAGGTGTTCTGCTTAATATATTGGGCATGCGAACAAGGATCATTGGTTGAAGTTGGATAATGGATCATAATCTCGAGAAGTTGTGTTTCTTTTCTTGTTTCACCTTGGTGGCCATAATTTGTACCCTAGTCCCATGTTGTCACCCCCAAGGAAAAGGGGTACTACTAGGCGAGGCTTATTGTAATGCTTCATTTCGCCACCATACTTAACACTTATTGTTGGGCACGGGCCTATTTTGAGAAGGAAGTCTATTTTGGGCGTAGACCTATTTTTGGAGAAAAGATCTATTTTGGGAAAGACCCATTTTTGGAAAGGAAGATGTAATTTTGTAGCGTGCACAATAGGTGAAAAAAAAACAACATGCAGGAGGAAAAACAACCTTGCACACAGGAAGACAAGACTAACGATGATAGGGTCAGGGTTTTTGAAAAATATTGTAATGACTATAAGCCATAAAGTAGTATAAATAAGGACCTAGGAGGTCTAGGAGAAAAGAGGAGAAGTCAGTAGAGGAAAAGAGAGTTGATTATTATGATTTGATGGGTTGTTGATTGTAATAAGTCTTGTAGAAGAGTCAAATAAGCTAGTTTTAAAGGTTTAGGTCATAGGTTGAGGAGCATGGTGTGATCTAGGTTGCCTCAAAGAGGGTTCTTACCCTCATCTTGATTGTATCATTGAATATGTAATGCGCGCAGCACAAGATTTTGCAGTAGAATGAGTAAAAGAGAAGAGAGCCAGATCTTTGTCAATGTAGCCCCGGGAGGGGGCGAACCATGGTAGACCTTGTGTTCTTTGTGACTGTTAATGAATGCTTAATTTTTGTTGATCATTAGCTTATCAATGAATGGTTAAAATAGAAATATCAACATGCATGCATAGGTTTAAAGATGAATAAATAACATAAGTAATTAGATAGTGTACACAGATAATCTACAATGAAGAAAGAACAACATCCTAGATCCCCACTCATTCCTAAATTGAAAACACTCGAGTATTGCAGACACCCATGAAAGTTATCTCAGATGAGACTACGTGGTGCACCCTATGTGCATCATTTCCTTTTGTTTTACTAGGAGGGCCAATAGCTTTTTAGGGTTTTGTTGGAAACCTGTTGAGATCCAAAATTAGGTCTTCCTTTCCAAAAATAGGTCTTTCCCAAAATAAACATTTTCTCCAAAAATAGACCTGTGCTCAAAATAGACTTCCTTTTCAAAATAGGCCTGCGCACAACAGGTCCCCAACACTGACATGTGGCTCATCCCGAGCCACTCATGTGGTGTGCGCTCCCTGTACTTCCTTTTCCAAACTGTGGAACTTCTCTGTTAGTTCATTTCCTTTTGGCCTCATCCATGTAGCTTTGCCTGTTAGTGCCTCAACTTCCTATGCTATTATATCCTCATGTATTAATCCTGCGCCCTCTGACTATGCCTTTTCCATACTCGTCTTCTCTTCCTCCAGCTGCACAATCATTTGTGTTGCTTGTTCCTGGAGGGGTTCCAATAAGGTTTTCCTTTCTTACTTATTTGTCTGCAGTGTCTTTAACTATGTCTGCAGAGTCTTCATTTCTTGAGTTCCCTTCAAGTGCTCCATAATACTCATTGTTTTATGCCTTTTCTTTAGCTCCTATATGGTATCATTGATTTTCTCCTCTCGTTGGTCCCACTATTGAACCTTTTCATCTTCCTCTAAAACAATCCAGATTTGTGTGATTCTATCGAACAAATCTATGACTTCCTTTGCTTCTTTCGCCATATCTACTATCTGGAGTGTGGATTGTTGTTCTCTTTGTTCTCAAACCACCAGAGGAGTCATATGACTAAGACTTTTTTTTTGGTTCCTCGATTTCCTTCTTGTATCCGTCAATTATTTGTGAAATAATTTTCATCTTCTCATCTGCGCTCCTCTCTGGTGCTTGAGCATTTTCTGAGATGAGATCGTGTACCATTGTTATACCCTGTTCTAACTTATCTGCACATTCTTTCTCCTCTTCTTTCTCTAAGGTCAGTTGGTCACATGTGATTTGTAACATTTCAACGACTCCCCTACCCACCTCCAATTTAATCGCATTCATGCAGGCTCTGGATTACACCTCTTGCATTATGTTGGCTTGGAGTCTGTATAGTGCCTTGGTGGGTATCTGTGTCATGACGACTTCAAATTTCTCAATTTTCCCCATAGGTTTCTATGCAGTCTCTTGATACATTCTAATCATTTGGCGGGTGAAAGTGAATGTCTCCCTGACTTGTACTACAAACTGTATTGTCTTCTCTCCTTCTTTTTGTGTAGGGGTTGTTGTGTATTTTCCTGTCGCTGCATTGTGGCCTATGGTCGTGCTTGAATATGTAGTTGTTGTATAGTTTCATGAAATTCTATGATATTGGCATGATCTCTTCTCTTTGTTCCTCTATAATATGGACCGCCTCTTTCCCCATGTCTTGGACCTTGTCCGTGATGAATTCAACATCATCCTCTATCAGGGTGATGATTGGGTGTTCCATGACATACTTCCTCTCGTATGCATACCTTTTCTACCTGCAATGGATTTCTTGTTCTCTGTGAGGGCTACGCCCCACTAGTTGTAACCTAGACCCTTTCTTCAACATCCTATGATGTATCCCCCTTTTTGGTCTATTCATGGTTGTTTGTCCTTGTCGTTTTTTTGTCCTCCTTGGTCTTTTAGGAACTTCCCTGCTTCCCGATGACTGATTCCACACTATTGGGTTGTTTGTTTTGATACGAAACCTACTTCAGTCTTTTCCTTGTGCTTGGTGGATTGTGTCATTGATGGCCTTGTTGCTGGTTTTGTTACTGGCAACTTTCACTACACAAGCCAATCTCTGATTATCTAGTCAACTTCTTCCTTGGTGAATGGATATTCTCCTTGATCTAATACCACATGAATGGAAATTAAATATGAGAGAAATAAAAATTACAAGAACATAACAACAATACATAAATCATAACATGAGATTTATCCTCGAAAAATAAAACTGGGAAAAGTAGTTAATAGATCTATTAGTCCCTTGGTCAAACTCAACCAGCTCGACCAACCTCCTGACCCTGACCAAGTGAGACTTCACCAATCATTTCCTGGCCCATTACAATGGAGTCTCCTTAGCCTATTTAAATGCTTCATTACATGAAATACAATGGGCTCAATACCATGGGTCACCAATACCATGTGCATAAAACCACTATTGTTGACCTACCAATTTTGACTTTTTTACTAAGTCAATTTTAACCTAACAAAAATTGTGTAGGAATTTCATGGCTAGGATGCACGAAGCAGGTTTGTGCATAGTGGATGTGAAAAATTTCCACTTTGTTTCTATTTTGTTTTGTTCCAACAAAAGTTGTTAGAGTTTTCAAGATTCAAATAGACAAGGGATTACCATGTGTTATATCTCTCTTATATACCAACAAGTTCCAATAGTAGTACTTGATCCAATATCTTAGGGATCCAACTAAGAAGAATTGACCATACCCTTAACGGTATTATCCAATTACCCAGGTATGTAAGAGTAGTATTCCTGAGTGTTTTCATGAGTGTCACTATAACAATGATGTGGTGGATTGATATATCTATAACTTGTTTCAGGAGAGATATGGGACTTCCTATATACTCAGGGGTATGTGGGAGTGAATGTCCTTGTACAATGGTTGTCTAATGTGGTACAACTCGAAAGGATACAAACAAGGGTTACATAGGTTTGCAACTCGGTGAAACAATATGTTTCGAGTAACCACATGAAACCTTCTATATTTCCTGTGTGTATTCTTACCCAATCACATTTTACCAACCAAATGATAGATCATCATGCTTTAAGGATGCCGACAATACACATCTCTAGCCTAATTTTGTTTTCTAAAAAATCTACAAAGGTAAGTTCTCTAGTACCACTTGTAAGGTACTAGAAGATAATATGCAAGGAATAGATACGATTTGTATCGCAATTGTTAGTACAAAGAGAAAAATAGAGAGAACAATGACACAATTGATTCGAAAATATGACACCTTTATTATCATGATAGCCAATTTCACTTACCTCTTCAAGGGGGAAACCTCCAACAAAGCAAAGCTCAAGTAAAAAATGATTCAGAATACAACCATTTTCCATGTTTTTTACCCGTATTTGTACTACTTCTATGTTCTAGAGAACATTCTATAGGAATAAATTTCTGGAGGGAAAATTTTCTAGTGATCATTATTACATTAGACGTGTTCACATAATTACATAGGCCTTATTTACTATTGTAGGCCCTTATTACATAGAAAACATATTATTCTATCTACTTGAGGGTTTGGGGAGGTTAGGACCTTAATAAACTAGCATTAAATACCATTTTTTTGCTTCCAATACGAAACTATTCGAATTATGATTGAAAATCTAACTAAATATGATCTTTTGGAACACTAAATTTTGTCTTATGTTAAAAAAAAATTATGTGAATATGATAAAACATGTAATTGACCATTCAACAGTGAGGCACTTTTTATTATGTTACCCCAATGGACTCTATGTTATGTAAGAATACAAAGTTGGAATATCATATATAATTTTCCAAGATGGCTATGGGGATCATAAGAAGGCTATGAGCCCACAAGAGGGGAAGCATTATAGAGTGGCCCATGGGAAAGAGCTCACTTCTATTGGAAAGTGTCATCTCACTAACTTACACCTTTCCAATTATGTACCATAGATTAAGCTTACCATTAGATTTAACTTAGAAAGACAAGTCTAAATACATGGAGAGGTTGGTGAAGGAAATTCTAGTCACATAAATAAGTATAGGAAAGACTCCTTGTAAAAACAAAAGTGTGATTATTATAGGAATAAGCATCTCATGCATTGTATTCTCCTCCCTCGTGGAATTTCAATGATTTTCACCATCATTATCATTCTACTTGTTTTCATGCAAAATTGTTTGATGGTATTTCCAAGGAAAACTCTAAAAAACTACCTAAACCAACACCATAAATAATGAATTAGTAGACATTGGATGGGAAATTAGTGGTTGTAGGTGAGCATAGTTTTTTCAAGTTAAGAAACCATTACCCACATGATATTTTTATTCATTGCAAACTTCATTGGAGCCAAATTGTTAGTTTTCTAGGCTTTATTAGAAGGAAATCGATAGTTTAATTCTTCTTTCCTTCACTGCAGAACAAGATAGTAGTGAATCTAAGATAATGTATATTGGAGAAGGGAAATGGTCTAGACAATGTTCTGTATGGTAGTAAGAACATGGCTTCATGGATGGCTCATGGCTAGATGAGTTTTTTATAGTGTTCTATAGTTGGAAAAAATGATTGATCATTAGAGTGATGGGATGGGTTGAGTGTACTAGAAACACATTGCTAGATTTTTCACCTTAGTGGCCTGATATCATGGTTGGAGGGTGGAAATTTTATTTCATTCCTAGGATTGGGTGGTGAAGAGCTCATATGTGGCTAGCTTTGTGGACCAATTTCATTAAAAGATAAGTGCCCATTCCATGTTATAGATTTCTACAATAAAATTATTATTTTACGATACAATGATGAATTTGTGTAGCAATGTGTATGAATATGTTTAAGAGTGAGTGTAGACATGTGTTTACTATGATTTCAATTAGTATATGTTTGATTATTCCATTGTAATTTGAAAGCATGCACTCATGCTTGCATTCTTAATATATATATATATATATATATATATTAAATCTATATATAATTTTAAAATCTATATATTTTTGTTAATGGTGAATTATATTAATAATAGACACCTTGTTAACTAAGGAGTTAATAATATACACCTTGTTGACTAGGAAGTAGAGAAAAAAGCCATTACATTTTAAAGGTTGAGATATATTACAAGGAATAAATAAGATGTTACCTTTAACACTATTAACAAATCCATTAGTTAGGTTTACGCTGTTGTTGTTGAGAATGTATTCACCCATCCGTTGTCTCAGCTCGGTCTGCGGGATGGCATTGCGAATGTGGAAGGGCTGGCGAGTGTATGGGTTGATGGCATCTTGTTTGGTGTCCCAGATCGTCTCCACTGTTCTGCGGTTGTAAAGAACCTGAGAAGGGTCATCCAAAATCCCAAGTCGAATTGGATCATAAGCGAAATCCTGGGCCAAAATATCAACAAACTCCTCCGAAAGATTATCATCTAAACCCATTTTCTCAGAAGTTGTAGGTGTGAATCGGCTCAGAGCTATTCGCGGACTGAGAGTACCTCTTTTTATATTCTTAGCAATGAAAAAAATGGAAACAGATAGTTGTGTTTTTTTCTATTCTGACGAAAATAGGCTGCCTAAAATTGGAAGAACATATATGTATTTCTATTTTTAAGCTATGAAAAAAATCTAATCAGAGAGTTGTGATTTTTTCGGTTTCACATATGGAGAGCTTGTGTTTGTTAGCACTATAATTTATGGAGCATAAATAAATCGGAGTGAGAATCGAACATGAGACCTCCTTTACATATTTCCTTCCATTTACACGGTACTTGTCAACACCTCTACCCACAAATCACAAAACAATATTAATTAATATATACATTATTGATTAATATATTGTATAAATGTAATAATATGGTTCTAGATCCATTTTAATCTTGAATTAGGATTGAATTTCTTAAGGTGTAAATCTTTTGAGGTGTGAATCTCTTTTAAAATGCAAGAGTAAGGAAAATTTGTGTGGGCAAAGAAGCAAAGGAACACCATAAGATACACACTGAAACAAATTTATTCACACTGATCTGGAGCTTTCACGAAGGATGGAGTGTCGGTGGGATATGGCGGTGGACGAATAGTGGCCAGTGGTTGAGTGGAAGGTTATTTTTTAATGCGGTAGGTAGAAATTAAACTGTCCAACACTCCTCCCTAATTTCTACTACTAATTACATCAATATTTATAACGGGTTATGTTTTAATGCGGTAGGTAGAAATTAAACTGTCCAACACTCCCCCCTAATTTCTAATACTAATTACATCAATATTTATAATGCCCAGAGCTTCTTTGAAATACTCAAATTGGTCTTGTGCTAAATCCTTTGTAAATATATGTGCAAGTTACTCCTTTGATCTGCAATGTTGTAGGATGAGTTCTCCATTGTTCACAAGTTCTCAAATGAAGTGATATCTAGTGTCAATATGCTTCATCCTCTTGTGAAAAAAATGATTCTTTGATAGTGCAATGGTGGACTTGTTGTCACAATAGATTGGAGTAGGCTCCTCTTGATTATGCATTATATCCTTCAATATTCTTCGCATCCAAACTGCTTGACATGTTGTTGATGTACCTGCTACATATTTTTCTTCTGCTGATGAGATTGTCACTGGTTGCTTCTTTGATGCCCATGCCACAACTCCTGTTCCAAGATGAAATACATATCCAGATGTGCTATTTTTGTCATCAATGCTTCCTGCAAAATCACTATCTATGTATCCAACCAACTGCATATTATTTGAAGTGGAATACAGTATGCCATGATTCATAGTCCCTGCAATGTATCTTAATAACCTTTTTCCTGCTTGCCAATGTGAGTTCTTTGGTGTGTCCATGAATCTAGAGATCAAACTGACTCCATACATTATATCTAGCCTAGTTGTGGTGAGATACATCAAACTTCCAACCAATTTTTTGAATATGGTTAAATCAAAATCCATCTCATTTTGTTATCTACTTAGTTTTGTGCCAACTGCGACAAGTGTAGAAACTAGACTGCAGTTTATCATTCTAAACCTTTTTAAAACATATTTTGTGTATTTACTTTGACAGATGAAAACGCCTTTGTCATTTTTGTGACTTCAATGCCAAGAAAATATTTCATTAATCCCAAGTCTGTCATCTCAAATTCCTTCTTCATTGTTGATTTAAACATATCAATAGAGAGATTACCTGCATAGATCAAATCATCAACATATAAGAAAACAATCAAGATCTAACCTTGTTCATTGACTTTGGTGTATAGTCTAGGCTCACTAGAGCTTCTTATGAATTCATTCTTTATCATGTATGAATCTATTCTGCTATACCAAGCCCTGGGTGCTTGCTTCAATCCATAAAGTGCCTTATTTAACCTGTAAACCTTGTCTTCTTGTCCTTTTACTTCATACCCTAGTGGTTGTTGCACATAGACTTCTTCTTCTAAATATCCATTCAAGAAGGCTTATTTGACATCCATTTGAAAAACTTTCCAATTATGTTGAGCTATAATAGCTAGTACCATCCTAATTGTGTTAAGTGTTGCTACAGGTGCAAATGTTTCATTGTAATCAACTCCATATTATTGTGCAAATCCTTTAGCTACTAATCTTGCCTTATATTTGTCAACTTCTCCATTTGCCTTATATTTATATTTATACACTCATTTCACACCTATGCATTCTTTCTCCTTAGGTAAATCAACTAGATCGCATGTATCATTTTTCTTAATATATTCCATTTCTTCATTCATTGCATTAATCCAATGTTCTTCCTTAATTGCATCCTCAAAATATATAGGATCTTGAGTAAATAGAGAAAAATTAGATTGCAAATATATCCTATCTCCCTGATCATATATTTCTTGCAAGCTTCTCGTCTTTTTGCCTCTTAATCTTGATCTTAGTGATTCAAGTGTAGGATTTGAGTCATAACTTACTTGTGGACTTGATGTTTCTCCTTGATCAACATGCCTTTGTGATTTTTCTTCTTGTGGAATTCTTGATGATATTCCTCCTTGCTCATTTGATTGTTCTCCTAGACCTTTTTCTCTTTTTTTTTTCATATAGTATTCTTGTGCATGTAACTGTCTTGTCTATATTGCCATCCCATGATTCTTCGTCTTTGAATACAACATCTCTACTTACAATGACTTTCTTGGTTATAGGTTTAAACAGCTTATATGCCTTAGATTGTTCATCATAACCAATAAAAATGCATTTTTCACTTTTATCATCCAATTTACTCCTTGTTTGCTTAGGCACATGTGCATATGCAATGCAACCAAATACTCTAAAATGAGAAACACTATGATTCTTACCACTCCATGCTTGTTCAGGAATCATGTACCTCACAATATTTTTTGGAATCTTGTTCAATATATACACTACACAAGCTACAGCTTTAGCCCAATATTCATTAGATAGATTATTTCCTTTCAACATGATTCTTTCCATCTCCATTATTGTACGATTCTTTCATTCTGCAACACCATTCTGTTGAGGTGTATACTTGTAGTGAACTGCTTCTTTATTCCATGATACCTACAATACTCCAAAAACTCATTTGACGTGTATTCTTCTCCTTTATCTGATCTCTTAATATCTTAATGGATAGACCACTCTGTTTCTCAACCAATTCCTTGAATTCCTTAAACTTGTCAAATGTTTTTGTAGTGTTCCCAAGGTCGAGCCCCGATGTAAACCATGATCAGAAAGAGATTGTAAATATGTGTTATAGGATGGTGAGCCGAGTTTGGTATAAGCCAGTAGGCTTATGTGTTTGATTAGGCCAGAGAGCCTAAGGATTGAAGGCCAAGGGCCTGGATTTTGTATCTGTATATATATGCAGCACATCAATAAAATATAAACACCTCCAGGTGCAGACCGACCACGATGAATGAGTGATGGGGGACTGAGCATCCACAGAGTGGGAAAGGAACTAGGGGCTGGAAGGTGGGAAAAGGGCTAAGAGATGAGCCTAAGGGCTTAAACTTGGAAATAATATTTTATTATTGTTTCAAAAAGATATGAGCATCATATGTTTTTATCCTAAGTCCTTTGGAAGGACACGTGATTTCCCAAGTGGTGGGAGGAAGACGTATGGATGGAACGCATGTAGTTCCCAGGGTGACAAGTGTCAACTCTGGTGCATGCAAATAAAACAAATGAAGTAAGCCGTGAGGGGGGGTTGGCAACTAGGGGATTCGACTGTCTGAGCCAGAGCCGGGGGGGGGGGCGAGGGAAACCAGTCTGCAAGAGACCCTCGTAGAATCCTGATACAGAAAGAAAGTCGGTGTTGTCCTGAAGAATCCGAGTACACCCCCGTCCATTGAGCGTGGAGTCTGTGTCTGTCTCTAAGAAATCCCGTGTGCGCATTCCCTGAACGAGAATCTTGTGTTGAATTCGTGTGGTGCGTGGAGTCCCTGTTCCAAAATCATGTCCGTGAGATCATCCTATGACTGCTGAACCATTTTGGGAAACCTTGGTCTTTGTTTCCCATGGGTTGTTTTGACCACGCGGTATTGGACTGCATAAGGCTTGTTGGCCTGTGAGCGACTCCTCCAAGTGAGAGAGTGCGCAGAGGGAGAAGAGAACTACTAGAAAGGAACACTGTAGCTGCCATAGAGCCTGGAGACTTCTGGTTTGGTCTGTTCCTGTAACCCAAGGTAAGGAAGACTGGCAGCCGAAGGACTGTCTAGGTGACAGAGAAGGTGCACTCTCTTGGGGTGGAACAGGCATGTGGGGAATGATGTTCTGTGGGCAGTGAGCGTGGGAGATTCCCAGGAGAGCATTATTCCTTGTAGTTATGTGTGATGTCTTCCCTGTAACCTCAGCCTAGCCTAGGATCCTTGCCTTGGGGTGGAGCTCAGTCCCAGCTCGGGGGTGACCCACTATTGAGCTGATGAACAATGTGGTCTAAGGCTGGGAGGTTCGTGGGAGGCCTGCACTTGGTTGGTGATTTCTACAGCTGTTAAAAGATAAGTATCTGAATTATGTTTTATCACATTTGGCATGACTGTGCTGTATATATTATCATGTTTTTCGTTGTGTAAATGAATTATTGTTGAATGATATGGTTTGTTAATGGTAACAATAAATTATATATTTTACTTTGTGAATTAAGTGTGTTTAATTATGTTAAATGCACGTGGTTATAATTTATGTACGAATTATGTAAACATTCATGTATAGAAGGGTAACTGAGAGGTTGAAAACCTCGGTAGATAAAAAGGTACACTACAAATTGGTATCAGAGCACAAGTAAGCTCTGAGCTGCTAAAATTCACACTACAAATTGGTATCAGAGCCCAGGTTTCGACACTGAGCCTAGATGGGCCAGTGTAGCATTCTTTGGACTGAGAATGCGAGGGGAAATTGTGTTTGGAGTACCAATTTCGGACCCTGGTATGGCCCGGAGTGTATAGGAGTTTAAACTCGGAAGGATCGCGAGTTGTAAGATCACTGTGGGATTAACCGTCAGCTGTCTAAGTTGAAAGAAGTTGCACAGGGTTTAAGTCCTCATGGGTAGAGGAGAAGTCCCAGCGAGGCGTCGGGATATTAGAGTCATCGGAGTTTTGCTAAGGCAGAGAATCGAGATCTTGTGATTCTCGAAATTCTGAGGAGGGATCATAGCCATAGGATTCCAAGGAGGACACGTGTCGGAATCCTAGAGAGATTTGGAAATTGGACAATCGAAGTTCCCGAGCACATGGAGATCTCGTCACACGGAATCGCGATCTGCGATTTCGCGATAAGATCTGGACCGTTCAATTTAGGGGACACGTGGAAGATATCTGCCATTGGGGAAAGTTCTGACAAGGAGTAAGTCCATCAATGTTTGAAGTTTATCGGGAAATCGGGAACCCCGGTGACAAGTGATTCATACACTTTTAAACTCCGAACCGTCGAAACCCCGACAGGAAGTTGACTGCGGTCATATGGAGGTTGGTCGTATGGTGAAGGTATATCCCGGAGGGCTAGCACAGACGGAGTCCATCGGAAATTGTGAAATAGGGGATTCTGTGGTCAAGAGTTTTGGCACATTTTGATTCGCAAAACCCCGAACCCCGATAAGGGAAAAAGGCCGGGGTCACGAGTCAGCGGTCACATGGTGTAGAGCCCATGGCAGGGGCTAACGCGTAAAGGAATGCGTCGGAAGTCGGAGGATTGGGAGTTCCGAGTACGTGAGCATCACGACATCACGAACCCCGAAACCCCAAAGAGAGCTTTGAGTAGAGGTCACATGGACCTGGGCTTAACTACGAAGGGTTAAGGCAAAAAGGCGCATCGGAAATTCAGGATTTCGGGAAATTTGATGACATGAAACATGCTTCTCATAAAACCGCAAATTTCGATATCGTGATGTAATTATTTAACTCTTAACCGGTCTTAGTGGTGATTAGATTAATTCCAAACTTTACTTAAGGATTAAATGTATCGAGAAATCAGGAAACACAATGACAAGATTATTTGATTTTATAAAACCGTGAATCCCGATATTGCGACGTGATTAACTTAACCTTTAAACCTTTTAATTATGAATTGAGTAATTTAAGTTTTCAAATTTAATTAAACATCAACGCTAATTAATTATCCTTCTAAACAAGGCTTAAAGTTAAAATTTCTTTGAATGACCTTTAATACGTCATTGCCCGATTTAGTAAGTTTCTATTATATGTTTGAGGTGACGAAGATTATGGAAAACTCATGCAAACCACATGGTTGAACAAGTCATATAGTATCGGTCACGTGGACCAAGGCCTAGCCACGAGGGCTAGCGCACAAAGGGGCACATCGGGTTTTGAGGACTGAAATCCCGATAGGAAGGTAAGGCCACGGTCGCAAAGGCATGGTCATATGCGATAAGAGATAAGCTCAGGAGGGCTCGCGCGTGAAGAAAGCTCATCGCAAATCGGGAATCGGGGATTCAAACCACCAGAACATTGCCGGTTTCAAAACCCCGATAGAGGTAACCCCGATAGAAGGAAGGGAGACCTTGAAGAATTTCCTGTGGGAGGAAAAAAATTTCCGATAGGGAAATAGAAGAATTTCAAGAAACTCGAAAAACATAGAGCCAAACAGAGCTCAGAAAACTTGTGAAGTTGAAATGTCTTTCGTTCTTGTTCGTATTAGTTATAAACGTTGTGGATTATTCATGAAGTCTAATGGCCTGACAATTTTTGAATTGGATTGCATAGTGCATGTTCAGAATACAACAGAGGCCAAAACTCCAGTTAATCAACGTCGAGCATGGAGTGGGGAAGAGTGCAAATTATCCCTGAAATGGAAGACGAACGAGAAGGAAAGGATGTTAACCTGGGAGTCGAAGGGTCGAACTCCAATGGGCATGGAAAGGAGATGGATAAGGAAGGACACATAATGAAAATCCTTGAAGGATTGCAAAGAGAGGCCAATGAGCATCGAGCTGATAGCCAAAAGCTCATGAAAGTTAAGGATCGGCAAGGGAAATTAAACTTAAAATTCTTGCAGAGTCTGGAAAGAATAGAGAATAAACTTGAGAAGGGAAGAGACTCAAGTACGACAGAAAGTCGCAGATACCATGGGAGAAGAAGTAGATCGAGGAGTGGTAGTCGATGTCACAGTCGCTCCCAAAAAAATTCGGACAGGGAGACACACAGTAGTTCGAGCCCGTCCCTTACCAGAAAACATCGAAGATCTGGAAAGGAGGAATTGAAAGGAGAAATGAATAAAATTAAACCTCCAACATTCGATGGAGAACATAAGAAGGAGGAAGATGCTGAGACATGGTTGTTGGGCATGAAGAAATACTTCTAGCTGTAGAATTATTCTTCCCATGCAGAAGGAAGAATTGCAATGTACCAGCTGAAAGGAAAAGAATCCATGTGGTGGGATCAGTTTGTGCAAGTGCAGCACATCAGAGAGAAAGAGGTCACGTGGAAGGAGTTTAAAAGGTATTTCGAGAAGAAATACCTGACTAAAATATACCATGACAGAAAGATGAAGGAGTTTTTCAAACTCAAGTTGTGCAGTATGACCATTGATGAGTATGAACGAAGTTTTCTGGAACTGCTGAAGTATGTTCCATTCATCAAAGACGAGGCTGTCAAAATTCAGAGGTATCTGAGTGGACTGCCACCTTCCATTGGTGACAAGATTCAATACGATGAT
>ML781771.1:287120-329901 GCA_009831015.1 Picea engelmannii
TTTACCTATTCCTGAGTGGAAATGGGATGTGGTAACAATGGATTTTATCACAGGATTTCCCAGAACAAGCAAGCAGCATGATTCAATCATGGTGGTGGTGGACAAGCTTACTAAAGCTACCCATTTTATTCCACTGAAAACCATCCACAGAGCAGCAGATGTTGCTGATATCTTTTTAAAAGAAGTTGCACGCTTGCATGGAATTCCTAAGACAATTGTGTCTGATAGGGACCCGAAATTCACTTCGAATTTATGGAAAGGACTGTTCAAAGGATTCAGAATGAATCTGAACTTTAGTACAATGTATCATCCTGAGTCTGATGGACAGATAGAAAGAGTAAATAGAGTAATCGAAGACATGCTGAGAATGTATGTGATGGATAAACCATCAAGGTGGGAAGACTACCTGCATTTGGTAGAATTCGCCTACAACAATGGGTATCATGCATCACTAAAGATGAGCCCATTCGAAGCACTTTATGGAAGAAAGTGCAACACTCTAGTGAGCTGGGATAATCCCGCTGACAGAACAGTAGTTGGACGTGAACTACTCAGAGAGATGGAAGATCAAATGATAAAAATCAAACAGAATTTGGAAGCTGCCCAGGACAGGCAGAAAAGTTACGCTGATAGTAACAGAACCTATAGAGAATTCAAAGTGGGTGACCATGTTTTCCTGAAAGTGAAAACTAACAGGAGTTCCCTGAAATTGGGAAGTTGCGCCAAGTTGGCAGCAAGATTTTGTGGGCCGTTTGAGATCCTAGAAAGGATTGGGCCAGTTGCATACATGTTTGCATTACCTTCATCTATGAATGTACATAATGTGTTTCATGTTTCACTGCTTAAGAAATATGTACCTGATACTAATCATGTTATCGATTGGACTGTGATCCAGGTGGAACCAGAAGGTGTCCTGCAAGTGCATCCTGTATGCATATTGGACAGGAAAAGCAAACAGATCCGGAATCGAGCTATAGAGATTGTAAAGGTCCAATGGACCTGGTATGGTCTTGAGGATGTGACATGGGAGCATGCAGATGTTATGCGAGCAGAGTACCCGCATATTTTTGAAAAATTTGAAAAGCTTGCAGATGTTATGTAAAGTTTCACTGAGGACAGTGAAAAAATAAGGGGAGGGGGATTGTAGTGTTCCCAAGGCCGAGCCCCGATGTAAACCATGATCTGAAAGAGATTGTAAATATGTGTTATAGGCTAGTGAGCTGAGTTTGGTATAAGCCAGTAGGCTTATGTGTTTGATTAGGACAGAGAACCTAAGGATTGAAGGCCAAGGGCTTGGATTTTGTATCCGTATATATATGCAACACATCAATAAAATATAAAAACCTCCAGGTGCAGACCGACCATGATGAATGAGTGATGGGGGACTGAGCATCCACAGAGTGGGCAAGGAACTAGAGGCTGGAAGGTGGGAAAAGGGATAAGAGATGAGCCTAGGGGCTAAGCCTAGGGGCTCAAACCTGGAAATAATATTTTATTATTGTTTCAAAAAGATATGAGCATCATATGTTTTTATCCTAAGTCCTTTGGAAGGACACGTGATTTCCCAAGTGGTGGGAGGAAGGCATACGGATGGAACGCATGCAGTTCCCAGGGTGACAAGTGTTAACTCTGGTGCATGCAAATAAAACAAATGAAGTAAGCCGTGAGAGGGGGTTGACAACCAGGGGATCCGACTATCTGAGCCAGAGTCGGGGGGGGGAACCAGCCTGTAAGAGACCCTCGTTGAATCCTGATACAGAAAGAAAGCCAGTGTTGTCCTGAAGAATTCGGGTACACCCCCGTCTAGTGAGCGTGGAGTCTGTGTCTGTCTCTAAGAAATCACGTGTGCGCATTCCCTGAACGGGAAACCTGTGATGAATTCGTGTGGTGCGTGGAATCCCTGTTCCAAAATCATGTCCGTGAGATCATCCTGTGACTGCTGAACCATTTTGGGAAACCTTGGTCTGTGTTTCCCGTGCGTTGTTGTGACCATGCGGTATTGGACTGCATAAGGCTTGTTGGCATGTGAGCGACTCCTCCAGGTGAGAGAGTGCACAGAGGGAGAAGAGAACTCCTGGAAAGGAACTCTGTGGCTGCCATAGAGCCCGGAGACTTCCAGTCCGGTCTGTTCCTGTAACCCAAGGTAAGGGAGACTGGCAGTCGAAGGACTGTCTAGGTGACAGAGAAGGTGCACTCTCCTGGGGTGGAACAGGCATGTGGGGAATGAGGGTCTGTGGGCAGTGAGCGTGGGAGATTCTTGGAAGAGCATTCTTCCTTGTAGTTATGTGTGATGTCTTCCCTGTAACCTCAGCCTAGCCTAGGATCCTTGCCTTGGGGTGGAGCTCGGTCCCGGCTCGGGGGAGACCCACTGTTGAGCTGATGAACAATGTGGTCTAAGGCTGGGAGGTTCGTGGGAGGCCTGCACTTGGTTGGTGATTTCTACAGATGTTAAAAGATAAGTATCTGAATTATGTTTTATCACATTTGGCATGACTTTGCTGTATATATTATCATGTTTTCTGCTGTGTAAATGAATTACTGTTGAATGCTATGGTTTGTTAATGGTAACAGTAACTTATATATTTTACTTTGTGAGTTAAGTGTGTTTAATTATGTTAAATGCATGTGGTTATAATTTATGTATGAATTATGTAAATATTCATGTATAAAAGGGTAAATGAGAGGTTGAAAACCTCGGTAGATAAAAAGGTACACTACAAATTGGTATCAGAGCGCGAGTAAGCTCTGAGCTGCTAAAAGTGACACTACAGTTTCAGATTCATGTTTAAGGAAATAAACCCATGCTTTTCTACTATAGTCAGCAATGAATGTCAGAAAAATATATGCTCCCCCCTAATGATGGTGTTTTCATTGGGCCACATAAATATGTATGCACAATTTCTAAAGGTGCCCAAGCTCTATATGATTTCTCTTTTGGAAATCTTTTCCTATGTTGCTTGCCCAAAATACAACTTTCACATGAACTTGTTGGTGCTTGAATAGGTGGTAAGTCTCTTACCATTTGATTTCTTTGAAACAAACACAATCCTTTAAAGTTTAGACGGCCATACCTCAAGTGCCATATCCATGCTTGATCTTTACTTGATGCCTTGAAACTTGCTCCAATCTTCTCCATCATTTCACTTTTCATGTGAAGTGGGAACATTCGATTGCCTGTCATTTTAATCTTTGCAATCACCATTTTACTAGTAGGAATATCAAATATAGTGAATAAATTATTCTCAAAAGAAACTCTATAACCCTTTTTAGTAAGTTGTCCCACACTTATGAGATTGTGCTTCAAACTAGGCACAAAATAAACATCGGGAATAGTTTTCTTTCCACTATTTGTTATTACATTGATTGCATATTTTCCCATGACTTCTAAAATGTTATCATTACCCAATTTAATTTGTGCTTCAATTGATGCATCCAAACCATCAAACAACCCTTTATTTCCAGTCATATGGTTACTACAACCACTATCAAGAAACCAAATGTTACTTGCATTTTCTTGGGCTACATGACATGTAATAAACAATGTCTCAGAACTACTCTCAGAGAAATGTGCATTCTTCTTTCTCATACCTTCTTGTCTCTTTTGGAATTCATTTGCAAAGTGACCATACTTCTTGCAGTAATAACATTGAATCTTTGATTTCTCATACCTTTGTGATGCCTGATTGTCATTGCTTTCCCTTGAGCTGAAACTTTGATTTCTCCTTTCTCCTGGGTCTTCATTCTTTCTTTCTTCCCTTTCAAAATTATTTCTTCATATTCCTCTTCCTCTAAATATTGGATTTCCTATTCCTCTACCTCTGCCAAATGTCATTTTTGTTTTGAATGCATGCTCCAATGAGGTATTTTCATTCCTATTCAACCTATCTTCATAATTTTTCAAGGAGCCAACCAACTCATCCATAGAATATGTAGTCAAATCTTTAGATTCTTCAATTGCCACAACTATTGCATCAAATTTTCTAGGCAAACTTCTTAAAACCTTTTCTACAACCTTCTGATCTGCTATCTTATCACAATTTTTCCTTATTTGATTAACCAAATCCATAACACGATACATAAATTGTTCTATTGAATCAAAATCTTTCATTTGTAGGTTTTCAAATTCCCTTCTAAGTGCTTGGAGTTTGGAAATTTTTACCTTGCTATTGCCTTGATATGTTGTCTCTATAATGTCCCATGCTTGCATGGTTGTAGTGGCTGGTTTAATCCTTCCAAGAACCGAATTGTCCAACACTTGTCCAATTATCTGCAAAGCCCTTTTATTCTTTTGCCTATTTTCATCAAGCTTTTTATTTTCATCAACATTTAAAATAGACTCATCTTGTGGTTCAACATAACCATTCATTACTATATCCGATAGCTCATATGAGTCAAATGATAATTTCATTTTAAATGCCCAATTATCATAATTTTTCCTAGAAAATGTTAGAATCATAAGATGCTGAAACATTCCTGATGCCATTTTTTTTTAAATCAAGATCTAATGACAATCCTTTCAGTAAAAAAAAATCCAGAAAAATAGTCAAAGGATTATAATAATAGAGAGACAGCCAGAAATTCACCAGTTTACAAGAAATTCCATGGCTTCATTCCCTTAGCCCAACAATATTTTTGTTGCAAATCTTCACCACAGTCGCTTCCTCTGCTGTAGTTTTTTTTGCTTCCCAATAGGATTCTCCTCCACTTTCTCTTCTCCTCAAATTTCTTCAGCAAAATATGAGTAGCTCTTGCATTGATTGGGAGGAATAGACTAAGAGAAACTGGGGGCGAGTTGGGCGGCTCTATGAAAAACTGACAAGAACTCTCTGAATGAAAATAGTCTATTGTTCTCTTCTCTATTGGTGAATGCTCTTGGTGGAGATATTGTTATCAGACTAATCAGTAGGTGCAAACACTAAATGATCTCCCTATATCCACCTAGATCTAGAACAAAACACACCAGAACATGATGCTTTCCTTAAGTTTTAGATATTGAATTTACTAACTAAAGAGGGATGAGTGATATATCGTTTAAATGTCGCTTCCTCTCGCCATCGCCATCTTAGCTCCATTCCAACGCTCATACAATGAGGATCCTGCAAAAGAACACAACCAACCAAAGTGATAGTAATAGCATAAACTCAATATAAACCTATGTATGTGATCAAGGAATTATACAATAAAACACAACAAGCTTTATAGGAAAGAATCATATTACTGTATCATATTAAATGTGAAAGAGAGATTACAACCATGGCCTTGATATCATAAGGTCCCTTCCAACTATCCTTCGTTCCCCACACACTTCTTGCTCCAAGGATTCTGAGACCATGGATCTGATAGCTACTCACAATCTATCTTGACAAAGAAAATCTCAAAGCTACTCTAACCAAGCTAATAATTCCAAGCCAAATCCAACTTAGCCAATCCCAAAAGCTCCAAAGCTCAAAAGCCCCAAAGCTAAGCTACCTTTCTCCATGAGAGCTCCTATCCTTTTATAAGTTGAAGAGGATAAGGTGAAGAGGTTAGGATGATCCCACTAAATCATGAAAGCGAGTAAGATCCAAACCATTCAAATGCCGCCTCACCATGGAAGTTTTTCCTTCTATAAGATTCGAGAAAATGCTCATTTTTCCCACGTGTAAGCATTCTCACACCCTGCCTATAGAGAAACCTGTGAACCTCTCGAAACCCAGCTATGGTGAAACCTATGAGAATCAGGCATTCTTGCACCCTGGCTATATAGCAACCTGCGAACTTCCTTTTTTATAGGGATTTTACAAAGGAAAATGCAACTTCTTTTCTCAGGAAAAGTTCTTCTCCCTTCTCTCTTCAGGAACTCAGGCCACTGACCCCTCTAAAGACAAAAAATAGCTTTACTTCATTAAAGTTCATAGGGATGACAAAAATAATGTGTAAGAGAGAGCCCCCCAAAGTATGAAGTTAGAACAGAGTGATAGCTGAAATACTTTGTTGAGTGTGTGTAGGGAACAAGGAACAGTCGGTCGGAAACTTACCAACAAACAAGGAAATACAGTACAATAATATATCATTGCTAAGGTAGGCAATCCCATACTCAAAATACAAATGACTCAAAGCATAAATGCTGACATGCGAAGATCCATGTCAAGTAAGACAGGTCATGTCCACCAAACATACACTGTGGATCCATGCCATTATGAATCAAATATGAACATAGCCACCAAAAATATACTATGGATCTATGTGTTAAAGACTTAAATTTGAACATAGCCACCAGACATACAATGTGGATCTATGTAACAATACACTGAATATACTCCAACGCAACCTAAATCTGTTAGAAAATATCTAGGGTCTTTATCTCCACCACTCTATAGTACGAATCTAACCATGTGAATACATGTGTCGAAGTCGAACATGGAAGAAATCACTTGATTACCGGTCATTAGTGTATACCATTAACAAGTGCAAGGGAAATCACCATTAATGTCAATGACTCCCAAGGTACACTAGTACAATCCAACGAATGTGAATCAATGAGATGAAGTCAAACACTCGGCGGAATCTCCCGATCAGGGGTCAATAATGAAAACCCACTTTCGAAACCGAGGAAACCTGCCATTAAGGCATGCAAGTTCCAAGGTACCAATTAGTTTCTAAGTCTAATTCCTGGATAATGAGTTGAAGTCAACAGGAAAAGACTCATCACAGGAGGGCCTTAATGTATCCCACATCAATGACACGAAACAAGTAACAAGATTTGAAGTAGATCAGAGTAACAAGTGATTTAGGACTGACTCAGGGATGGTCGATGCAATAAAAGGCTTTAAGGACTGCGGAAATGGCTGATGCAATAGAAGGATTTTCGGGTTGGACATCTTTTTGAACACATTGACGACACAACAAATGTCTTGGAAACATTGACTCAACAATAGGGGTCACTTATCAATTTGTAATCTTATAAAGGAGTATGATCAAGATACAAGTGAGTTTTCCAACCTAGACACAAAGTGAGTGAAAGCGTGTCATTTTCAAAAGTGACTTTTCCATAGAATACAGGTTTAGATACATTTCTTTCCCAATTTTCCCCCCACCATTTCTGGCATGTACCTCTTTATTTTTACCCAAGCTTGAGGACGATAACATATGCTTGAAATGTAAGCTCATCCTTTGGATGAGTCCTTCGGAGTATGTTTAATGAACCCTAGGAAGGAGTGGTTCGATCCCATTACGAGTCTTTTGATGTTTGTTTAATGATTCCAAAGATAGAAAACTCGAAGGTTTTTCATGATTATAGAGTCTAGAAAAACACTTAAAAGAGAACGCTCTCAGTTCCTTTTTCATAAAATAGTCTGATGAGACCGAAAAAGAGATAAATTAACGCCCAACAGATGCTTTCTTCAAATACTTTAATGAGCGTGAAAATAGCAAGGTCGCTCGATGATCTTCTCATGTTTAGAGAGTTTGAAAAGAGCTTAAAGATGACTCCTGGGGGTTCCTTTTTCATATAACCTTGTTGAGCCCGAAAAAGTGATAAAAGTATGCTCAGTTTCATTCTCACCTATTTACGAGCACGAGAAAGAACAAAGACTAAGCTCGGTAACTTATTCTCATGTATTTATGAGCATGAGAAATAACAAAGACTAAGTTTGGTATTGTTTTCATTTTCACGCAAGCTTTAAAACAAAACAAAACTATGCTTGGGATAGATTTTAATTTTTACACAAGCTTAAAAACTAAACAAAACCATGCTTGGACCTAGTTTCATTTTTACACAAGCTTGAACTAGAGGAAACTATGCTTGAGGTAGTTGGTTTCATTTTTACACAAGCTTGAACCATAGAAAACTATGCTTGCAACTTCCCAATGCATGGTTGGTACTTAGCCCCCATCTTAGGAAGCTAGTGGCTCAAACTTCAGCATGAAGTCCAAAGGATGTAAGCAAATGCCCCCCAAGCTTAGTTTGATCCAACTGCAAAGGAGAATGAAATGAATCTTCAAATACTAGATGAAGGACTTGACTCAAATAGAGAGGGGGAAAACTATTTCATTTTTTAACGAGCTTGACATAGAAACAAGAACTATGCTCGTAACCTCTATTTCATTTTTTAACGAGGTTTCCACAAAGATGAAAAAACTATCCTCGTAAGTGGTTTCATTTTTTAACGAGCTTGAAATTAGAAAACTATGCTCATAGACCTTTGTTTCATTTCTTAACAAGGTTGCCCCAGAGATGCAAAAACTATCCTCGTAACTCTCTTCTTGATCATGGATTCCAAGAGGACAATGCTCCAGAATGACACCATGTCAAGGGACAAAACTCGGTCATGGATTCCAAGAGGTCGTCTCTGAAGGAAGAAACATACTCTGGAAGGACACCATGTCGAGGGTCGCGATAGGAGTAAAGAGATCAAACTCTAACAACCCTATCGATGAGATCACCATGTCAACTACTAGATCTAAGTCATTAGAAGTTGAATCCATGGGCGACAATGCCACATAATTGACCTGTGGAGGGGATGATACCGTCTGCATATAAGAACCATTTAGGGAGGCAATCCAGTCAGGGTCAATGAATGAAAGTTGGTCAACAATCACAATTCTTCCATTGTGAGGGAAAGATATCACACAAAAAAAGAGTGGACAGAATAGCTTTCATGGCATAGACGTAATCTCTCCCAAGGAGTAAAGAAAAATCCAAGGGGTCTTGGACTACCATGACATCTATAAAGATAGTTTTCCCTCCCAGAGTTACAGGAAACTGAGGAAGGGTCCCTAAAGGTTGACTAGTTCTTCTATTAAAATCTAACAGATTATGCGTAACTGGTGCAAGTGGAGGACAACACAAAGCTTGCCAAGCAAAAGAGGACAAAATACTAACGGATGCACTTTCATCTATCAGTGTCTGAGGAACGTCTAGACCACAAACCTGCACTGTAATTTGGAAAGGAATGTGAGAGGGAAGACGAGGTCCAGTTAGCACACCCCAATCAAAATGGATGGTCTCATTACTTAGAGGGGGTCCTACAGTAGAAGGAGGAATACCCCCTGACACGACAGAGTCTGTATCAATGAGAAAAATGTGGGCAGTATCTGGTTTACTCTCGACCAATAGAGTAGGATCGACCGATGATGGGATCGAATCAACCACACAGGCACTCTTCAGAGGAAGAGTGGGATTGACCGATGATGGGATCATATCAGCCACTTTGGCACTCTTTGGATGAAGGGTGGGGTTGACCGAGGAAGGGACTGGATCTGTCACTTTAGCACTCATCAAAAGAGGAGTGGGATCTACCGATGACAGAACCGGATCGACCACTTGGGTTTCATTCTCCAAGGGGAGAATGGGGTCGATAGGTGGAAACGGATCAACCACTTGGGTGATACTCTCTAACAGGAGAGTGGGATTGACCGAGGATGGGATCGGATCAACCGTTTTAGTTTCACTCTATGAGGGGAGAGTGGGATTGACCAAGGATGGTATCGGATCAACCACTTTGTCAACTGGTTAAACTAAAGACATGACCAGATTGACGACATGATCAACAGGATTGATCGGTGAAGGGACTGGAGTGATCATTCCATCAACTATTGGAGGGTTGAGATAAAGCTTACAGTAAGCAGCTGGAAGTTGAGGCTGTGAAATAGTCATGTCTTCCAGTAATTTCTAGGCTTCGTCCATATGAGAACAAAGGTCAGTGAGATGACTCCCTTTGCATAACATACATGGGAACTTGACTCTACTTTTCTTCTTCCCAACCGTATCATGACTGGTTGACGGGGGTTTTTCAGCATGTTGTTCAGAGGCTAATGACGTGGGTTGGCAAGGATGTGTAGACCATGCTTCTATAAACTTGGATAGACCAGGGCATTCCTTAATAATATGGCTACCCTTACAAATCCTGCAAGGGTACTTGGGCTTATGGGTTGTTTAGGTGATATTGACATCATCAACACTCCCAGCCTGACTAACAGTAACTGGTTGTTTTCCAACATGTTTGACAGTGGTTGGAGGTTTTGACCCTTGTTTATATTTCTTCTTCTTAATCTTTCTTTTCTTCTTCTTCTTATTCACTGGGTTACTAGATTCATAACTTTCACTCGATGAAGAAGATGAAATGGAAGGTGACCTTGCAAATGAATAAGGCGAAGAAGACCTTACTGGTGAAGAAGGTGAAGGATCAACATGAGGTTGATGCTTGTGGGGGGAAATGCTTGTGACTGAAGCACTAACTGCATTCGAGATTACCTGAGTGGAAAACAACCATACCGGTAATCCAATTGTGAGACCTGGAAGGCTCAAAGTAGCAATATGAGGAGGACCAATGTTTCCATAAGAAGGAAAAATGAAAGTTTCCCTTGGAGCAGGGGTTCCTTCATTGGTCATTCTAATAACGGACGTCATTAAATAAATATCCAATCTAGAGTCCTCTAAGGAAAACAAACAACGCACGCTAAAAATCTAGTAAGCAAGCAWGCACACAAAACCTTCTCACAATGAATGCACTAGTTGGTGATGAAATCCAACGTCATCGAAACAATGTAAGAAGGGGATGAGATAGAGMGGGTGGAAAAGTTACGTTGATGACCTGCTTAATGGACTTACACCCTGGTGCAAGCTCCCACACATAATCGTGGGTATACCCTCCAAGGAGCCTGAGTGAGTTTGGCCAATGTCAATTCCAGGTACCGTGAAGACTTTCCCCTTCACAGTCACCTTATGTAAATAACCTAGAGAGATAGGTCACCAAGGTTACCAATCACTACAGTGATGCCTAGGGAAACAATTGATAGTCCGATCCACATGCAAGGGTAGGGTATCTAGCCCGAAATCAACTTGAAAGGCTTCCACTCATAATTGTGGGTATACCTCTCAAGAAACCCCCATAATACACGTAATCTCTACACCAAGACCAAAAAAGAAGGGTGAGTAACTCTGCCAATCTCAATGTGACCTCATGATTGACCCTTGTGTTAGAAGGGCTTCCCAGGAAAAAATGTAATAAGTGGATTTAACTGCTCCCTAACTCAAGATTCTATGTTTGTTTGCAACTTTGGAAAGTTATCTTTCACACCTATTCCAAAGCCCTAACGCTAATCTAATGTAGGTTTGCTACCAGAAAGTATAAAAAATGTCTAATTAGTTTTTTATAAATCTCCAAAATCTCAATCTAGCTGATCAAAGAAAAACTGGGTCATCAAAAGATGACAAGACCCAATCCAAAAAAATTTACAAACAAGTTCGCAGGCTGGCAATGTATTACAGTGCGAAAATCAAAGATTCTCATAGGCTGAACAAAGGTTGACTGCGAGGGGTTCACACTGGACTTAACACCAGGGTGCGAACTCAGGTGTTTCTCGCATGCCACTAAAGGGTACAGTGCGAGAATGCCTATAAACAAGCAAAATTTTGAAAAACGACTAATTTTGAGTGAACTTTCAGATCCAGAGAGTCTGGATGGATCTCCCACAAACTCAGAGACTAGAAAACAAGCAATCAAAGAAAGGGAAACTAGACTAACTAGGAAATAATCAGTTCCCCAGTGGAGTCACCAATTTTGTTATCGGACTAATTGGTAGGTGCAGACACTAACTTATCTCCCTAGATCCACCTAGATCTAGAAAAAAACACACCAGAACATGACGCTTTCCTTAAGTTCTAGATATTGAATTTACTAACTAAAGAGGTTTGAGTGACATACCATTTAGATGTCGCTTCCTCTCGCCATCGCCATCCTAGCTTCGTTCCAACGCTCATACAATGATGATCCTGCAAAAGAACGCAACCAACCAAAGTGATAGTAATAGCATAAACTCAATATAAACCTATGTATGTGATCAAGGGATCATACAATAAAACACAACAAGCTTTATAGGAAAGAATCATATTACTGTATCATATTAAATGTGAAAGAGAGATTACAACCATGACCTTAATGCCATAAGGTCCCTTCCAACTGTCCTTCATTCCCCACACACTTATTTCTCCAAGGATTCTGATACCATGGATCTGATAGTTACTCACAATCTATCTTGACAAAGCAAGTCTCAAATCCACTCTAACCAAGCTAATAATTCCAAGCCAAATCCAACTTAGCCAATCCCAAAAGCTCCAAAGCTCAAAATCCCTAAAGCTAAGCTAACTTTCTCCATGAGAGCTCCTCTCCTTTTATAAGTTGAAGAGGATAAGGTGAAGAGGTTAGGATGATCCCACTAAATAATGAAAGCGAGTAAGATCCAAACCATTCGGATGCCACCTCACCATGGAAGTTTTTACTTCTAAAAGATTCGAGAAAACACTTGTTTTTCCCACGTGTAAGCATTCTCGCACCCTGCCTATAGAGAAACCTGCAAACCTCTCGCAACCCAGCTATGGTGCAACCTGTAAGAATCAGGCATTCGCACACCCTGCCTATATAGAAACCTGCGAACTTCCTTTTTTATAGGGTTTTTGAAAAGGAAAATGCAACTTCTTTTCTCAGGAAAAGTTCTTCTCCCTTCTCTCTTCAGGAACTCAGGCCACTGACCCGTCAGAAGGCAACAGATAGGTGTACATCATTAACAATCATAGGTATGATGAAAATAATTTGTAACAGAGATACAACGATATCCTCCCAAAAATCAGACTTTTGTTGTGGTCACCACTGCCAGCACTTGGCCACTTGGCCACTCTAATGTACAAAGTAGGTTGTTCTTCTCTCAGAAACCTGGGCCTCACGGCTCTCTTGGAGGCTTCAAATTGTTGGCCCTCATGGATTTCTTGATGAATATAGTCAGGCCACAGATACCTCTACTCCAGACGATGAATACAATCAATTTTTTCAATGACGAGGCCTTAACTTGTTATTCATCTCTCACGGCTAGCCTGAAAGATGCAACTTCCTCTCCAACTCTCACAACAACTCACTCACCTTGCTCTAATACCATGATGTGTGGGCAGAATCAAAGTAACACCATATGATGCGCACTGAAACAAATTTTATTGCACATTGAATGAAATGGTTACATCGCCTTTGTATTTATAGAGAGTATGGAAGGATATGGAAGATCTGGAGCTTTCACAAAGGATGGAGTGTCGGTGGGATATGGCGGTGGATGAACAATGGTCGGTGGTTGAGTGGAAGGTTTTCTTTTAATGTGGTAGGTAGAAATTAAACTGTCCAACAAAATTTACATTTTTATAGATTTAATGTTAGGGTCCCAACCCACACATAGGTAGAACAATATATTCGGATGTAATAAGTCGAATGTAAGAAGACCTAATAGGAGATTCCTCTTCTAGAAGGATCTTCCTCTAGATGCTTCTTTTGATAGACATATTTAGTATAAATAGGAGTCGAGGGTATGAGAACCCTAGCTTGGAGATTATTGTAATAGATCTCTGCTCGACTGGAGGTTGCTTGCTCGAAGAGGCCCGTGAACATTGTTGTCAGAATCAAAGTTCTATTTCTGTTGTTATTCTTATATCATTTCAGTTTTATGGTGGTGATTATTCTGGTTATATTGTTGTTATTCTTCCATTACTAGCATTTTATTTCTATTCTGCATACTTTTTGTATCTGGTATATTACAAGTGGTATCAGAACACTTTCCTTGGGAGAAATTATGGGTAAAATTTTTTCAAGGTAGAGACGTATTCTGGCATCTTTAAGCCATAGAGATCTGTTGTTACATGCATAAACCCACAGTTGAGGGATTCAGACATGCAATAAATACAAGTGGTTCTCAAGTGCACATCTGTTGGCCACCGTTGTAACCCCTATTGGTACCCCTTCGAATGGTAGTGCATCAGACAACACCTGTGTATGGATCAACCTAGATTTCCTGAAGCCCTCTTTAGATAAACTGATTGCCCACCTGACTACTATAGTGCAACTGAGAACAACACTCGAGAAGATACTCTCTAGTACCTGGGTAGTCGAGTAGTATGGCTAAGGGTACAGTCTATTCTCCTTAGTTAGTGCCCTGAGATATTGGGCTGAGTACTACTGTTGGACCTCGCATGTATATCAGAGAGATATAGTACAAGGAAAACCCTTGTTTGTAGAACCCTTGGATACCTAACCCTTGGGGACAGAAACATAAACAAATTAAAATAGACAATATCTATCGTCGCGCAACTGTGTTCAAGTTTCAAATTAAATACACATTTCTTTCTGGTTAAGAATTTAGGCATTTCCTCTATGTAGTATTCTTCAGACCAGAGTATAACTCTGCAGGTGTAAAAAAAATAAAAAAGTCTGGAAATTTTTTCACCATTGTTTGAGACCTATTCCATTGGATTCATATATCCGCCCTTATCACATTCATACATATCATTTTTTGGCAAAATTTTTGACCCCGCCTGGCCCTTTTCTAGTTCCCCCATTCTCATGGCCCGTACCCATAGCCAAGACTTGGAAGCTCGCTCCAAAACCTTGCAATCTGGTCTCATCGCGACCCAACAAGAAGTGAAACAACTTAGTGCCAATGTTGTCGCCATCAATACAACCATGCAGTCCTCAATGGAGGAAATCAAAGAAGACCTCACCACCCATCTTGAATCTGTCTTTTCGACACTCTGCACCAAACTGCATATCCCTACAAATAAACCTTCCTCTTCCTCACCTCCACATACTAAAGGTGACCATTCCTCTCATTCCCATAACTTTCAGAACCATCACTTTCAATGTGACCTATGCCTTCCGCGGGTGGATGTGACCAAATTTGATGTCTCGGACCCCACTGGTTGGGTAACCCAAATGGAAAATTATTTCTCTTTATACGACATTGCATATGACTTGTCCAAACTCTGGTATGGTGTTCTCCATATAGATCAAGAATGTTGGCAATGGTGGCAATGGAGAAAAACTTCTCGTCAAGGGTATATTGCTTAGACACACTCTGTGGTTGAGCTTTATGAATGCTTTGATACTAACACCAACCATTTGGGTTGTTTGACAAAGTTGAAACAATCAGGAACAATGGAAGACTTTATAGCTTCCTTTGAGTGCCTGGATTTTTAGACAGAGGGCATGTCTGATGCCTTTTTCCAAGAATATTTTATCAATGGCCTCAAGGATGATATTCAGGCCCATGTCCTCATGGCTCGGCCTCAGAGTTGGGTGGAGGCTACTAAAAGAGATAAAGAAGCACAACAGGTTGTATCTTTTTAAAACCGGAAGCTAACCTTTATCCCTCGCCCTAAACTAGTAAATCCCACTACTCCCTCCATTCCACTAAAGATCCAAAAATTGACCAGGACTGAAATGGCTAAACGCCAACTCAAAGGCCTTTGTTATAATTGTGATGAGAAATATTTCCCGGGCTACATGTGTAAGGAACAAAAATTGTTCATGGCCATCTCTGAGGATATTTCAGAAGAGGATATTGAAAATCCCCTTGTGTCTAAGTCACCTGAAACCCCCGACATAACCCCTCCCTTAGACCCTCCCAAAGTAGAACTGGTCATTTCCCTCAATGCTCTCACTGGATTCTTTGCTCCCCAAACCCTCAAGATAATCGGTTACATCAAGCATCAGAAGGTCATGATTTTGGTTGATAGTGGTAGCACCCATAATTTTATTCATCATTGCATTGCCCAAGAAACTCATTGCTACATCCATGCCGTCAATAATTTCCAAATCATGATTGCCAATGGTGGCTCCATGAAATGTGGAGGGTGTTGTGAAAATGTGCATCTCCAAATTGGTGACTACCACTTGAAATATCATATGTTTGCTATAGATATGGGAAGGTGTGACATTGTGTTGGGTGCAGACTGGCTAAGGACTTTGGGTCCCATTCTCATGGATTTTAATGAATTAACCATGCAATTTGACGAGGAGGGCCAGCAATATAAGTTCCAAGGCATCACCACCGGTTCACCTGAGATCATTAGTTTCCATCGCATGGAAGAGATACTCAAAAAGGGTCATTCTGGTGTTATTTCTCAACTCCATGCCATCCAAGCAACATAAACACCCTCAGTTCTGCAAGACCTCCAAGCCATCCTTTTTAAACATCAAGTGGTCTTTTCCACTCCCCAGGGACTCCCTCCTTCATGTGGTGTTCATGATCATTCCATTCCCCTTGTACTCATAATCCTTCCTCCCAATATCTGTTTGTATCGTCACCCCTTTTCCCAAAAAAATGAAATTGAGAAAATGGTCCAAGAACTCCTTAATGCAGGCGTTATCTGCCCTAGTACAAGCCCCTACTCTTCTCCTTTGGTCATGGTCCTGAAGAAAGAAGGTTCTTGGAAAATGTTTCCTCACTTTCGTGCCCTCAACAAACTTAGCATTAAAGAAAAATTTCCCATTCCTGTCATTGATGACCTCCTGGATGAACTGAGTGGCACCCAATTCTTTACTAAACTTGATCTTCATTCGGGCTACCACTAGATACGTATGAATGAGTCATACATTCCCGAGACTTCCTTTAGAACTCATGAGGGCCACTATGATTTTTTGGTCATGCCCTTTGGCTTGTATAATTCCCCCTCCACCTTCCAAAGCCTCATGAATCACGTCTTTCGTCCTTTTCTCCATCATTTTGTCTTAGTTTTCTTTGATGATATCCTCATTTATAGAAAGACATGGACATAAACTCTTTCTCATGTGGATCGAGTTCTCCATCTACTCTCTCAGCACTAACTTTTCCTGAAACAGTGTAAATGTGATTTTGGTGCCTCGGAAGTAGAGTACTTGGGTCATCTGGTTGGCAAGGACGGTGTCACAGTGGATCCTAAAGTGATTGAAGCGATGCAAGAATGGCCTCACCCCAATACTCTCAAAATCTTGTGTGGATTTCTACGCTTAACAGGTTATTATCACAAGTTTGTTAAGAATTACGGAAATATTGCAACACCTCTCACTCCTCTCCTAAAAAAGAAATCTTTCACTTGGATTCCAGTTGTTACTCAAGCTTTTCAAACCTTGAAGATGGCCATGTGCACAACTCTAGTCCTGGCCCTTCCTGATTTCAAAAATACCTTTGTCTTGGAATGTGATGCTTCAGGGAAAGGAATTGGTGTTGTCCTTATGCAAGAGGGTCGACCTTTGGCCTTTACCAACAAGCAACTATTTGAAAGAAATCTGGGCAAATCTATCTATGAAAAGGAAATGTTGGCTATTATTCATGTCGTTGATTTCTGACACCCTTATCTATTAGGGAAACGCTTCCAAATCAAGACAGACCATCAAAGCCTCAAGTATTTTTTGGAACAACGCATTTCCCACACAGAGCAACAAAAATGGGTAACTAAGCTATTTGGCTATGATTATGAGATCATTTACAAGAAAGGCAAAGAAAATGTGGTTGTGGATGCACTTTCCCGCAAATATGAAGATGAAGGATCCCTTTTTCCTCTTTCCTTCATTGTACCATATTGGTTCCAAGTTGTTCGCCAGGAATGGCTACAAGATCCCAAAAGTTTGCATCTGATCCAACAATTGCAGTCCAATGCTCCAGCTCCCCCTGGGTACTCTTGGCTCCATGATGAGCTTCGATACAAAGGTTGTTTGTATTTAAGTAAACAATCAAATCTTAAATCCACAGTACTTTTTAGCTTCATGCTACACCGACAGCAGGGCACTCAGAGTTCACCAAAGCCTATGACAGGGTCAAACGTTCTTTTTTCTGGGATGGTATGAAATAGGACATTGATAATTTTGTCGTTGAATGTGATGTGTGTCAATGAAACCAGGGAGAAATAGTCAAATCTTCAGGCACACTACAACCACTCTCGTTTCCATTTGCTATTTGGAAGGACATCTCTATGGATTTTATTACAGGTTTACCCAAATCAGGAAATAAATCAGTCATCATGGTGGTTGTTGATCGCCTTTCCAAGTATTCTTATTTATGTTCTCTTCAACACCCATTTATAGCATCCACAGTGGCTCAAAATTTCATGGATCAGGTCTTCAAGCCCCATGGCATGGCACACTCTATTCTTTTTTATCGCGAACCCACTTTCACAAGCAATTTTTGGCAAGAATTGTTCAAGCTACAAGGCACCCAATTGCATCTCAGTACAACTTATCATCCTTAGATTTATGGTCAAACAAAATTTGTCAATACATGTTTGGAAACATATTTGAGGTGTTTTGCCTTGGAAAAGAAAAATCAATTGGCTCAATGGTTACCCCTAGTTGAATGGTGGTACAACACTTCATACCATACAGCTACACACATGACTCCTTTTGAAGCAGTATATGGACAAAAGCCACCTTCAGTTCTCTCATACTTACCTAGTGTCTCGAAGGTCCAGGCGGTTGACTAAACACTTACAGTTTGAGAGGCTATTCTTTGTACCCTCAAAGAGAATTTGGTAATGGAACAGAATCACGTGAAGCAACAAGAAGATCAAGGTCGCTCTAAACGTCAATTTGAAGAAGGGGATCAGGTGTTTCTTCACCTGCAACCTTACAAGTAGAATTCCCTCAAGGATGATCATTGTCAGAAGCTATCACCCAAATTTTATGGTCCTTATATAGTTCTCAAGCATGTGGGACAGGTGGCCTATCAGTTAGCTTTGCCCAGTCATTTGAAGCTACATCTTGTTTTTCATGTTTCCTTCTTAAAGAAGGTGATTAGAACTAAGTGCCAAATTCAAACCAACCTTCCCGAGTTAGTCGAAGAAGGATCCATTTGGCTACAGACACAAGCAGTTTTGGACCAACGTGAGCATCACCTCCATCAGATAACCATCAAGGAAGTGTTAATCCAGTGGAAATATACAACTCCAGCGGATGCCACTTGAGAACCATCTACCATTTTGCAACAATTTCGACATCTCAATCCTTGAGGACAAGGTTGTTTTTAAGGGGGAGGACATGTGAGGGTCCTAACCCGCACATAGGTAGAAGAATATATTCAGATGTAATAAAGGTCAATATTAATAAGGCCTTGCAATAAAATAGAATAAGTCGAATGTAAGAAGACCTAATAGAAGCTTCCACTTCTAGAAGGATCTTCCTCTAGATGCTTCTTTTGATAGACATATTTAGTATAAATAGGAGTCGAGCTTATGAGAACCCTAGCTTGGAGATTATTTTAATAGAGCTCTTCTTGACTGGAGGTTTCCCCCTCGAATATGCCTGTGAACATTCCTCTCAGAATCAAAGTGTTATTTCTGTTGTTATTCTTATATCATTTCAGTGTTATGGTGGTGATTATTCTGGTTATATTGTTGTTATTCTTCAATTACTAGCATTTTATTTTTGTTCTACATACTTTTTATATCCGGTATATTACATTTAATCCCTCTCAACTTCTGATAACTCTAAATTTAAGATAAATCTAAGCTGATTTTAACTCATTAAAAAATATACTACATATAAATTATATTAAATTTTTTATTTTATTTATGTATCACACTTTACTTCCTTAATTTGTGTAGTAATCATGATGTCTTAGTACATTCAAAATTGAATATTTAATCAATAAAATTTAGTCATCAACATCATTATCACCAATTAAAAAAAACAACAATTAGGACAAATAAAAACACACCCTATATATAATATAAAAAAAACAATTCAATTAGGACAAATAAAAACACACGATATAATATAAAAAAACAATTCAATTAGGACAAATAAAAACACACTGTATATACAATTTATATAGTTTGAATTAGATTTCACTCAAAAATCTTGTTTGTAGGTTGAAATGTATCAACATTCCTCGTTGAATCTATTCTTAATGTTACAAGAAATCAAAATAAAAACTCTCAATGAACCAATTCTTATTGTCATTATTTGATCTCTTACTTACAATGAAAAACAGATAAATGCAAGAGTGGCAACATAGTAAATTCAAGAGTGGCAACGAAGAATCTGCCTTTATTAAGTTGCTTCTTTATTTTCAATATTTGGCTAAGTTTTACCACAAAACTGTGTTTTAGATTCAAATGTTAGAGGCTTGTTTGTTTATGATTTCTTAGGATTAAACTTGAATCACCTATGGGATACTCTATGGTTTGTGTGGGGATCTATGAGTTTGAATGAGAGTGATGTTCAAAATTACTTTTCCATATTTTATAAATATATGTTTCATTTTATTTATAGTTAGTTGTATTTGTAGCTTATTCTCCTCCATAATAGGAATTTGGATTTTAATTTAATGTTGAGTGCAGGCCTAAGATGGAGAAAAGTATGAAAAGTAGGAAAGCATGAAAGGAGTGCATGCAGGAAAACCTAACCATGTTAGGGTTAGGGTTTTTGTAACTGGGCCCTGTATTTATTGAACATGTTCCTCAATGACTGCAAAGACACGCAGGACTTGGGAATAGAGTTCCATTATTTGTGGTCACTCATTTTGATCGCATTGATCAGGTGGAGGGAACCCTAATACTCTCATTTTTTTGAGAGGATAGGTCGTTGCCACATAGTGAAGTACACATCATTGGGGAGAACTTCCGACCCCAAGCATAGAAGTGGCAACACAGGTACCTTTGCATGGTACTTCATTGAGATACATGAGAGCATTGCAAAAAGTTGGATAATTACTCCAGAAGTGGTTGCACAATACATGGAGATAGCCAACTTCAAAGAAACAAAGAATAATATGTGGATCCAAGTGCACAGGGATCCAGAGAAGGAGTGGCTACAGTTAAGATATTGTGTCACTAAAGAGGACGTCGAAATGGAAATGAGGGATTGGAACAATGATTGGAGGATTACAGTACTAACTCAAGAGGTGCCTAAGGGTACAAAGGTAGATGTAGGGTCAACCAAAATACCTGTAGGTGACACTGCTATGCCCAAAAAGATAATGAATTCAAGGAAACCTAGCCAGAAGTCGGTGCAATAGAAGAAGGGGAGTACTTGAAATAAATATGCGCATGCAACACAAAAGGACATTGCCCCACATCAAAAGGAACAAGGGGTGCAAGACACTACAACAAAAGAAACCCCCTTGGCATCCACGCCACATGAAGAAACACCACCCAAGAGGTTGATTATACACATGGAGATACCATGCAAGAAGTCCAAGGCATATAAGTAGGCACCTGAATACACTATCACTGAGGACGACGCAGAACTCATGGAAGAGAAAGTGCAAGACCGCATACTGGAAGAATTCGAAGAAGCCTAGAACTAGAGAGGCATAATACAAGACGAGCCAACAGAGATAAATAAGGTCCTCGAGAAAATTAGTTCATCGTAGATCTATAAAAGGGGAGAAAAATATTTCCTCGAAGTAGCAGCTGTAGAGACAAGGACAACCCTGAGTGAGAAGGACACAGTTCAAGCTATCACCCAAGCGAGTCTGACTTTCAGAATGACACCTAACATGTTGCAGATGGATGAGTCCACAACCTAGACATAATTGAAGGATTTGGCGTAGGAAGAACTGGTATTAGCAATAATACCTACCAAGGCACTATACAGGCTCCAAGTCAGTGTCGCATAGGAGGTACAATCACACGCCAGAACATATGCAGCAGAACTGCATGAGACGAGAAATGGAAAGGACACCTTGGAATTTGTGGTTGATCAGTTCAAGATTGAAACCAAGGAGGAAAAGGAGCATGCATACATAATATAATAAGGTGTGACAATAGTGCACAATCACATCCCTGACATTTTGCAGGTAGAGAACACAAGTGTAGAGGATAAACTCAAGCTTATTTCCCAAACCATTGAACACTATAGGCAAGATATTTAAGAATTAAAAGAAAATTTGACTCCTACAACTCCCCCCAAGGTTAGAGAGAAGAGGAAACAAGACATTACACTCTAATTAGAAGAACTAGAGAATCATATAAGTAATGCAAAAGAGTTTTTTCACAGAGTCGTGCAACTTTGGACAATGTTGGATGAGGATGAGCAGGTCCAATAGTGGGACCAAGAAGAGGAAAGGCTTAGCACAACCATACAAGATCTCAAGAAAAAAAAACAAAAATGAGCATCATGGAGTGTCTAAAAGGTAATTAGGACTTGAAGAAGCTGCAGGTATACTTAAAAGACACACAGAGGCAAAAACAAGAGAGGTAGGAGAAAGTGCAACCCCTTCAGGAGAAAGAAGAACAAATGATCCTGTAGTTGGAGGAGGAGAAGAAGAACATGGTGAAAGCATAGGTACAGTGCATAGAGTTGATCTAGGAGGAGATCACAGTTCATTCAATAGAGGCACTGACAGAAAAAGTGACGCAAGTCAAGATGCGAGGAAGGGAACTTGTAGAGAAATTCCAAATTTTGGAAACAACCGTCGAAGGAGTGCACACTAGCTAAGTGTTTTAGGATGATCCACATGTCAGTGTTGGGGGCTTGTAGGGAGAAGGCCTAACATGGATAAAAGGTCTATTTTTGGAGATAAGGCCAATTTTGGAGAAGAATAGTTGGCACGAAAAGTAACACGTGTGAGGAAAATCCGCATGCAAAGGAGGAAATCATGCAAGGTGCACATGTAGGAAAACCTAACCATGTTAGGGTTAGGGTTTTTGTAAGAGATTTTAATGACTGATAAGCCAAAAATGAGTATAAATAAGTATCTAGGAGGTCTAGTTCGGGGTCTAGAATGTTAGAGAATATTATTTTTCTTGGCTAGGAGAACGACTATAAGATATGCTACATTTTTGTAAGCTGTTGAGATGTAGGAGAGTCAAGTAGCTAGATCTTAAGGGTTAGATCATAAGTTTAGGAGCTTGGTGTGATCTAGTCTGCCTCACATAGGTTGTGGAAACTGTTTTGTAATTGCATAGTCAGAATTGTAGTGCTTGTAGCGCCATATCTTGCAGACATCTAAATAAAGATCCTAAGAAGCCAAATCTTTGAGGACGTATCCTAGGAGTGGGTGAACCATGATAAAAATTGTGTCAAGTGTGTTGTTTATTGCGTATTTACTTTCTGTCAATAGTTAGACTATGCATGTATGAATGAATGCCTTTGTTAAATATGTTACACTACATGCATAGAATTAACATATGAACAAATATTAAGAACAATAAAAGGAACAACTAGATCAAGGCATTAGAGGATGAGTTGCAATCCCATATCCCCACTCTTTCCTAAACTGAAATAATCTCAACATTTCAGTCACCCATAGAACTATCTCGAGTGAGACTACGCAGTACCTTATGGGTGTTGCGTTTCCTTTTGGTTTACCAGGAGGGTCGATAGTTTTAGAGGGTTTTGTTGGAAACCTGTTAGATTTGAACCTGGGTTAGCCTAGAAGTAGATAGAAAGACTAATAGCCAATAGTAATACATGCCATGATGAAATAGTAACATAATTTCTGTTAGGATAAAATGGAATAGTAAAAGAATAAAATATATTTTAAGTAAGTCAGTGTTTCCATAAAAGACTCAAATATATTTTAAGTAAAGAAATGGCTTTTGTGGCCCATGGTTTTCGGGCTCATGGTTTTGGTAGCCCATAGTATTATGCATGTGTATTACATGTAATGAAGCCTATAAAATGCTTAGGATACCTCATTTTATTATGTTAGTGTGGAAATATAGTGAGTAGTGTGCCTATATTTTGATAGAGCATGGTAAATGAGTAAAGAGGAATTTATAACAGGTGTGTTGTAGGTTGTATCCCTTATATTTGGTCTCTTGTGTATTGTACTTTCCATATTTTATTTTCTCATTACTTTGATTTTAATACTCTGTGATTTATTTCCTAACAACTTGTATCAGAGAGTTGAATGAGGTTTGGATAATAAACTCTCAAAGAGGGTTGGTGGAAGAAGGAAAGCTTATGGTCAAGAAGTTTGATAGCCAAAAATAATAGCTATGTAATATGTAAATGGAAGACTATTTGTATAAAAAGAATCTATTCTTACCACTTGGTATAATGTAAAAGAAGCCAACTACTACAAAAGATAAAGAATGGAATATTCTTGACAAAAAGAAACTAGGAAAAATATAGTTGTGTCTGGCATCATCAGTGGCCTTCAACATTTAAAAAAAAAATACAATGGAAGATCCAGTGAAGGCATTGACTAGACTATATGAAAAATATTCATCCTCCAACAAGGTATTTCTTATGAAGCATTTATTTAATATGGAGATGTCACAAGGTGGGTCTAATGCTAATCATTTAAATGAATTTAACATGGTCACAAATTAATTAAGTTCTATAGGAGTGAAAATTGATGATGAGGCTAGGGATCTTTTAATCTTGTGCTCATTGCTAGAAAGATGGAATAGATTGGTCATGGATGTGAGTAATTTTTTCTCTGGTTCAAATACTTTAAAGTTTGATGATATTGTTGGTGTTATCCTTATGGAGGAAATGTAATGGAAAAATACACATCAGACATCATGTAATTATTTTAGTATTGAGAACATGAGAAGAGAATAGGAGAGAGGAAAGAGTCTAGAGAATTGTGGAAAGTATAAGAACAGAATATCCAAATCCATAGAGAGACTGGAATGTTGGCATTGCGAGAAGAAAGGACACAAGAAGAAATAATATTGGTTTCTAAAAGGAAAACAAGTAGATATATAATAACATAAAAATCATGAAGTAAATGTAACATGTGATGTGTTGCAAGATGCTTTGATCCATTCATTGGAAAATATTTCTTATTCTTGGGTAGTAGAATTAGGGGCTTCATTTCAAGCCATACCCATAGGAAATATTTTCAAGATTATGTTCAAGGTGTTAGGAATTGGGTGTAACCTGATACCAAATAGATAAACAAAACTATGGATCATCGAAGAGAAATAACTTATCGAATACATAACGTGGTGTACACCATTACAACACTGAAGGATGATGCATTTTGATTAGAACATTACAATGCATATTGGTCATCTTGTACACAACAATGATATCGACATGGTGATAATGACCCATCAAGTATGATATTTATAGCTTCAAGATCTATCCAACTTCCAAGAAATTGGGAGGATCTTGTCCACATATAACTGTTTGTGGTTAGAGTTGACTCGGTCAAATATGCACTATCAATTCAACTCAGCCATGATAAATGACCCAACCATTGATGCATCCAACTCGTAGTCAATTGCTCAACTACCTAATCATTTGTTCTGCAATATACAAGAGAGATTATGTTCTCATGAACCAATTATCTAAAATAATGATCATGAAGCTCAACATTCTTCATCTTACTGTGGAAACGAGGTTGTGAGAAACATGAATGGAAATTTGATTGTCACAGTAGATTGTATTCAAGGATGGAACAATAAATTCAATTTCATGTAGAAGTTGAAGAATCCAAATGGCCTTTGTACATGCATGAGTGATGCCACATTATTCTACTTTTGTAGTAAAAGTGGAGACTACTTTCAGTTTCTTGCACGACCAAACCAATGGTCCAGTCCTGAAGAGAAACAAACAACCAAAAGTGGACTTCTGATCATCACTTTCGTTATCCCATTCGTAGTTTGTGAAACCGACTATAAAATCTAAACTTCGACAATACTTTATACCAAAAGTAGCGGTACCATTGAGATAGCAAACAATTCATTTAACTTCTTTCTAGTGATTTTCTATGGGATCCTGCATAAACCAAGAAACCACACTAACACTGAAGGAAATGTTTGGTTCATTGAAAGTAAGACAATATTTGACAATATTTTCTCATATTGACTCCAAATTGAAAAGGTTAGCACATGGATAACAATATGCCATCTTAAAATGTGTCAAAATATCCATTATATATTTAGATTAAAAAATAAAAAAAACATCACACAATGGTAATACTTGAAGAACTAAAAAATAATGCAGAGTACTATTGACGCTTGAATCCGTTATGACTGAAAAGACAACCTCATGAGGATACAAATCCCACTGTGTTTTTATAGAGGTGGTACTCCTCTTTATTTTAAGATTTTCTTAGGACTCTAGATTTTCAGAATATAGGACTTTGCAAAAGTTTGTCATGGTAATCAAAGAAATATAAAGATATAAAAAAACAAAATAAAAAGAAAGATTTTTTTTTTTTGCTTTTTAAAGAGAGTTTATGAAAAATGACCAAGAACTGCACACTTCATACATTTGAAAAAGATAGAAAAAAATTCCTCACATCCATCATAGTTAAACTGGAGATTTCTGATCACATAAAATAAAAAGAAGATGGTCTGCATGCATAACAAAACTTTAATAGAGTGGACACATGGGAAGCTCAAATAAAGATAATGATAGATCAATATTAAATACTTTATACTCAAAACTCAGAGTTACAAAGCGCGGTCAAAACTAATCCCAAAATAACTCTCTTGTAATTTCTGAAAAATATATAGTTTGTTAAAAATCCTTGAAATTTAAATGTGTTTTCCCTTAGGACTAGGATTGGGGTTCCCGCGGACCATAAAGAAAATATAAAAAATAAATACACTTGTAGGGAGGATGGTGGGCGATAATAAAACAAGAAGACCTGGAAAGAAGACATGGAGAAGTTATCATACTTTGGTTAAACCTTTCTAATCAAAGAAAGGAAGTAATTGGATGACATAACTGATAAATAAAGAAAGATGTGATCAAAATAAACTTATTATGATGGTCTCTCATGTCTTCACTTTCTTGTTGTTGTCCTTTTATTATATTCATTGACAGTTACAGGAATTTTCTCAACTGTTTATTTCCCTTCATTATTAATGACAATCTTTTCAAAGATTGCATGATCAATTATTAGCATTAAACCACACTTAGTGCATTTTGGGGAAAGCAAGAAGATGGTAGGTGTTAATGCTAGAAGTCGACTCTAGAATGCAATTGAGTCAAGCCTAAAACACCTTGCCTAAAAAATGCTCAATAAGGATTTAGAATTTAAGATGTTTGAGAGTGGTAGGATCAACGCGAAGACAATGAAATGACTACAAGTCAACAACTATCCATTGGGAATGGAGTCCATTAAAAACAATAACCATGTCTCAACATTTTATGGGGAGTAGGTCAGGCTTCTAGATCTTAGATAAATTATAGTTTTATAGAGAAGTGGAAAGAGATAGTGTGAGAAACAAAATTTTAAGACAATTAAAGAGAACTCTGATTTTTAATATATCTAACAATGGATGAATAAATTAGTATTCAGAAAATCTTTCTAAATATGAATTAAAGACTCGAATACGTTTGTGGAAAAGACTACAACATACCCTATACTGCAACCCTCTCAGCACAGAAAATGCATACATATATCCTATAGTAGCATAGCATATTCTAGTAGATGAAAAAGAAAATGTTTTACACAAAAATAAGAGAACAAACTAACCATACACTTTATTATCTGCTGATATATTTACATAGAAGTCTTAATAAAAGGATGAAATATATTATAGGAAACCCCAATCTGACAGATTGAACCTCAACTTTCTCGCATTCCCTCATACATAATCCTCCTCTTTGCTTTTGTTTTCCACCATACTATATAGAAATTACATAGTAAATTTGAGATCCAAAAGTGAAGGGGGTCGAAATCCACCCTTATCTAAAGATAGAAACAAATTACAACACTTTTGGGATAAGAAATTTGCAAAATCAAGTAGGTTCCTACTTTCTAGGAGTTGGTTTTTGACCCACTAGAAATGTGCAAAGATATGATTTGATTGCATGATATGAGGGAGAAATATATTATCCCCAAATTAAAAATAATATTTTGATATGATATGATCAATTGGTATAACTGTCTTCATGAATTTCAAAAACAAAATCTAGAATTCTGCAGCAACAAAATATTGGAAAAATATTGAAACATAGGTCTCAAAGATCATTTCAGATTTTCCAAATAGTGATAGCCATGTGAAAAATGAGAGAGGTTTTTGTATATTATCTTATTATTGAAAAAAACATCTTTCCTTTTCCCAAAATACCTCTCCATATTTGTGGAATCTATGCCCAACGATAATGACTAAAAACAAGAAATTTTAAAATTTTAAAATCTAGAAAATGAGATGAAAATATTTGTTTGTATATCTCAAACCATGACACCTATGTAAGAAATGAAAGAGGTTTTTGTATATGAACCTTTTATTTACAAATTAGCTTCCAGTTTTCAATATTTCATCTCCATATCTTCTTAATATGTGCTCATAGAAGATGACTAAAACGAGAAAATTCATGTATTTTCAAATCTGAAAAATGAGTTGTAAAGATATGCTTGTATCTCCCAAACAATGACACATGTGTAAAAACATAGGGTTTTTTTATATGAGTTTGTTTATGAGAAAACCTCTTTCAGGTTTTCAAAATACCTCTCCATATGGTCAGATTCAGAGTTTGAAATTGACTGCAAAAACAATCATTTCCAGGAAATCCCATGTTTTTTGTGTGGAGAGCTGTGGGAACTTCTTGTAGCGGCATACAAACAAACAATTTTGAACATTTTTAATGCATTTCCTTGTCCATTTTAAATATAATCATAACAAAAATAGGAATTGTAACTTAAATACAATGAAACAAAAAGGTTCTTCCATTATCAGTAATCTTTCAGTCAAAATTTAGGATTTTCATTGAAGGTGAAATTCTCAAACTGCAAACTCTTCTTGAAAAACTAATGTAGCTACTTCTTCCAAAAAATACAAATTGTTCCTTATTGTCTTCTTGTTTTTAGAATGAGTTTTTATTCTCTTGATTTTATCCCCTTCAGATCTAATTGTAGGGTTTGTCCTTTCTTATTCTTTTTACTCTCTTTTCTTGTAGAAGCTATGTCTTTTCATGACTCGTCCGACACCAAAACAAAAAACCCTGACAAATACTTAAGAATCACCTTTGTCAAGAATATGATAATAGTTTTGGGATGAAATCCTATAAATATTGTTGTTAATTACTTGGAATTTGAAGTTATTTGATGGCATTGGAAATGGATGTTTCAAAGAAGTGACATGAGTAGCACAATAAAATAGGCAAGCATATGGAGAAAAATAGAACAATTGCGATGCTACTTTAGTGAATTTTGTTATTGGGGTTCGGAACTTCGTGTAGCACCTTTTGAGGCCACAATTTGACACTGCAAATATTGATACTAATAACAGGGACAAACAAGAGAAATTTTGAATATGGATCCTTTTGTGAACCCGCCAACCCGAGAACGCATGAACCCATGGTTTTGAATGATAAAAAATAAGCTAAGTGTTGAAAACTGATCGATTGGACTTGGATACAGGAGAAATTAAATATTTAGGGGCTTAGTACCTATGACAAGTCTGAAAGTCATAGCGTAGATAAAAAAACTTTGGGTGCAAAGTGGAGATCATGAAACTTGGAGGATGAGGGCTTGAACCCGCCAACCCGTGAAGTTGAGAAAATGGCTAAGTGTAGTGTAGCAACATACTTATGACATGGGAAAGTGGATGGAGATGAAGTTCTGTCAACCTTGAGCACAATGTTAATTTTGAAGAGAGACCTTTGAATGAACCACCAATGCAACATGCAAATACTCTTGTGCTTCCAACAGTTAGAGACATCATAGATGATGATTCCATACACTTAGATGCTACATATTTAGACATAGATTCAGAGAATTATGTACATGGATAAGACAAGGTAGTACATCAAGATAAGGAGCTAGCACTGGATCGTTAGCAGATTCCCAAGTGGGAACAATCCACACTTCAAGCAACAGGAAACTTGATCCATTGGATTCAAGGAGGACTTGATCTCAACATGAGGAGACTTCTCATATACTTTCAACTTATGAACCAATGATTCCCATGCATTACTATATGGTTCAATATTTTGATCCAAAAATCTACAATGAGCCTATGGTAAATCCATTATGGGAAGAATTCATGCAAGAGGCGTATGAATCACTCCTAGATAATCATACTTGGGATCTAGTTCAACTTCCACTAGGGAGGAAACTTGTTAGATGAAAATGAGTCTATAGGACCAAGAGAGAAATAGATGGCCATGTAAGTAAATATAAGGAAATATTAGTTTCAAATGGATTTCAACATATTCATTGGATAGATTATGATGATACATTTTCTCCAGTAGAAAATATGGACTACATTCGCTTGGTTCTATCCATTGCAATAACCAAAGGATGGGAAGTTCACCAGATGCATGTGAAGATTTTTTTTATTCATGGTGATATTTTAGAGGATATATACAGGGAGAAACCAATGTGGTTCATTCAAAACTCCTCTTTAGTATGCAGAAAAAATAAGTTTCTCTATGGCCTTAGGCAAGCACCTAGATCATGGTATGAAAAGATGGATTCTTATCTTCTTTCACATGATTTTGTTAGCTGTAAATCTGATTGCAATTTTTAAATGTTGAGGAATACTGACTCTTTGAGGATTTTATTACTCTATGTTGATGATCTTTTGATTGCTAGTAGCTTTTCTTCAACCATTGTTGTGGTCAAAGATATTTTACATGACAGTTTCTCTATGATGGACATGGGTCCACTTCACTTCTTTTTCGGTCTTTATATTAGTCAATATGCTTCTAACATCAAACATTGTCATGATAATTATGCCAAGGATATTCTGGATAGATTACACATGACAAACTATAAGTCTACACCTACACCCTTCTTATCTGGGATCAGACTTGAGGATGGCGGGGATACACCATTGGTGGACAACACGTTTTATTGATAGTTGGTAGGGAGTCTTATGTATCTCATCCACACCCATAAATATATCTCTTATGCAGTAGGAGTATTTTCCAGGCACATGCAGGAGCCCCATGATCTACATTGGAATGTTTCCAAGCGCATTCTCATATATGTTCAGGGAACAATGAGTTATGTGATTCACTATGAAACTTGTTGTGCATTGGATCTCATAGGCTTCAAAGATTCATATTGGGTTGACGATGGAATAGATCACAATTCCACTTTAGGTTACACTCTCAGTTTGGGGTCAGGACTTATTTGTTGGTAAAGTAAGAAGTAATCATCCATTGCTTTATCTTCCACAAAGGCTGAGTAGAAAGGAGTAGTCAATTGTTTCATTTAGGAACTTTGGCTTCAACACTTCCTTACTGAGCTTGGTATCTAGTTTCACTGTCCAACTTTCATATGGTGTAACAATTAAAGTACACTGATATTTTGTATAGATCCAGTAAAAGAACAGTGAACAAAACACATTGAGGTGCACATGCATTTCATCAGAGATATAGTACATGAAAGGATGATTGATATGTAGTTATGTCCTTCCTCTGAATAGACTTTCGACATATTCACCAATACCTTCACTGGGATGAAGTTTCATACTATTAGAATATGAATGAATGTGGTCATTTTACCAATGACAATATCATTATTTTTACCCAACCATAGGACAAAGCCACCCTTCGAGCACCTTAACCTTGACAGAGAATCACTCCAGAAGCAAACTCTAGGCTAGATAGCCAAACAAAGGGTAGCGCCCCTTTCCCCAAGGATAACGCACCAACAAGAGTTGATCAGATAGTCCAAACCCTAACCAAGAGATAGTCCAAGACAAATGTGATCTCCTAACTGTAATGGCAACTCTCCTCCAAACTTGCACACAAAACTGGGCACTCCAGTGTGCACAAGTGTTGCTCTACAATTCTGAGAGTCCCTGCCAGAATGAAGACTGGACTTCTATATTTATAGTAATTCTGGATAACTGTCTGGGCTGACTTCTCATTATGGGTATCTATCTGTTCAGTATATATTATTTCTTTTGTCTGACTTCTTCTCTTGGAGGATAATAACCTAATACAAATTATCTTCTTGAGCTGACATGTCTTCCAGGATTATTAGCCAACTCATTAGGGTTTCTTCTTTCTTTTCGAAATATTCCATTCTCATCAGGTTTATACGTGGAGGTAAATACCTCCTACAACTACCATAATATCAACACTCCCTCCTAGCTAGGGATGTATTACAGGTAATGGTCTTGAGAAAAAACATACCATTCACCCGGTGGCATCAACATAGTTGTATAGACTATCTCATGACTAGATTATGAGCACCATCATCACCATTAGTTTCATCAACTGCATCATCTCTTGGAACCATACTCTATATGAGTAATCAGACATGATGCTCACTCCACAAAGTAACACAAGAGCCATTCTTCTAATCTAGAAGAATAAATGTTCCGAACCATGTTTTGTCTGAGAAATCTCTATTCATTGATCCTCCATCTAGCAGATAATCATTTTCAACACTATTTATAGTCTTCAAGGCAATCAGAACAATATCATTCAATAGAACACAACTGTGTCTATTCATAGTAATAAAGAACTACAATCCAGTGGTACACTACCACACCAAGTAGCACATAGGTACTTGATAAAAAAGTGGAACACATCCACCATAGTAGTATACATCTACCGTCTAGAGACATACAATCTTCAAAACAATCATCTGATATCAACCTGCACAAAAACAATGTTATGATATAAACTGAATTATATGGTCCATTCTTCTACTCACATCTATGAGATCTAAAAAATCATCTGCCCTTAGAAAGTCAAACATCAATGATGAGATATTTGGACTATTCTTCTCAAGCAAGGAAGAATAATTGTCCTAATTTTCTGATCCTGGACCATTCCCCACCCTGGGCCATTCCTCTGACACTAAACAAAGTGTAACCTGGAGAGAATGAGTCTTCCCTAAGGAATGTCTATCCCTGATTGATGAACCTAGACCATTCCCAACCCTGAGCCATTACTCCATCACTAAACAAAGTGCAACCTTGAGAGAATGAATCCGCCCTAAGGAATGACTGTCTGGACCATTTCCAAAGGAAATGACTATCCTACACCAACCTCCAAAATGGACCATTTCCCATGTTAACTACAATGGGAAATCATTGTCCAGTAAGGCGGGCCAGTCTTCTTCAGTAACCCTCAAGAAGAGAGACTTCCCTAGACCACTTCCCATGTTAACCACAATGGGAATACGATCTCTATGGTACATCAACAATCTGGACCATTTTCCAAACTACAAAATGTTTGTCCGTCAGAAATCCCAATCCACTTTCTGAACTAGAAAGAATCTGCTCATCTTGGACCATTTTTTGAATTGAAAAATGGATTTCCATCAATCAATAATACATCAATTCTCCTTCCCAACCTAGGAGTCACCTCTTCATTTTTCAATAAGGAAGTCGTCTCCATGAGCTCCATCTTAAGTACACAAACTCTTTCATCTTGGACAAAATATTTACCAAAATTGTCTACTTATCTACACATCTATGGAGTTATGTATTGGAAAACCACTTTCTCCTTTATGGACTTCATCACGAATAATGTAATTCTTGATTTAAAATGTACTTCAGTCTAGAACACTGGTTTTCTCTGAAGGCTTCATGTAGCTCTAATCAATAAAGTATATCCTTGTTGAAAAACTGGAACATATCCATGTGGCACTTCTTCTGTCATCATGAGATATGCTCTTCTGAGTAATCATCTTGATACAATATTTTTGTTATATAAAATCTTCACCATGGTTCTGTTGTGCATTGGAGGTTCTCCACGGAGTTATCTTCTTCTATCTTCATACAAGGGTCTCTTTCTGATATGCTTAAAAGTCTTGAGGTTTCTCTTCATATGCTCTTTGTTCAATTTCCCTAGAGAACAACATTTGCATTCATATGATGTAGAACTCCAACCCATGGATATTGCAGATGATATAAAGACTCATGTAGAGGTACGTTTGATTTATTGGAACAAGTAATCATCATATTCTTCTCCCTCCATCTAGGATAACCTCTAGTTCTGGATCTTGCAATGCTTGCATATATACATTGTTCTTCATCACAACTTTCAGTTCCTCTTCTTGATTTATTTTATTGAGTTCATATCAGGTTGGTGATCTTTTGATTCTTAATACAGTGACTGGATGTTCTGGATTCTCTTTCTTTCTTGGAATCTTATGTCCTTCCTGATGTTTTTCTTTAGCTCTTGGGTCCATGGAGTTTCTTATAAATTCCATGCCCTAAAGATTTCAGTTCTTCCTTTCATTATAGGATCATGGATGTGGATGGACAGCCATGGATACTTTAAGGCTTCTCTTCGAAGAAGACTTCTTCTGAGGTCAAACTGAACACGTGAAACCTTTCATGGCTGCTATCATGGATATATACTTCATCATCTTCAATGGATCATAGTATTAGCTCCCTCCTAACCCTTGCTTCATGTATGAGTGAATTTTTTTATTTTGGAAATATATAATTGGCTCCCTCCATCTAGGAGAGTCCACACTTTCGTCTACATCCTTATTTCCTTCTACAAAGTGTTACACATATTTTTTTAATTTCCTCTTGATTGCTAACTTCTTTCTGTCTTTTCTTTTTCTAAGTCTCTTCAAGATTGATTCTGATTTCGACTTATCTTGTAATATCTTCCACATGATTTGTTTGATGTATTTCATCCTTTCATGTGTGTTATCTGACTTCTATAATGATAGCAATCCTTATCTTGTTGTTCTTCCATAAGTATAGTTCTTCTTGGAACATATTATCTTCTAATAGATAGATATACAAGATATGTACAAATTCTATGCAAACAAGATATGTACAAGTACTAAGAAGAGTATTGTTACCTTAAGAAGAAGAAGTCTCTTTCATCTTGCTTAGTATTCTTTGTAGGTTCCTTTTCTTCAGCAACTGATGCTTCGTGTTTCTCCTTCCTTTTATTTACCTTAGGACAATGATTCTTGTACTGACCATACTTTTGATAGTTGAAGCATTGTTTTTCTAAAATATCTTTCTCTTTATTTGGCTTCCTCCTTGAAGCAAACTTCATTTTGTTCATGAAGTTCTTGAATCTTGTTGTGAAGGATTGATAATCGTACTTATTTTAGGGTTTCTCTTTTGCACTGATCCTGGATTCTTCTTAAGCACAACAAGTCCAAATTTCTTCAAATGTAGGATACTCCTTTCTTATGTTCATGCTTGTGGCAAATGCATCCCACAGTTTGGGAATACCATTGAGTACTATGTTTACCAATTCCTTCTATGAAGTGATCTCTTCAATAGCTTGTAGTTTATCTCTTAACTGGGATATCCTCACAAAGTATGATGTTATGCTATCATCATCATTCATCTTCATGTGACAGAGCTCATTCTTTAGACTCATTATTTGTCCAATGTTTCTGACTGAGAAGAGGTTTGTTAGGGCATCGTACATCTTCTTTGATGAGTCAATATGGGAGATGTAGGGTATCAAGTGGTATTTTATAGATTCCACTATGATACTCATGGAATTGATGTCACCATMTTTGAACTTCTCCATAACTACAATGTTCTGTGGTTCCTTCTCATTTCCTTCTTCAAACTCTGGTTCCATGATCTTTCCTTTCATGATATCCAACACTTTATTCTTGGCAAGGATGAGGTCAATTATTGTATTCCACGCTCTGAAGTTAGAATATTCGTCTAACTTGTTTTCTGACTTCATATAGTAAGTAATGGTTTCTTTGACTTGGTCAACCCTAGATCTGACCAAAAACTCAAACTTGACGTCTTGGCTTGTTGAGAGTACCAAAAGATGCACTAGGCCAGGTTGCACTGATCTATATAGAAATTAGGTCAATCCCTTCATTAAGGTGCCTCAATAAGAGGATTAGGGTTTCTTCAATTGCACCTACTAGTAACCCTAGCAACAGTGCTATGGTGACTGCTCCTGCTAGAAACCCTAGCGAAAGTTCTTTAATGAGCTTAATATCCTTACGGGTATGTTTCCTTCCAGTGGTTAGATTGAATGAAGGAGGTTTTGGCCCATAACCTGTTAGAATATGAATGAATGTGCTTTATTTACCATTTACAATATTATTATTGTCACCCAACCATAGGTCGAAGCCACCCTCTGAACACCTTAACCTTGACAGAGAATCACTCCAGAAGAAAACCCTAGTCTAGATAGCCAAAAAAAGGGTAGTGCACCTTTCCCCAAGGATAGCGCACCAACAAGAGTTGATCAGATAGTCCAAACCTTAATGAAGAGATAGTCTAAGCCAAATGTGATCTGCTAGTTGCAGCAGTTTCAATGGCAGCTCTCCTCCAAACTTGTGAAAAAAACTGGGCACTACAGTGCGCACAAGTGTTGCTCTGCAATTCTGAGACTACTTGCCAGAATGAAGACTGGCATCTTGTATTTATAGTAGTTATGGCTAAATTCCTGGGCTGACTTCTCATTTTGGTTATCTATCTGTTCAGTATATATTATTTCTTCTGACCGACTTCTTCTCTTGGAGGCTAATAACCTAATACAAGTTATCTTCTTGAGACAACATGTCTTCTAGGGTTATTAGCCAACTCATTAGGGTTTCTTCTTTCTTCCTGGAATATTCCATTCTCTTCAAGTTTATACGTGGAGGTAAATACCTCCGACAACTACCATAATATGAACACATACTTTGTGGGATCGTCTTGGAGTGAAAAACATAGTTTCCTAGCAACTGTTTTTTTTTATGCATTTTCTTTTGCAGGGGGGGAGGCTATTCCCACATGGTTTTCCCTCTTTCCTCATTTTTAATTCAATGTTCATTAGTTGCATTGTACATAAGTACCTAATATGGCCTATTTTTCATGACTCATTTTTTATTACTCCAAAGTGATGTTCAAGGGGGGTGCTGGAAATATTTTTATTTTTGGCTCACTAATTCAATGGGAGTTTACTGAGCTAGTTCTATTTTAGAATTTCTATTTTATACCATCACTATTACACATGCATTCCTAAGAAAAGATCATTGCTTGTTTGTTTTTTTCTTAATTATGGAATGTTTTGTCCTATATGAGTGTGTATCACTCATTCATTGTATTCATTATTGATTAGCTCATTGGAGTAGTGTGAATATATTTTCTCATTCTTCCATATTAAATCTCTCATCCTTTTCTTGATAATATTTATTTGTATTTTCTTTAGTTAGATATCATGTGCATGTTTCCATGAAACATTGGCACAAGTTACATTGAAAATTTTTGATTTTATTATGCTCATTGTATTTTAGTAATTTGCAAAAACATTACTTGTACCTCACGTTAAATGTCATAAAATAAAGTAAAGTAACATTATTAGTTAATTTTACAAAATTAATACCAAAAGTTGTAAAATTTATTCATATATCACCACTAAGGAAAAAACAAATATAATGTGTGCTTTCTGAATAGAAGCTTAAATTTATTTAATATTCTTCTGATGCTTTCATTGAAGCATGATTATATGAATAGAGTTAATGAAATCAATATATTTAAATTAAAAAATATGGAAACACTACATTCATAATCTTTTTAGCTTAATCATAAATAATAAATATATTATTGTGTATGTATATTAATTTTATGAGAAATACAATAAGAGAAATTATTCAAAAATGGATTTCTCATAAAAACAAATTGATATTATTTGGAAAGAAGATACGGAAATGGGAATTAAGTATATTTCCAATGGAAAAGTATTTGTTCTTCATGTCTTAATTACATAAATGTCTTAATTAGTGAAATGGTGATAGGGTTCCACCTTTGCATGTATTTCTTAAGGATATATTGAATCAATCCATATGACATAGGTTTCCTTTCGAGTAGTAGGTTAGCACAATGATACCTATTCAGAATAGTGGTGATAAGATTAATGTGACAAATTATAGAAACATCATGGGTAGTCACCTATTTTCCAAGCTATCTAGCACCATTCTAGAGAGGAAAATAATTAATGGCCAAAATAAAACAATATAATGGCTCCTTATCAAGCCATTTTTTGGATAAGGATTCAATCATTGACCATTTGACAACTCTTAGAGTTGTTGTTGAGAAAGTGCAAAGGATAGGTAGTATTTATATTTTCTTTGTCAATAGCCTTCAATATAAATACTTGAATCGGATTTTGGGAAATAATGGAGAAAGTAGGAATTATAGTTGAGTGGAGTGAAACTACTTTCCTTTTATATAAAAAAAATGTTATAGGAAAAATGGAGGTATCCATAAATGATAAAACCAGAAGGAAGGTCAATATTAATAGTGATATCATGGTGAAAAAAGGATGTATCAACTCTCTAATATTATTCAACATATTTAAAGACCAATTATGTGATTGGATAAAAAATACTGAGAGAAGAGGATTATGTATAGAAGATTATACTTTTTTGTTGTTGATATATTGCTAACGGAGAAATTTCCCCTTTAATTACACCAAGGTTTAAGATGTAGACAGAGTGAATGACCATCTAAAAGTTAATTGATTCTCTATTCTACCCGAAACATACCAAAACAAACAAAAAGAAAGAAATAAGAGAAGAGATCAACTAACTGTGCCTTTGATCCCATGTCTGGTGATGATCTCCTCAAGCTTGGTAGTTCCAATGACTGCACGTCTCCTCCCAAGGCTAACCTACATCCAAAGATAGGAAAACAAGGACTAAAATCATGTTATTATATTCATGTGTTAGGGTTAGATATCAAATGCTAAGTATAAATCAATGAAAATACACAAAAAAATCATCATTTGGGATAGGAAAATGCAATTATTTTATTCATCATACAAAGACATAAAGTTGCAATCTTTGTTGGCCACCATTCAATGAACTTGGTCTGGGATCCTCTTTACCAGGCTCCAAGTGCACCTTAAATAGGCCTCTTCTATAAATATTTTGATCACCTCAAAGGAAGGGAATGGATAGAATGGAGGAAGAAGGGGATGATGAGGTAATGTTGAGGCAATATCTCACAAAAGGTAGCAAAAGCTTGGGCAAGGAGACGAAGTGAAATTGGGCATAGTTTCACTGTTCTTATGCTTGGATGTGAAATGAGACCCCAACACCTCCTTTTATATGACAAAAGGATGGTTATCCGGTTGGGTGACAGGATATAGCAGGTGAATTGGTTTGGAAACCTCCATTAGCCCATGAATTTCAACGAATTCCTTGCAACATTTTAATTTTTGCAACTTTTGTAAGCATACGCGGGCTGTAATGGTGCAAAAAACGTATGTATATGAGTTGTAGTGGTGAAAAAAGCATATGTACATAGGATATAATGGTGCAGAATGCATACATCTTCTAAAGAAAGGTTTCTTAAGAAGATCTTGAAAAAATATGCAAGTAAGACGGACAATGTAATATCCCTTTCCAATTAGGAGCTCCAAAAGAGGAGGCTTAATGGTCTAAACCACCCCGTTAGACTATAGCTAGGGCCAAAGAGGGGTAAATAGGGTTACTAGAGGTCACTCCAGTCACAGGTGTTATATTTGGAAAGTGACATTGAGCTAAGAAGAGTTAACAATGCTTTACTAGAGGTCACCCCAGTCACAGGTGTTATATTCGGAAAGTGACATTGAGCTAACAAGAGTTAACAGTGCTTTACTAGAGGTCACCCCAGCCATAGGTGTTATATTCGGAAAGTGACATTGAGCTAACAAGAGTTAACAACGCTTTTAAGTCATTATGAGCTAAAAATAGAAGTCAACAGTGAATTAGGGTTTCAGCATGATTTAGGGTTTTGGAAAACTATAAAGGAAGGGCCAGCGACCTGATTCATTATTATGCAGATTATGACTTGTCATTGAGGAGAAGAGGTGCATCTCAGGAGAGATAGTTCAGTGTATTCCAGGAGGAAGACACCAGTTGGCTGATTTCAATGTTGAAAGACACACCCTAGTCACCGGGAAGATCATCGAGGTCTTCCATCATTCTTCAGTGCTCCCATATTCCGGGTATTATCTTTTAGTTGCTTATTTGTATTCCGACTAAGATCATTTTGTCTTTTGATCTAGCTGAGTGTTGTTATTCAGTCACAGTTGCTTATTTATATTCTGGCTAAGATCCTTTGTATGTTGATCTAGTCGAGTATTGTCAGTATTCAGCCGCATTCATCCATTTTTGTAATCCACAGAGATATCATAATACAAACTTATGATCATTTATATGATCATAAATATGTCCTTTGTCACATTTATTATTTGTATGATCATTTATATGTTGTAAACCTTTGATCCTACACACACATTAGCAGTGTTTCCTAGACTAGCCAAGTCAGGAACATTACAGTGGTATCAGAGCTTTAGTCCTGCCAGCCTGTGACTAAAGACAATGAGTGCAATAAAAGACCCAGAGGGCCGTGAACATGTAGGTGACGAATATGTCACTTACAACAGGCATTAGGAAAGAAGGCATAGACCTGATTTTCCCCCTTTCCCTCCTATCTCATAGGAAGAGGAAGAGGCACACAGAGAAGTAGAGAGAAGGGCATAGCGTGAGGCTGAGAGGATGCTAGGAAACAAATATGAGCGACCAGAGGGAAATGGAAAGGCCCCCATAGATCCAAAGGCAGCTTTCATGCAGGTTATCAATGGTATGTTAGCTAGTCAATAGACCATGTCTCAGTCCTTGGCACAAGTGGTTGATAGACTAGCTAGAGTGGGCACCCCAGATACATAAGTCCCGCATGCAGTACAGGCGAACTCGGGAGCAGGCAGTAGACCCCAGTCACCCTCTCACACATACACCTCTGCGAGTAGGATTCCCAAACACTTGTTTCCCAGTTTCCAGAGGGCACCCCCCGTAGCAGCACCGCCACCAATAGCACAGAGGCCACCCACTCATGCCTATGACATTGCAGAGTATAGGAGGGAGTACGCAACATTGGGTCGTGACTTCCATCAGGATATGACCTTAGTTGAGTACTATGGTCTCAGACTTAGGAACCTCCCCAGAGATCCGCAGAGGGGAGGACCACAACAACAGTAGGGGCATAACCTCTATTTCATCCGAAAAGTTGGGAAACTCACTATCCCTTCTTTCGACGGATCGTCCAAATACACAGCCAGAGCTTGGGTACAGAAGCTAGACACATATTACAAGCTCAACCAGATGACCGAGATAGAGGCCATCAGTTTCACGACCTTACACTTGGAGGGTGAGGCACACAAGTGGTGGTATCATGGACTGGTGACATTGGGTCACAGTCGCATAACCTCCTATAGGGAGTTTACAGATAGGCTCATGGATAGCTTTGACAGGAAGGATCCCGAGATACACTTCAGGGATCTAGCCTAGTTGAGACAAACTGGCACAGCAGAGGCGTTCATTACAGATTTTCAACAGGTAGCCATGGCAGTGACAGATATATCAGAACCCAGGCTGATCATGCTATTCATAGAAGGACCCACGGAGCATTTAAGAGGATGGGTGAAGGCATACAGGCCTCCCACTTTGTAGGATGCCATCCTTTGCACTCGATATCTGGAAGACTCAGTGCCAAAGACTAAAAATTTCTCCAAACCCTTTTTGCCCTAGAGGGATCAAGACAGGAAGCCATTCCAGAGAGAATGGAAGGGAAAGGAGAAGTTGGATGAGGAGACTAGGCAAGAGCTTATGAGGAAGAAGCTTTGCTTTAGTTGCAGATATCCTTGGGTGCCAGGCCACAGGTGCATGGGCAAGGGAGAGATTAATTATATTGAGGTAGCAACAGACAGTGTGGACAATGAGGAGGAGCAAGACAATGGATCCACTAGTTCAGACAAGGAGTCATCACCAGCAGAGGAGCAGCTTCCCCGTAGACCACCAACATCGGCAGGAGCCCATCCTCCAGTAGTCCCACAACCTCCAGAGCAGGCTAACAGGAAGAAACTAGCAAAGGGAGGAGTCATAGCAACCCTTTTCGGTGTTCCCAGGTATGATACCCTTCGTATCAGAGGGATTATTTAGGGGAAACGGGAAATCACCCTGATAGATGGTGGGGCCACCCACAACTTCATCGACGCTTCACTAGTATCGAGACGGGCACTTCAGACAGAGGAGTTTGAGGGGTTTGATGTTGCGGTAGCAAATGGCCACACATTGGAGTGTCTAGACATAATTCCAAACTTAGAGATGAATTTAGGCAACTACACAGTGAGAGACACATTTTATGTGGTTGACCTATCAGACACAAATGTGGTGTTAGGAGTTCAGTGGATGATTACCTTGGGAAAAATCACTACCAACTACCAAACCTTGGAAATGGGATTCAAATATCAGGATGGGAAGAAGGTTGTTCTAAGAGGTATGTCGACAGGAGCACCTAGGATAGTTTTAGCCAAGAGGATGGAGAGGATATTTAGACATGGGGAGGTAGCATATGCCGCAGAATGCTTAATCACTACTCAAAAGGATTCAGAAGGTCAACAACAATACCACACAGAGATCAAGAATTTATTGGGACGACATCAGCAGGTCTTTGAGGCAATCCCACCAGGGAGACCACCTGACAGGGGGTTTGAGCACACCATTTAGTTAGAGGAGGGGGCCAAACCTATGATCACCCCCCCCTATTGTCATCCTAGGAGGTTCAAGGATGAGATAGAGAAGGAAATCAAGGAATTGTTAGTGATGGGACACATCAGACCAAGCAACAACCCATTTCTTCTTCAGTTGTCTTAGTTCTGAAGAAGGATGGCACCATGAGGATGTGCATTGATTACCGAGCCTTGAACAAGAAAACCATCAAAAATCGGTACCCTATCCCATGCATTGACGAGTTGATGGATGAACTTCATGGGGCAGTTTTCTTCTCAAAAATTGATCTACGCTTTGGATATCACCAGATCAGCATCCGAGAGTAGGACATAGAGAAGACAACATTTTGATGTCATTTTGGACACTTTGAGTTCCTGGTTATGCCATTTGGGATAACCAATGCACCCGCTACATTCCAGTCTTGCATGAACCATATATTCAAGGATTAGTTAAGGAAATCAGTCTTGGTTTTCTTCGACGACATCTTGATCTATATCCGGTCATGGCAAGAGCATATGAGGCACCTGGATGAGGTATTGAGCATCATGAAGGAATAGTCGTTATATGCCAAAGAGTCCAAGTGTGAGTTCGGTATGACAGAGCTACTTTACTTAGGCCACATCATCAGTGCACAGGGGGTACAGGTGCACCAAGAGAAGATCAGGGCCATTCTAGATTGGTCGATGCCCAAGAA